>JASVER010000001.1:31849764-31968716 GCA_030449065.1 Oceanodroma leucorhoa
GGCACCGAGGTCAGGCTGACAGGCCTGTAGTTCCCCGGATCCTCCTTCCGGCCCTTCTTGTAGATGGACGGCACATTGGCAAGCCTCCAGTGGTCTGGGACCTCCCCTGTTAGCCAGAACTGGTGATAAGTGATGGAGAGTGGCTTGGCAAGCTCCTCCACCAGCTCCCTCAGTACTCTTGGGTGGATCCCATCCGGCCCTATAGACTTGCGAGTGTCTAGGTGGCACAGCAGGTCATTAACTGCTTCCTCTTGGATTATGGGGGGTGTATTCTGCTCTCCATCCCTGTCTTCCAGCTCAGGGGGCTGAATACCCTGAGGGTAACTGGTCTGACTATCAAAGACTGAGGCAAAGAAGGCATTAAGTACCTCAGCCTTTTCCTCATCCTTGGTGGCAATGTTCCCCCCGGCATCCAGTAGACGTTGGAGATTCTCCTTTGCTCTCTTTTTGTTGTTAATATATTTGTAAAAACATTTTTTGTTGTCTCTTACAACAGTGGCCAGATTGAGTTCTAGCTGGGCTTTTGCCATTTTAATTTTCTCTCTGCATGACCTAGTGAGATCCTTGTATTCTTCTTGGGTTGCCTGTCCCTTCCTCCAACAGTGGCAGACTCTCCTTTTTTCCCTGAGTCCCAGSAAAAGCTCCCTRTTCAGCCAGGCCGGTGATCTTCCTCACCAGCTCTTCTTGYGTCACATGGGGACAGCCTGCTCCTGTGCCTTTAAGACTTCCTCCGTGAAGAACGTCAAGCCTCCCTGGACCCCTTTGCCCTTCAGGACTGCCTCCYAAGGRACTCTCTCAACCAGAGTCGTGAACAGGCCAAAGTCCACCCTCCAGAAGTCCATCGTAGTGGTTTTGCTGACCCCCTCCTTACTTCACCAAGAATCGAGAATTCTATCATTTTATGGTCGCTAAGCCCAACACAGCCTCTGACCACCACACCTCCCACCAGTCCTTCTCTGTTGGTAAACAGCAGGTCAAGCGAGGCACCTCCCCTGGTAGGCTTGCTTACCAGTTGCGTTGGGAAGTTCTCTTCCACACACTCCAGGAACCTCCTCGACTGTTTCCTCTCTGCCATGTTGTATTTCCAGCAGACATCCGGTAAGTTGAAGTCTGCCACAAGGACAAGGGCTAGCAATTGTGAGACTTCTGCCAGCCACTTGTAGAATGCTTCATCAGCCTCTTCATCCTGGTTGGGTGGTCTATAACAGACTCCCAGCAGGATATCTGCCTTGTTGGCCTTCCCCCTCATCCCTATCCATAAGCACTCGACCCGATCATCACAGTCATCGAGCTCTGTACAAACACTCCCTAACATACAGAGCCACCCCACCACCTCTCCTTCCTCACCTATCCCTTCTGAAGAGCTTATAGGCATCCATCTCAGCACTCCAGTCATGAGAGTCATCCCACCATATTTCTGTGATGGCGACTAAGTCATAGCTGTGCTGCTGCACAATGGCTTCCAGCTCCTCCTGTTTGCTGCCCATGCTGCGTGCATTGGTGTAGATGCACTTGACCTGGGCTATCGATCTCACTCCCGACATTGGCATGCCACCCCTGGGCTCATCTGTAGAGAGCGTGGCTCTATCCCCTTTCCCCTTCATACCTAGTTTAAAGCCCTCTCGATGAGCCCCGCCAACTCATGAGCGAGAATCCTTTTCGCCCTTTGAGACAGCTGAACTCCATCCGTCACCAGCAGGCCCGGTGCCGTGTAAACCTCCCCGTGATCAAAAAAGCCAAAATTCCACCGACGGCACCAGCCTCTGAGCCACGTGTTAATCAGGTGTGTTTTCCTGTTCCTTTCAGTATTCTTCCCTGCCACTGACGGGATTGAGGAGAACACTACCTGTGCTCCTGATCCTGCCACCAATCGCCCCAGTGCCCTGAAGTCCCTTTTGATCACTTTGGGACTTCTCTCCGTAACCTCATCACTGCCAACCTGCATAACCAACCACGGGTAATAGTCCGTGGGCTGCACCAGACCAGGCAATCTCCTAGTAACGTCTGTAACGCGGGCCTCAGGGAGGCAGCAGACTTCCCTGTGGGATGGGTCCTGTCAGCAGATTGGGCCCCCTGTTCCCCTCAGAAGGGAATCGCTTATGACAATTACCCTCCTTTTTTTCTTAACAAAGGCAGTCATAATGTGTGGGGCTGACTGACTCACCCTAGGCACCCCCTGGATGGACCTTCATCTACATCCTCATTTGCCTGGCCCTCAAGCTCCAGAGCCCCATATCTGTTGTGTAAGGGCAACTGGGAAGGTGAGGGAGGCCCGGAGGGGATTCGCCTGGCACTCCGAGCAGGGACCCATTTCCATTCCCCTCTGTCTCTTAGGTCCCTTCCTTCTGCCTGCTGGCAAGAGGGAAGGGGATCCTCTGCCTCTTGTGGAGCCTCCACCTGCTGCCTTTGCCTCAGGGATGGCAGCGTGTGGCTCCACCAGTCTATCTCCCTCTCACACTCCCTAATGCTCCTTAACCTTTCCACTCCCTCTTCTAGCTCTGCCACCAGACTGAGCAGATCACCCACCCGGTCTCCGCTGCCCTCCTGCACCAGTGACAGGCTCAGGCACTCCCTGCAGCCGCAGACCTGGACAGCTGCATGCTTGTGTGGGAGCTGCGGCTGGGTCGCCACACTCCTTCTGGCCGTGGCTTTCGGCCGGGTGGAAACCATCGCTAGGTCTTCTTCTGGGAGGATGATGAMCACCAGCTGAGTGAGCCTCTAGAGCCGGGAGGGGGACTGCGCCCAGCCCGCACACCTGCCCTGCACGCTCTGCCCACGCAAACTGCCGCCCCACGCCCTGCTGCCGCCCCACGCCCTGTTTGCCTGCCCTGCTCATCGCGCTCCTGGTCGCTCGTGCTCCCTGTGGCTGCTCTTGTGTGTGAGGGGGTTTGGCCACCGTCACCCTTGTCCCTGCTCACGCTGAGTCAGGGCTGCCGCTCATCAGGAGCTCACTCCTCTGGCTTGGGGGGGCTGGGGCAGCCTCTCTCTCCCTCCACATTTGCCTTCGCGCTTTTGCCGCTTTAGGAAGTGTCCCCCGGGGCGATCCGCCGCTCTGGAGCCCTTCGCCTCAGTGGTTTCTTCTCTCACTCTTGCCAGACCTCCCCTTGCTTTCCAACACCAGTGAAATTTAATAGACAGATTTGTCTATATCTGGGCTTGAATGTACTCTTGAAGGTATAGTCTATTTTAGATAAAGGCTATTTTATGAGGCTAGTTTAGACAAAGGTGTTGAGAAAATGAATTCCACAGTAGACATTGTAACATGAGTTCCTTCATGTTTTCAACTTGTGTCATGAGATAGATCTCAAATTATCACAATAACAGACCATATAACAGTTTTAACAGACATGCAATGATACAATGGAACACAGACATGTTATATTCCACTTTGGTTAAATTAAACTCTTAAATTGATAGCCATGATTAACAATTGCTTTTTGTCTACATAGAACCTTTCATTCCCAAACCTGAAAGCTTTTCAACAGGATGTGAGATGATGATATCCTTTTTCTAAAAAATAAGGAAATGATACGTACAGAGTTTAAGTAACTTATCTGATAGACTTAGGGGTAATGCTGGCAATAGAAGCCATACCTTCAAGCAGCACTGCCTATTTGGGTTTTGAGTGACTATACAAGTGTCATTTACTTAGGGTTTGACTCCTAATCACAAGTTAATCTAGAAAGTTTCAGYATTTTATATGGATCGAACCTACAGTTGCACTAATCTACCAGTATCAAAAATTTCACTTGTAAGCAAGATCAACTTTATTGCTCTCAACATGCTCAAGCAGCTCAAATCAGACTGAGCATGAGTTTTACCATAAAGTCCTGAGCAATGCAAGTTTAAGGCTTGTAATGTTAAATAATTCATGTTTAAATTAAGCCCCCAGAATTCTTATGCCACCTCACTGTTTGCTGTAAGTAATCTGCCTGTGATATAGCAACAAAACCATCCTGTTTTGTACCGATATGTTCCATTCACTTCTACAAGATAGAATCAGGGCTACTGAACTGCAGCTATAAACTCTGTATCAATAGCTAGAAAAAACAGTTATGGAGATCCAACCAGGCTGTTGCATGAGGTTCTGCTCTATGCACTGCTCTGAAGCTTAAATGAACCACGATATGTATCATTATGACAAGTAAAACTAGTACTGTTCCCTGAAATATATTGATTTGCTTTGATAACTGACATACATTATAAGTAGGTTGAGTACCTCTTTCAATGGTGAGGATAACTATTTAAAAATCAGATTAAATTTGTGCAGATTTATCTGTTGGAGGCTTTTTTTGCTAATAGGCTCAAATGGATATTTTCAGTTTGTGACTCATTTGCAGAATGCGTACCTTTTGTCATGCATGAGAATGATGAAGGTGCAAGGTATTGCCTCTGATTCCTGATGGCATTCCAGCACAGCTCAGAGAATAGCTTTAAATCATRTGAGCAGTGTCCATTCTTCATAGGACAGTTTTCAACAGTATCTTGTCACAGACTTTTCAACAGTTATTGAAAATATATACCCTACTATTTCTAAGTAAATTTTTTTATAGTCTCAGGTTTCATGGTTATCGTAAGTTGGAGCCTACATCTGTGAAATTGCTGTTAACAGTTGTGTTAATTCTCCTTTTTGACCAGTCGACATATGTTATTTTTGTGCACGACTTCATATTTATTACACAGCATACTCTGTCTGTATTTAGTAAATGTTCTGTCAGCTGATAAGTAAGCACATGAACAGACAGCACCAATATTGTATTCCTGTCTGCAGAACAGTCTTCTGGAGTTCACTCCTGGATATTCTTGGACTGCTTTCACAAAGATGAAGGCTGAGTGACAGAGGTGACTTATCTTGACAAGAGATACCGCTGCTTTGCAGAGGACCACAAGGAGGAAAAACAAGAGAATCAAAAGAGAAGATTTGATTTACGTTTTGTTGTACATACAGTGCATCTGAAATGATATTTTCCTTTGAAGGCTGCTTCTACACTGCCACAAGCACAGAACTGACAATGAGGTATAATTTATCCACAAGAGAAATGGCAGGCTCAGCTTTTCAAAGTGAAATTTAGTGTAAGTGTTAAGTGTAAGTAACAGTAACTGTGCTAGTCACTCATCTGTCTTACCATTCAGTACAGCACACACAATTTACCTAAATTTATATGTTCTATACTTAGTATCTAGTCTCTACATGTTATATTCTGTCTCCTTGCCCTTTGTACTTGCATTTTTTTTTCAAATCACAGGCAGTTTTGGATATTTTGACTGTCTTTTTGGAATAAGACTGCACAATAAAGCACAATAAAATCTCCACGGCACTGACTATTTCCTTAGTCTATAGGTGACCACACAGAAGTCAATAGGTTCACTTAATAAAGTGAGGTCCAATGTATGGGAAAAATATTATTTCTCTATATAAATTACACCTATAGTAGTCATTGATTTCCATTGTCTTAATTTCCAGGAAGATTCTGTACACTTTGATCTATATTCTGCAATCCTACTTATCTTATATAAAACTTCTGAATGAGGCCCTTTTTTCAATAGTCAGGGCAAGGTCCTATGGAGTAGTATTAAGAAAGAAAGAAAACAAATTCTTCCTTAGACTGTGGGGCCCTTCTTTTCATTGGCTGAACAGAAGGAGAAAAATATTTCTGGTATTAAAGAGAAAGTTTAAGCTAAATTACATTAGAATTGAAAATTTTAAAGTAATTTGTAGCTAGTGGATAAAACTACATAATCTAGCGAATTAATTTTGAGCCGAGGACTGTAAATTAACAGTATGAAATTTAAAAAATAATATTAATTTGAGCTTCATCTTTAAAAAATTTCTCCCAGAGATAAAAGGTAAGTTCAGGTCCACTTARCACCTAAAAGGCAAGTAGTTTTAATTATGCATATGATGCGGAAGAATCAATTAAGCAACAGAGAAAATGTAATATGACCAAGGTCAAATAAGGAAGACAGTGGCAGAATAAGGAATCTTTTTCCTTCTGCAGCTACTATATATAAATGAGATGGAAATTAAAAAGTAATTAGGAGAAATATATTCAATTTTTATTGCTAATGGACTACGGGGTTTTGGCTTTCTCTGTGCTCTGGAAGGGAACAGGGGACTGATACACATTTGCTGATAGGTACAGGAGGTAGCTCAGCTGCGATGCATTGATCTGTGTACCACAGGTTGCAATTGTTTGTAATTATGCATTTTATTCTGAAAGCAAGGCTCATCATACTTCAGCATACTGAGACACACATTTGAGATTCTCTAGAAGCAACTGCTCTACACTACACAATATGTATGCAAATAAACAACAATCTTATGTGTGGAGAAACATCACAGCTCTAAAAATAGCCTATTGTTTGCCTTCCCTTATTCTTGACTAACATTTTATAACCTAAACAAATAAACCCTGGCATTTTACATCACACTTTTTTACAATTGTGAGGTGAAAGCAGGGTCTAAGTTTAAGCTTTCTCAATTGGTGGACCAAATTGTCATAATTTCCATTATATTCTTGTACATATAAAATAATGCAACACTATTTTTACCTGGGTCTGCCTTGTGTACTTGTAACAATAGTATTTTTATATATAGTTTAGTACACATAAGTATAATTTAGCAGAATATCATAGTTTTATGCTTAACTATAGATGACTTCAAAGAAGCTTATGATAACTCCTACGAGCTATTATTTGCCACACATACTTTAGATATCAGGCAGATATTCTGCCCAGGAATGGCAATGAGCTCTGTGCATTGTTGTGTTTCCTGTTCTTTCCCATTTTAAAATATTGTCATAAGGGATTCCAGGCCACGTTATGACTATGCACACTATGGATATCACCCCTCTGCTTTAATTCTTTTGGAAAAGTCAGTTGCCATCAATCAAGAGTATTGAAGGGAACGAGGCAAAGGGAAAAACATGAAAAGAGCTACTTTCCATGCTTTTTGACTTCCAGCTAGGATAACCCAGAAAACAATTTTTAAAAAAATATAAAAAGATTGTGTGACAGAGCTGTTTTTTCACCCTCTGTTATTTTTCTTCTTTTCCCCAGTCAAATGAAGAAAAAGAAAGTAGAGTGTAAAACCAAACTCTAAAAATACAAAATAGAGAAATTTTTTTCATTTGCAATTGGAAAGAATTGTCTTATATTCTAAAAATATTATTTCAAAATGAAATGTTCATTTCAAACAGTCTAAATAGAAATGTATAAAATTTCATAAATGACTTTTCTACATGGAAAACTTCACCGCACATTAGCGATTAGCATTTAAGCCTCTAGTCTGGATGTGGCTGGGTATCTGGATCTGCTAGAGAATCCATTAAAGGATTCTTTTCCTTGAGAGGCAGCTGCCGCTTTTTGTGTATGTGGAACATCAAGTGCATCTGCATGCTTACAGGAGAGTGGAAAACTCCTCCCCTCCCTTTTACAACTATTTTGTGAACACAGCCTCGCAGTTCCAACTGCAATGCAGTTATGAACAAGTACTAGATGACACAATTTAACTATGTTTGCCTCAGAGGAAAAAGTGTTTAAGAAAGAAGTCAGTCTACTTGCAGTAAACTGCAAGTTCACAGAGAATTTACAAAAGGGAAAAAATAACAAACTTACTATAATTGTACTGGTAACAAAGTTCATGTTTTCATTATATGAAAGGTCCATCTTTGGAGGAGATGCAATATCCTGCATGAAAAACAGCAATATCATCCAATATGACACAACTGTGACATCACCTTGGCCTAGACAGAGCAGATCATCAACAATTATAGGATGCTGCGATCTTATGAAGGTTTTTAATTAAAATGTATTAATCTTGTTATTTAGAGGATTCTAGTGTCAAAGACTTTAGGAAGAGAAAGATTGTAATAGACTTATAAAATTTGCTGTTAGAAGGAGAGATAATCCTGAATAGATAAAATATTTAATGCTAAAATATTAACACATTATTGAATATGATTATTGTAATGTTTGAAAAGTGAAGGATTGGTTAAGGAATTACAACATTAATGATAATACTTTAGAAATGTTTCTTTTGTCAGCATCTGATAGAATAAAATTATCTGTTGCTTTCCATGCCATGAAAGACTATGAAATGCCCCAAAATGTGGCAAATATCTGCTCAGAGAAAGCAGACTTAACTAAGTGCAAAAGCTGATCCATGTTCAGTACAGGAACTAAATTTCTTGCCTATCTATTTCTTGATTGTAATGCTTTGTAACAGCCAAGTGCTGATAATAGATTTCTTTGAGTTCTTCTTTAAAACAGAAAAGGTCCAATTTTTATAAAGTAGATTTTCATTTCACAGGCACAGCACAGTGTGCAGACTGGTTTGGGTCAATTTATACTGCATTTGCACGTGGAAGTAGTAGGCAGGTGGTCATTACTCTTAATAATCTAACGTTTTGTTCTGTTTGAGAGGAATATGTAGGTAAAGTCAATAGCTAAAAAAGGCAGGGAAAAAAAACCCCAACATTAAGAAAAATAATGTTAACTAGAAGATACCAAGGAATTTGTGAATGTATAGTATTTCTGTAATGGACCTTCTTGTACAAAGTGTCTCTTACCATTTTAATCAAAATCTATTTGTCTTTGGAATTGGATGGCTGTAGAGACAGTTTAAAATTAAGGTTTATGATTAGCAAAAGAGTTCTTAGTACCATTTCAAAAAGTTAATGGTGCTGGCACGGAAAAAAAGTTTTCATGAAGCAAAGAAATAGATGCATGCAGTGATAACTCTTAGGGGGTTAGTTCTAATTCAACAGAATCTGGCTGCTCCAAAGGACACTGGTATGGATCAAAAATCTGTTTAAGTCAACCAGAATGTTTCTAGTCACTCAATGGGAATTAAGCCAGGCTGTGGGAATCCAAACAAGTAGGTATGTATGTTTTGATGTGTGCTACAGACTCCTACTGAAATCTCCAGAAATCTCTACCATTGAAGTAAGACAGAAAATCAGTCATATTTAATGCAAGATTTGCACTGTAGTTTGTGAAAGCCTGGTTAATTTTCTTTTTGATGCTGGGCACAGGAAAGAATTTCTGTTTTCTCAGAAATGAGGTAGATGAAAATCCTTCTAATATCCATGGGTTTTACTGCACTGTTATAGACACAGGCATATTTAAGTAGCAGGACTGTGATTGTGGTTTGGTTAATTTATTTATTTTCTTAACAAAATTTATTAAACTTTATCACCAGTGACAAGCCCAAAAGTGGCAGTTATGGATACGTTCAATTATGTCACCTGAGGTGAGTCCTGCTGTGAGTCCTGTGCCATTGGGCTCCCGTGCCACATGGTCCAGACACTGTCACCACTATTGACATGGTGCTCTCAGGTGTCAACACAGAAGATGTGAGGATACAGGGTCGGGGGGAAGCTGTCCACAGGTCAGTTTAAGCCACCCATAAAACTGTGGCAGAAGTATAAGGTAGGAAATACTATTGATACAAAGGGAGAGACCTTTGTTGAATATGAATTCAACAGAGTATGAGACCTCTAAGGGTACAAATAACTCCTACAGGAAGATAGACATAAGATGTCACTATGGACAAGAGTTTAGTCTGATTCCTGTCATATTACTGTCTCTATAAATAAAAATAACTGCCCTCATGAGAGACAAATGGTTACATGGTTATGGTTATGTTGATAGGGTGCAGCCAGGAGAAATTCTGTGGAGAACAGCCTAAGCAGTGCCCGGTCCATGTTTTACCCTCAGAATTGCYAAGCTATGAACTGCTTTCCAGAGACCAGGCATTAGGCCAGTGCTCGGATGAGAGCTAACACTGTCAAGACAACTCATTGACAGATTTTTTGTAAAATGTGCACACATAGTATCCCCATAGTATATAGCTCATTTATACAGAATCCTTCACAGCAATGTATACAACAACTYCATGTTATGTCAAACATATGTCTATATCTTCTGTGTGATCTTAATGTTTTTTGTGTATCTTCAGGTGAATTCTTTGCTGTGCTCTGCATCTGTGTGAGCAATTATTTTTGCTCTGGCTGCATAATTGCTCAGTTCTTTCTCTTACATTATCCAGCACTGTGAATTTAATTACTCCTCATCTTGAAGTAATTTCTGATTTATCCTGTTAGCTTTGCTCCAGGGTGGTCCCTCATGAGCTTAAAAGTGCAAGGGTTCAACTATCTCAATAGCGTCACTCTAATGTAAAGCCATATCAAGCAATTCGGTGGTACAGSCTGTGCTTGACTATAGAACACAGTTGCATATTTAAAGGATAATATTAATTCAAGACTTTTTGTTGCTGTGTGAGGCAGTTGGGTTTTTTTCCTCTATCTGAAAGAGTTCAGAGGATTTTTTTTTATTATTATTTTAGTTTAGCAGTAAACAAAACATGCAAATCAAGCTGCTACTCAATATTCAATCCAGGAAAAAATGAGACAGTGAACTGGATTGAATAGGAAAGGAGTGAGCATGTGTTATGTTCATGTTGGGAGACTAGAGGTTCATTCCCTCAAGACAATATGAATTCTCTTGCTTTTCATGGAGTCAACATAGCAATTGTGCACTGCCCTCAGGGTCTGCGACGGTCCGCTCAGTGGGGCAGAAATAATTTTTTTCATTCATGTTATTCTTAGGAGCCCTCTTTGTTTTCCTCTCAAAGGGAGTCATCTCTGGGCTAAACTTTTAGTCATTGGAGATAGGACTATGCATCCAGGATGAGAACTGTTTTGCCAAACACAAGAAATAGCAAAACTTGTTCCAAAAATAACAGGRTACCTGAAAAGAGTGTGAAAGAACCAATCTTTTCTATAGTAACATGACTGCAGGAGCTGGGTCTTCACAATACACAGAGCCAGTGACTTGTATAACTGTAAATACTCTCACAATTAAATCATAAAAGTTGCTATTCCTCTCCCCTGTGGGGTAGGCACTGGAGGTATGGTAAGCAGACTCCCAACCTCATGTGGTTTTGCCCGGGATTTCACATTCCACCCCAGATTGGCATCTTCCTGTCTTGTTGCTTGTGGTTGACTAAGCAGCCTGAGAGTCTTTGTTTCATGAAGCATGAAGCTACATTTGTAAGCGTTAAAGTCCAAAGGGGAAAAGGGAAAGATAACTTAAAATGCTGTGTGTAGTCTAGTGGAAAAAAACACCTATGCAGCAACTTTTTAATGAAATTATTTTTGATTAGACCAGGACAAAGCAGTGCATGCCATGCACTTTTCTATGAAGCCAGCAAAACAGCTTTAAAAATGTTCTGAAAGTTAACATCCTCACTTGGGCATGACTAAAGGTTTGGTGGTGGGTTTTTTTTGTTGGTTTTGTTCTTTTTAAAATAATTGCGCAGAAGGAAGATTATAGTTAATTTAGGTTTGGAGTTAAAATACTCCATTTGAATCTTGAAAATATAAATTTTTCTTCTTTCCCTGCTTTCCCTCTTTTAACTGTTTGAAAACCTATGTAGCTGAAAGGAATTTGGCTTTCTGGGRGACCTTACAGAGGGACAGCAGGAAAATGAAAAATGAGAGACATAAGCATTTCTCCTATCACCAGGAGTTTCCCAGTTCTATAGTTATCTCTG
This sequence comes from Oceanodroma leucorhoa, assembly GCA_030449065.1. Taxonomy (NCBI): domain Eukaryota; kingdom Metazoa; phylum Chordata; class Aves; order Procellariiformes; genus Oceanodroma; species Oceanodroma leucorhoa. The sequence goes on from JASVER010000001.1 coordinate 31,861,322, forward strand.
ACGGTGTCTTCCTTTCCAGTCTTAAGCATGTCCAGTTTCAGTTGTTTTTATAGTTATATCCCTGAATTCATCTGACCACATAATTTCCATCTTTAATTAACAATTGCAAGTATATGGGGATCCTGCAAATGAAGTCCAAAGTTTATTTCCTAAGTTTAAAAATTTGTCCCTCACTGTTTTGATTTGAGGGGGAGGGACAACGTGTTTGTTTGTTTGTTTGTTTGTTTGTTTTGTCACAGAGATAATGTTGCCCTTGCTTTCAAATGTGGGTTTTGACAGGGTCCACAGAAACCTGGAGGGCTGGATGGGTCATTGCTACTCTGTTTTTTCAAGGGACAGGTATGATTTTTAACCAGAAAAGGAAATCAGCTAGAGGTTTTTAGGTCTGAACCTGTCATGATTCAGTAGTTCTCATCTTTATGCTTTGATATAGTAGAGGTCTTAATTTAGGGATTATCTTAGAAAAATCTCACATCTTAGTTCCACCATGTGCCTGGCCTACAGCTGGTATACCCAATGTGTTCAGAAAGCTGGCAACAAACTTAAAACTGCAGCCAAAGTGTTGCCTGTTGCAAAAAATATCAAGAGATTGGCAGGAGGCTTCAAGGGCTTGGGGAAAGCAATGTCCACCTCCACATATGTATAGGGCACATCCCCTCCTCTACGCATAATCCCTGACTATACTGCAGAGTTGTTCATATCCTCTGACAAAGTATCGTAAAGGGAGATTTCTGGTACCCCTGGCCTGGACACACATAATTGTATTTATACTTCAGGGCTATATGTTAACCTTATATGCAAAGTTTGATTATACCACTTTGAAAACCACTTAATTATTTGCACCTCTTTTCCTGCCTGCCCATCTTGGTTAGATAAGTAATTGCCCACCTTAAAGGGATTCCTTATGTATTCTGTTTCACTCCTCCAAAAAAACAACTTTGGAAATTTAATTAGAAAAGACATTACGGGGGAAAAGAAAATTGAAAAAAAAGAAAAAAAGAAGACTTTGCAGAAGTGTGAAGTCAGAAAGTTAGGAGACAAACAGGTCTTCTGTTAGACGCGAAGCCTTACTGAACATCCAGTTCAGCTGTTCAGATGATCAGTTAATACAAATACACTTGTCTGTGGTCTTGTATATTTTCTTCTTCCACAAAGATGAATACATGCTTTGGAAAGCATCTTTTTGACACGATTCTGGCTTTTCTCTCTCTGGTTTTCACATAAATAACAATGGCTACAGGGCAAAGAAACAAATTATTATGAGAAGTGAACAGATGAAATCTAGAGAATATAAATATTTGGTCATTCCCTATTGATGATTTCTGAATATGACATATTTTGTTAATAATCTGATAGCTTTTTTGACACAGATTTATTGTGAATGACTTTAGGTATTACCTCATCCTCCTCAGAATACTTTTTTTCATATTCTTATTATTATTATCATGCTTCTTTTCAAACCTTTCAAATATTGATTTACAAGTAACGGTGGGGGAAAAAAAGAGGAATAACCACCACGTTGCTTCAGTTGAGAAGAAAAAAAAAAGAAAAAGAAAAGAGATTAAACTGGCTATTACTAAACTTCTTCAATTAATTGGARGATGTTAAAATTCACGTAATTTGGCTCTTAAAATACATGTGAAATAGTTACCAGAATGGTGTAAATATTTATAATTACATTTTCTCAAAGTTATTAGATTAGAACAACAAAGTTGGGTGGGTTCTGAGTAAAAATATAAGATATTTGAATAAGTATCTGGAACATGTGGGTTCAAGAACATGAATAGAAATTTCGTTGTGTTGTTAGAAAGCAAGATTCACATCAAAAGATGTGTTCTTTACTTTTTTTATGATTTAGTACAAACCAGATTCTCAATTTCACCCACATCTTCTTTCAGCATCTTTTAATTTGAAAACATAAAATTTTACAATCCACAGAATGAGCTGGAGAATAATCGGGAATCTTCTTGTTCTTTAAAATCCTTTCTTACAAAGTGTTTTGTTTTCCAAATATCCTTTATATTTTTTTTTTATTTTCCAAAATAAAGCTTAACATAGAGAAGACAGACAGAAATCAAACTGCATACTTAAGAATAAAATCTATATATTTGCACAGAAACAAACTGTGGTAAAAACAAAGAGTAAAAACATACTTTTATAATCTTATGTCTGATATGAACAAACACAACCCCCCAGGTTTATGTATACATTGCAATTTTCTGTTCAGGAATACCTCTTCAAGGCAAATTCATGGATTGTATGAACAGTTATAGATCTATTCGTTTAGTTTATTTTCACTGCTTTGATTTACCCAGATGGGAAGATGAAAGTCATGTAGTTGGTAGCATATTCTGACGGGAGACAGGACCAGCTAGGAATGGGACACTGGTCTCACTTTCCTTGGTAGAGGTCCAGCTCATAGTGTACTTTTTATCCACTTGCCTACCTGAAACACCTTATTTTTACGCATTTTTCAACCAAAACATTAACAACATAAAAGCTAATAACTATATTTTTAAGGAATCCTTATGCTCTTTCTCTGCATAAATGAACAAACTGCATTCAAGCTTTTGTTTAATAATATTACATTTTAGCAAAACTATAACAKCTTTGATGAACAGCTAGAAAATAGAAAATATGATGGGGGGTGTTAAGAACTAATTTTCAATTTTAAAAACAATCTTCCATGCCTGTATAGTTTAATTTACATTTTATTATCTTATATTTTTACATAGCTAAACATTTCTGGTTTTTCTGCTTTTTTGTAAGTGAAGTTATTAAAAATCATTGACATGGCATTGTGAAGAACATCTATACATCCATTTCAACCAGAATAGTACTGAAAACCTTGGAAAAACACTGAAAATGTGGATTGATACTATGGCAGTGGTTCRTACCTTGAGCCACTCTGGCATACTGCTACAAGTTTGAGACAGATTTTGAGTTTCTACTCTGAAGAAAAAGCATACTGATGCTCAAATGAGTTTTACAGAAATGTGTGATTAGAATCAGCAGTATATTGAGTTCTGTGCATTTTTAAGAGAAATCAGACCCCCAACCACAGTGCTTCATAACCAAACCTTTGGAGCTTTACAATAAATCTGTGCAGACTATTTATCAAGCCTTTTGAAATAGTAAAAATAAAATAACCTATCCTGCAAACTGGGGTTGATGTCCACATTTATAAACAGTCATAGTTTAATAATATACTAGTCCTGCATTTTCAATTTAATTTCTCTGTGATAAAAAGAGTAAATTACACCAATTTTCTTTGCTGCCTAAATTTTTTATTTTCAGCAAAAAAAGCCCCCTGCCAAAAAATTAGATTTTAAACTAAAGTATATGTTAGAGAAAAAGACTCCTCTGATATGGAGCTCTTCCGTCCATGAAAACTTTTTTCAATAAAAAAATCAGTAAAAATGTAGAAAACTGTAAGAAGGAAAATTCAGGACATGTCCAGAATATACGTGCATATGTGTCCGGTCATATGTGATATTTTAAGGTGGATACCTACACGTCAGTAAAGTATTGTAAGACATATCTATTCAGAATATAGTATTGTTTCCATTTGTTTAAAAGAACATAGTGAGTTCTTTAAGAAAAAAAAATAAGTATCAGTGGTGTTTTATGACACCCAAACGGGAAAAATAAAACCTAAACCAAACACTAAAAATTAACCTGCACATGATCTTTAACTTGTTCCCCTGCTAGATTCAGTGTAAAATACATCTGTGTTATGAAATATATTTATATATATATACATATGAAATAAATATRTAGTGTAAGAGTTTATAACAGATGGAAAATACACTTCTGATAAAATCTGAATGTCTTACAATCTATTTTTATTTCAGAGATAGGAGAAAATTAAAACTGTGTAGTAATATGAAGGTGAAACTGTCAGAAGCATCCGAAATTTTGAATACATTTCAGTGCACTTATTTATAAATATGTCTAACAGCGCATACAGAAGAGCAGTAGAGGAAGTTCTTTGTGCAAGTAACACCTGCTCTACTGCTCAGATGAGTCCAAACAGGGTATTTTTGCAGAAGTAAGTGGAATCAACAATTAGATCTCTCTAGAAAGCTGTCAAATACCAGATACCAGAGCTGGATATTTTGTCCGTTTCTAGAAGCCTTTTTTGCTGGACTCAGATTTTCACTTTGGGGTGATATCACATATGAGCAGAGACCATCCTTTTTGCATGATCGCTTCAAACGAAGTGTGCTGAAATTCAGGCCTGTCTTGGTTGAATTTTGCCTCAGAACTCAAGGAAATTTAAATTTCACTAGGACTTTGGTCTCGCTTCTCTGAGAACATACCAAAACTATGAATATTACAGATTTTGTTACATCATCTGATCTAATAGACACAATTCATACCTCAACGGATGCCAGTGAATGCCATGGTCAATCTAACCTCCTTGATTTTTGGTGCATTCCCATTCTTAATAGGTTTTATATACTCATTATGGGAAGAAATAAGAAAAAAAAATACACACCTGAATCTTCTGGTGTTGACATAGTTTTAACGGAAATGTATTTCTATCTCTGTAAAAATACCAAATACTTTGCTGAAACAATTTCTGTGAAAAATGAAAATTAGAAACTGTGATTTTTTTTCAATTAATGCTTATTAATTGGCATTAATAGAAATTGTGTGCACACTAAAAATAGTGAATAAATCCCTAAGCAATGTAATGGCAGCAGAGTTTAACTAATAAAAGCAGTTTTAAATGAAAACTTGAAAGAAATTAGTGCTGCATGGAATGGTTATTAAAAGCATGTTGAGAAAAATATCTATATTTTTCCCCACAACTAGTAAGACAATAAAATAATAACAATAAATTGAAACATTGCTTTTCCTTTGAAATGGAGCGGTATCCAAGTAGAAACAGACTCTTCTTGAAGTCAAACAAATATATTTAAAATAACAGTGAACTATATATCTAAGTATCAGCAGAAATCTGCTCAGTAACAGAAGAAAGTCAGAGTCAAACGACACATAACTGCTCCTTCTGTAGGCTGTTCTTCAGGAACAGTTGCTTTGGTGATCTGCTTCTGTAGTTTCATGGGAAACCTCACATCCTATCACCCTTGCTTTTCCCTTCACTTTTCAAAAATAAGAAGAAAAATAGGAAATAAATAGAATCATAAGCCCTTTGCTTTTCTTCTGACACAGGTTGCTAATTTCTGATTTTCTATCATCTGTATCCTTTGTACTTTATTATTAACATGAAGGGTGTTAATATACAATGGCATTTTCAAGGCCAGATCTAGAGCATATGCAATTTTTGTTCTTAGGTCTGTTTATTGTAAAACTTCTGGGAAAACGAAACTGATAATTTACAGTATTATGGAGTATAATTTCTAAATTATTTTGGTGGCACTGCTATGTAAAACCCATTGTGCATCAACAGGATCCTTGCTTCTAAGTCATGTGAAAATATTTGAAAACATACATGTGACAAGCAAATCCTGATAAAGGGAAAATAAAGTTATGTCCACTGCAGAGTGATAAAAAATAAAAATTTGTCCAAGGTTGTATACTGACATAGGGGACCAGATTTCTCAGCAACAACATTTGTGCTCTTATTAATCTTTGCTATAAGTCAGAGGGAAAGCACTTAGTGCTTCCCAGTGGGAGGACCAAGTCCTGCCCAATGTGCGGTAACAAATGTTTAACATGGGGCAGCCCTTGGAGTTCCTTTGGGAGAGGGCAAGAGAATGCAACTTGTCTTCTCACAAAATTACTGTTGCACCTTGGAAGAGACACAATTAATGATTTTATAAGTATTTTTTTCACCCGCCACACACTGAGTAACATTACAGTTGTTTTTGCTCAGACCTAAAAATCCCCTAAATTTTGAAAAGTATTTACTTTCTGGATTTCAGGAAGGGATTAATGCCTGTGAACAGCCAGTTCCAGAGGAAAGCATCACATAGCTAAGCAGTACCTTGTTCTGTAGGTCATTACAGCTTCTTCTGTGGTGGTTAGAATCTGTGTGGCATTTTTCATCCTCAAAAGATTGAAAACATACAGACAATAATTAATCTTCCCTGCACTGCTATAAGGTAAGTAAACACAGTTAATCCTATCTGATGAATGGGAGAACAGCACAGCTGGGTATTCCTGGTCAAATTGAAGTTCACGGGTCGTAATTTCACCTATGGAATTTAAGAGGCTTGTTTACATGTGATGTTTGCACCACTTTAACTGTATCAGCTTGAACTTGGTAAGGTTAAAAAAGATACAAGCCCTACAGTGGATATAGGTGAACTGGTATAAAAATATTTCTACTGGAATAGCTTATTCACATTTGATTATTGTGGTAGAAGAACTGTTACAGGAATACAGCAGCATCTACTCTACTATCTATACTGATTGCACTATTTTAGTTAAGAAAAAATTTTACTCAACTCTAATAATTTTGTAAGTGTGGAAACAAATATAGACCTGGCCCTTAACAAAAAAACATAATAATGAAAAAGTTAGCCAGCTTTCTCACTTTCCTGTCTTTACTACTTTTTTGCTTGCAATCTAACACTATTTTGTTGTAATCTCAAGTATGCTGTGCCTCACTGTGTCTGCACTTTTATACATTTTGGAATAAGCGAGTGAGAACACAACCAGCTGAGCCAGTTTCATGCGACTACTTTGATTGTTATATTTGGACGAGCAACCTGTGCTGGTGGGGTGGAAAACACACTCAGGGATTCTGCTTCTCCAGTCTCAAGTAACCAGAGAACAGTGGCTATGAGCTATCCCCAAGTTGCAAGTTGTAGTTCCATTTGCAAATACAGTATTTTGGGGAATTATGGGTAGCTCTACAGTGTTCATATAAGTATTACACCTGAGTTAGGAGGAAGACTAGGAAGGATTGTAATGCATGCTTTGGTTCAGCCTGCAAGGACAAGACAACCCTGACAATGTGATTTATAACAGCTCTCCTGCTTGCTCATATTAAACCCAAATTACAAAAGAGAACACTATCCTGCTGTATAGAATACGGCTTCCTTGCTTTGTGAACAGCTTTGATATCTGTTAAGTGTAATGTTTCTTGATAAGGCAAAGGTGGGAGATTTCTATACTGTATCTAGTTTGCAGGTCATATGGGTGCCCTGGGATGCTGATGGACTCTTCTAGACCTGTCCAGAGCAAGCCCAGCTTCCTACCAGCCTGTGCCTCTCGGCTGCCTTTTGATGGGAATCCAATCGTGGAAGGGAGGAGACAGATATTTGAGGTACATCCAGACCTCGTCCTGACATGGAGTCAGGCAGGGCATGCACTGAAGTTCCACAGTTTGAGTACAAACCTAGTTGCCCAGGATCCAGCAAAATGTCCAGACCCTGCACCTCTGAAGTCACTGTTCCACATGGCTCCACAGTTGGCACATAGTTTCAAATGCCTCAATGTTGGAGRTGAATTCCTTCTTAATGAGACCATTTATCTAGTGGAAACTACACCTACCACGTTCTACCACTTGCCACCTTGCCATATGTCAGTGCTATTGCCATTTTATTAATAGAACAGGATGAAAAAGTAAAATTTCGTTTCAATGTTAAAAAGAGTGTAAAAATGTTCCTAGGCATATATTTTTAACTCCGAATAGATACTAACTGAAGAGCCATGTCCAGTTTCCTCAACTTCATTTGAAAATTTAATTCTGCTTGGATTTGGATCTTGCCAGAGTTCTTTTTCCACTGTGGTAATAATAGAGGATATCATAAATGAGCAGTACTTTTTTCTTAATTTTAAGCATTGCCATTAACCATTCAGTTCTCTAGTTGCATGAATATTTAGCGACCTGAAGCGTTTTTTGAGAGACTGATATGTCTGAAAACCATTATAAGCTTTAACTTTCTAACTGTAATTATGTTCAAGATGAAGATTGCTCACRACAGGAAGATGAAGAACATTCACGACAAGTTCTCCTTGAAGAACAACCACCATTGATAGAACAAATTTCTCTGCCCTTTTCTGGTATTTGAATTACACGTTGCTTTCACTTTTTGTCATAGCTGGGTGTCAACCAGTTGGCTGCCTCCCAGCTTCTGTTAGCAATTTTCTGTATTTCGATAAGTCAATTCCTTGGCAAAATTTCCTGGATAATTGAATCCTCATCAGAGAGGAGGAAAAAAAGATATATGTTTCAAGTAACCCAGGTTCCCCTTTAGATAAGTAAAGAAGCCATGTGTTCTGTTTACCAGGACAGCAAGCTGCAATAACAGATGTTTCTCTACCACCTTGCTTACTGAACATCAGCTATTGCCTACAGCTAGGCTTCAAAGAGACGAATAGAGCATGAGGAAGTCCAATAACAAGGCTGTAGCAAGACAAGATTAGTTTAACGTTGTGGGTGGGGGACTGGGAAGAGAAAGAAGGCCTTTAACCTCAATTTTCTACTGAAATATGTCATGAGTTACTTACATCTGCGTGGAGCTATGGACAGATACAAGATCTAAAATTAGTCAATAATAACTTCATCTGGCATTTCTGCTCTCAAATCCTGATGAGAGGTAAATTAACCCTTTTAATTATTTTGCATTGTACTCCCCTCCTCTTTTCCATAGCTATGGGCAGACTGGTCCCTAGTATGTAGTTAGAAACTATACAGGGATGGACTTAATTGTAACTGTTTTGTATTTTGCAAAAATAAGAATAAAATTATAAGAGATGAAAAAAAAATTTAAATACCTTGTACTGTAAACATGCAAAAAAAAGAAAGGAGACTGCATCTTCCATGAAACATGAATTAAAGAACTTGCTCTGGAAGTGGATTGGGCTCCTTCTACCTTATGAAACAGTCCAGCCCCAAAGCCTTTTTCCTGTTTTCTGACCCATCATGCATTTTATCAAAAACTAACATTAGCTTTATTGAATACAGAAACAAACAAACATCATAGGGAGATGAAATAAAATTACCTAAACCTGGAAAAAAAACCCCATCCAACTGTCAAGTTCAAGCTTTAGGACTTACTCTGTTCCCAGAAAACTTGTTGACATCTATATGCTGGGTAGAATTGTTACCTCAATATAAGACAATTACAGCCTTTTCTCTTTTTCATTTGTGTTTTCCTCCTCCATGTGGACTGTTTCCAGTTGTTTGTGTCTGAGTACTGAAGCAGCCAAGTTTGCTTGATCTGACTTTTAGACGGTTGTTAAAATAAATATATGATGCCCTCCTTCATACTAAATAGCAGTAGTTAAAGGAAACAAATATGTTTAGTTCAGGATTCATAGCAATATCAGACTGTGCATTCAAGGAAGGATTTAATTTTGTGATAGCTTTTTCATCCTCCCCTGAGTTTTCCCTGGAATAATAGAGTATAGTTGCAAGGCACATATGTAAAACCAGAGTTCAAAAATATATATGTGCTCTTTATATAGTACACTATAATTGCAAAATTCTTTTGATTTTTTTAAATCAGGAAAACCACACTGCTTTCAATAATTGGTACTAAAGAATGGCCTTTCAAAAAGGGGACCCCAATTTTTCACAAGCACCAATACTCTTCCTGTTTGTGGGGAAGCCAATGAGATTTTCAGCACTGAACACTTCTGAAATTCAAAAGGATTTTAATTATAAGAGTTGAAGCGAAACTCAGAAATAGAGGAAGATGTTTGTTGAGTTGGTTTTGGGGTTTTGTTTGTTTTTTGGTTTTTTTGGGGGGAGGGGTGGGGTGAGGGTTGCTTTTTAACGAAATACAGAACCATTCACAAGATAAGAAGAATAAATTCCCAGGAATCTGGGTACCTCTGTGGAACAAATACTATCAAAGAGGTAGCATCTTCAGAAAGGAAGATATTTTTTGAGGAAAAGACCTAATGCTAAGTAAAAAATGCAAGCAGCAGTTCCACAGAACATCAAAATATTTTTCAGTTATGCATACAAAAACAGGCCTACCTAACTGATATCCTACTAATGGAGAGGAAAAAAATATCTTGTAAAGATTTAGCGTTGAGCTCACACTATTCTTACACCTGTAACTCCATTTTGTAATTAATGCAAAGTATAAAATATATGTAATTATTCTAACATAAATTTTAAAATATAGAATTTATATTAACGTCAAATTTCTTTCTTCAAAGACACATAATAAGTATCAGTATCTGAAAAAAAAAAWTAAAACCCCTTCATATCAGACGTACATAGTGGAAATTTTTTTCATTTGAATTGATCATTCCAGTTTTTCTTCAATGAAGAGAACATACTAAAGTCTCCTGGAGAGTGTCAGTGTAAAGTGGCGGTATTTTTATAGCATCTTGGCTATTCTTTATCCCTGGAAAGTTTCTAAGCCAAGTTCCTTGTAACACCAGAATATTATTGTGTGCAAAAAAGGTATTAGACAGACAGTGAGAGGGAGACCAMGGGAGCTATCATTCTTGGCTGAATTTTGTTTATTTTCCTTCAAGAAATAAAGCAGCTTTAGCTCCTTCTAGATTCCTGGTAGGCAAGAGAGAGCCAGCACAGCCAGCAGATATGAGACACCACATGACATCCAGGGAGGCACACTTCTCTCTCTCTACACAGTTTGTGGAGAGCTAGTGGATGCTCCTATATTTCCCTCTTGTAGAAAGAGTCCAAGGTCTATCTTGCTATCTATGTTCCCCTTAGTCCTAGCACGTGGAATATTTTATGTAACACAAGTATAAATATCCGTATCTGATTAAAATGTTCTGCTTTGTTTTACTCTGTGGTTTTGACAAACAACGACATCTGTCCAAAGTCTGCCAGTATGATAGACATTGAATATAAACCACATTATCTTGTGTTAACGTGTCCCTTGGAACAATACCTTGCCATAAGTTCTCTTGTTACCCCTAGGAATAAACAGAGAACTTGACTCCCATTTACATCACTCATTGGAGAACTTCAGTGATACAGCAACGCCAGAGCTGGTACGAAATAATGCCATCATGAAATAATGATTGAATTAATTCTTGTTAATTGAGTTCTATTTGTTTGTGTGCTGTGGGGGAAAAAGGAGGCAATAGTAATTTTTTTTTTTTTTTAAATATGCTGAGATGATTTATTCATTGGAATTCACCTTTGCAGTACCCCCTTCTTATCTGCATACAAGGRCAGTGGGGTATGAACCTTTTAATTCCAGTGAATGGATGATTCCTTATGGGAAAGAGGTTAAAACATTAATTAACAATATATAGAATCAAATATGTATTTTCTCAACTAATCTGCTCTGAATAATGTTCAGATATTATAGTGTTATGTGTGTTGTGCTGGTATTTCTGTATAGCATAATCCATATTATTTTTAATAAGATTCAGGGTGGCTCTTTTATCCTCCACTCAATTACTGTGCTACACCATTTAGAACTTTCTTTGTTCTTACTACACAGGCTATGTTGCTGTGCATTCTCTCTGTACATATGGATAATGAAAGAAGTGCACATAAAATGAAAGACAATAATTTTTAAAATTTCATCTAAAGAGTAGGAGAAATAATTCAGAAATCTCAACCAAAATAATGTATATTATTTTGAATAAGACAGTTTCATAGGAGCACAGCAGTAGAAATAGTAATTCTTAGTTGTGGCAATGTAATTTTCCACCCTCCAGCTGAAGACAAGATAAAAGCAAGGGCCTGACCCTAGAGTCCCACTTGTGTTTTGAGATCACAGGATTACATCAAAATCTCAGCCTATATTTCAAGGGAAGCATCTAACCCTCATGTGGAGAAAAGCTTAACAATGTGAACTTGTAGTGTCTGTTCAGACAGATACTGTACAAAGAACACCTGAATATGCAGAAAACCCTGAACTATCAGAATAACCATAGACTCCAGGAAAGATATATGTCTACACAAATGTTTCGACCTATGGCCACTATAAATATCAAATAGAGGCACACATTTACATTTCATTGGAAAATAAAAGACGTAGGAATACTTTTCTGTGTTGTTAATAGTATAATACCTATTTTCCTTTTTAATAAGGTAGTTCTTAGCATGCTAGTACTGCGAAAATTCAGTCCCCTTCCTTTTAAATTAAATCATGAACAGTAAATCTAATGCTTACTCTCATGTAAAGTCATCACTGTACTTGGGGGGGGAATTTTTTGTGTTCTTGTTTTTTTTTTTTCCCCCAAGGTGGTATTCAGTTCAGTCTGTTGTGGTCTTTGCCAGTGATTTCACGTCCAGCATAAAACCCAGGGCTCTAATACTTGATCAGATTTCATTGCTATTGTGCTGCTCTGCTCCTGGGAGACAGAAGAGTTGTCCTGATGCTTGAAAGAACAGAAGCCTCTCTAGGGAACTCATTTTTTTCCATATGCACAGAAAACTGAGGTGAGGACAGAAAGACTGTGAAGAAAAAATATATCAGTCTTTCCTTTCTGTAGCATCAGAGGGATTGCGTTGATAAAAAAATTGTGAAGAAGTAGAGATGAGATAAGTTATAAAAATGCGGTAACACACCAACAGCTCACTCCAAACTTACACACAAACTCAAGATAAACATTATCAGGAGGGATGGGGATGTGATTTTATAGCAGTTAAGGAGGAAGGCATACAGGCAAGCCAAAAATAGTCCTGAAACAGTAGAGTGATTGAGTTTCAGTTAAGGTAAGTGCTATCAGAAACTTCCTCATGGCTTGGCCTTTGGGCCAGGAGGCAGGCAGAACCATAGGTATGCTCTCACTGCACTTCTGAACAGGTTCCCTTAAGAATTTTAGCACAGTTAGAAATTCTGAGGTACGACTCTTCTGGAAATATTAAAAGCCCTCTTTTTCTGCTGTGTGACATAGCAGATGATTAAAACAAAACAAAATAAAATAAAATTAAATTAATCTTTGCAGCCTTAAAATACTTGCAGCCTGAAATACATTTTAACATCTCATCAGAATAGATTTTTCTGTAATTTTTCTAAAATATAGCTCATGCTTCATTCAGAAATTAAATGAAACACAAAAAATGCCCAAGAGGAGAGTAGGAGGGCAGGACATTAATATGGAAAGATGTTTTACTCATTTTGGATACCTTTCTTTGTATATTCTCTATGAACTTTAAGAAATCATATGTCTTAATTAAATTCACAATACTGCAGAACCCTTCTTCTGTGGTGTCCAGAGTTTATTTGGATGTTGCACTAGGAAAACCTTACACTCCAAGTCATAATAATACTGTGATTTTAAAAAATTATAACTCCAGATGGGAGTCTTATCCCCTAGCTTTAGCCATTCCAAAATGAGGAGGCTACAACATTTTAGCTTTCTAAGCTTTTTATAGGCTGAAGATAGGCATCTTGAGACTTCACTGGTGAGGGAATCTCAGTAACTCAGGCAAGAAATATTACTGTTAAGCAGCTAAAGTTGGTGAGATGAAACTGGATCTTTTTCCATAAAGAAACATGAGACCAAAACCTTTGTATCTCTTTATGGGGAGTAGTCTTTGATTTCAGAGGCTATTCCAGTAATTACGGAAATGATAAAATTACACAGATGAATGATCCAAAGATGTAAGAAAGAATTAGTCACCAGAAACCTAAAAAAAAGGCCATAGTGCAGGGTTTGTTTTTTTTTTCACAGTGCTGCTGTACTCTATTGGAAGGAGATGGTAAAGCAGGAACTGTAATTTCTCATTTTAAAGAGTGACAAGAGTAATAAAATCCATGTATTTCTAGTACTTTTAAGCCAGTGTAAAATTTTACAGTAAATTCTTTAAGATCAAGGAAGAAAAACAAACAAAAAAAAGAACTATTAATAAAAAAACAACACAGATTTGCATTAACTAATTTCCATAAAGCAGATTTTCAAGGAAGATCATACACATTTTATAATTACTAGATTCAGTGGAATTTCTGACAATCAAGACTACCCTACACTAGACCACATCTATAAAAAAATCTCATGTTCTGTCCTGAATTACAAAATTCATTATAAATTGAGAATTATATTATGCTATTATGCTTAAGTTCTTTGTGGTGTTAATAATGTTGAAGATCTGATTGTACTACAGGTAAAATATTCCAAATGTTTACAAACATTGAACTTCAATACAGAGCTTTTACTAATTACTTGAAATTAATGCTGAATTCAGTTTCTATAAAGAAATATCTAGTTCCCACTACAAGGTAAGAAATATCACAGTCTCAAAATTTACATAATCTACCTTTTGGCACAAATTAATTTTTCATCTATATACATTTTTAAGAATTAGAAAGATAAGGACCCTTTGCAAATAATGTTTAAGTTTTCATGGCGATAGGAACTGTTAACTTAATTTTACCTGTTCAGAGTGCTGGTAGTTGAAAATATAATGCATATGCCACGTGTTTTTTCAGAGTAAAACACAACTCATCACATTGGGAGAAGGAAGTGGCTTTGGTTTTGTTTTATATAACTTCATTCCCTTTAAAAAGAAATCTATTTAATTTTAAAGTTGMCTGCGATCAAGTTTAATGTTGAGTTCCGATGAAAAATCAATCATTTTAAAACAATATGGCTGAGACTGTAGGAATGGGTGAAAGCACCTATGCATTTTGCAGCTGAGTCTGGCTTATCTGAGTTAGAAACATCATTTTCTGTTTCAGCATAGACACACTCAGAGAAAAAAAAAGACTTATGCTTCAATAAAGGCTGAGAACTCATCAGTGATGTCAGGCACCTTCTCAGGGGTATGGCTCCTCTCCTGTGGCCTGGGGAATGCAGTAGTATTCCTTGCCATTCCTCRTATTTAGGTGTTTTACAGCTATAGAATATCAAGCTTTTTCCCCCTCTGCAGCCAATCGTAAGGCAGTAAAAGGTGATGCAGTTAGGTGTAAACCCAGGATGAGAGGTTTAATTTCAATTCCATTAGCTTTGCCATCTGTTTCATCTCAGTAATACAAGGTACTGACAGATGGGGATTCTGCTCTTGAGTTCATGCTGTTAAACACTGAGCCATTGCCTAATAAACTTACTGCCATTCATGATCAAATTAATGGTAAGACCCTTCTACTCTCCAGCTAGATACCTAGGTCCTACCTAGTAGGATCTATGATATTTACATCCTTTCACTGGTTCGTTCCAGAGAGGAGAGGTGGGTTTTCTGCATATCTGGCCATAAATACTGGAGGACCTCCCACTCCAGAGCCGGCCATGACTGAACAGTAATWCCTGTCTGGTGCAGAGTCCAGGTAAGAGATTTGGGTGGGTCCAGTCACAATGCACAGATCTTCTTGACACAACTAGGAGTCTTGGGCAGAGCAAGGAATATTTTTTATTTTAATTTCTTATTCACACTGCCACAGATGTGTGAGATGAATGATTAGAAGTAAAGCACTGCTAAACCAGTTTGTGAGTTATGGTTAATCTGACTAAGGCGTTTGTCTCAGGTGAGCTGCAGCTAAACACATGAGGTTGACTGCCTTGCAGATCTGAGATTCATTTATCCAAGTATAATATTTGTTGTCTGGACTACTACATTGGAATCACCCTGGGCTCCTTTTCTCTAGTCAGTAAAGAGAAATAAATGCTTCCAGGAAATAATTAATTTCATGGTATAGTAGACGTCTAGGTACGGATAAATCATACTATTTCTCTTCATTGACATCAAGATGACTTTATTTCAGTAAAAATAATAGCACTTCTCACATGAAAACTTGCATTATTTTTCAGACTATTACTAACATTCTAAATAAATAGTTTAAGACCAGTGTGTAATTCCATATCCACATTGCATAAATTACTTATGTTACGTCAGTCGTGGAATCTGAGATAAAGACTCATGGAGAGGCTTACCTGTTTGGCAGCCAGAGGAAGAGAGCTGGTATCTCCCAGGGCATGGGGAGTCAGGGCGAGCCGTAGCCCTCCGCTGTTCCTGGGGAATCTGTTCTCCCATTAGATTTTCTTTGTGGATGGAGCCACGCTCAGTAACACCTGGCCTGTTTTAGTACAAAGCTGCCTGTCCTTGGGCCTCAGCTGTAAGGGCTGGTAGATTGTGTCTGAAACCATCTATGTGCTGGTCTTGGGGAAAAAAGTATGCAATAGGAATCAGTCCTGCCGCGTGTGTGAATGGGCAGATGTGGGCTCTCAGAAAAAGAAGGTTTCCTTCCTGTTAGGAAAGCAAGTAATGGTGCATAGTACTTCAGATTAATTTCTAGACTTGAACAAAGCTGACAGAGAGGCTTGAAACCAACAACATATCAGATTTCCCTACTGCTAGTTTCTTTAAAACAGGCAAACAGCAAAAATTCTGACAATTATAACCTTACACAATGTGAGGCACCAGGAGACAGTACTTCCTGAAAAGAAGATGCAGACTGTTTCATTAAGCATAAGAMGACCTCAGATTGAATTTGCTCAGACTTTTTTAGGAAAAGAATCCTGTTGGTAGAATACAGCAGAAAAGAACATAGACACTCCTGTAGGAAAGTAGATATCATTTGCATAGGTTTATGCAGTTCTCTCTTCCTGTATCGCATACAAAGGAAGAGGAAACCTGTCTCACTGAGATAGGAGTCTGATAAAAATAACCTCCCAGGTCTAACTCATTGCTGCAATAGCTGTAAATTAAGTCATTGCTAATTACTGAGGTTGCAGTTCTAAATTTCTTTTCCAGAGTATTTACTACAGATATTAGTGCTTACTACAAACGGTAGTTGCACTTCTCTCTCCTTTTTTTGCTTCAGTGTGAAGTAAATAATTTTCTCTCAGATCTGAAAAACAAACAAAACCCCACATTTTAAATGACTTTTTAATGATTCCTTTTCTCAGAACCTGTATTTATACTGGAGGAGGGGAGTGCAGTACAATACGCTCATATCACATACCACTCTTTCCCATAAGGGAAAAAAAGATTTCTTGGAAAGGTACAATGCATTATTAACTGTAAGTCCCTACAAACGAGTATTTGTGAAGGTGGTCTTTTTGTGTCAATTTTTCTAGATGTGATAGAAATACTTTTGCAAGCATTTTTTCGATTGTATAGGTTTATACAATTCTTCCACAATAACAGGTTTGACTTATTGCTTCTATCTGTAGATTTAGTTGGACTCAGGTCTATTCCATTTCTTAAAATCTGTAGATAGGAACTCTTCTTTCTTTCTTCAGTGTTGGTGATTGGTCTTTTTTCCCTAGATCAGGTTGCTCAGAGGCCCGTCCAACCTGACTTTGAATGTTTCCAGGGATGGGGTATCTACCGCCTCTCTGGGCAACCTGTTCCAGTGTTTCACCACCCTCATCATAAAAAATTTCTTCCTTATAGCTAGTCTGAATCTACCCTCTTTTGGTTTAAAATCATTCCCCTTGTCCTGTCGCAACAGGTCTTACTAAAAGGTCTGTCCCCATCTTTCTTATAAGCACCTTGTTCATTAAAGATGTCTCTAAAAAGAAGGATTTTTAAGATGGATTTAAAGGACAATAAAGCCGGATGTTTATAGAATATTCCAATAAAAATAAGAGGTAATAGAAAATTAAACTTTAGAAAGAGGACCCAAAGTTTTCCTTTTAAATACGACAATAAAGAGGTGCTTGGGGAGGCCTAGGGATGGAAACAAGTAGTGTATTTTTGATATAATGGAGAAGACACAACCAGTAGAGAAATGGGCAAAAGGGAAGTCAGGATGAACTTCCTTAAGCAGCATTCTGAAGGAGGGTGGTTGAAAATTATTCTATTCTTAAACCTGAGAAAGGTGTTGGAAGGAGATGGCAAGCTGTCATTTTATCAAAGGCTAAAGTTAAAAACAGTATACAGAAAATCTGCAAGTAGTAACATAACCTTGATGTGTGGATGATGAGATTTGTCAAAATCTGATGATGCCAAAGTAAGCATTGAAGTGTGAAGTGAGGTGGGGGATGGCAAATAGGTTGGGAGAAAGAAGGAAAGCTGAAGTGCCAGTTATTTATGTTAGAGAGACAAGGTGAGAATTTAAGATAACTTTTGGAATATGGAATAACTTTTGGAATATGGAAAAACTTTTGGAATATGGAATTAAAGCAGTACATTGCCTGCAAAAAAAAAAAATCTGCATCTACAATTGAAGACTATAGACTATGGACCACCTCTGCAAAATGTCCATAAAATGCCCATAAAATACACACAAATGTCCATAAAATGTCCACCGAGTTCATTTAGTCCATGACTTTGGGCTCCATCTGTTATGGTGGTCACTCAGGACGGGAGAGATGCTGGGTTGTGTGGAGTTACTTGGCACAAAAGCCAGCTCAGGTCAGGTCGCTCCTGCACTTGCACTGCTTCTTGTAAGGGTTGTCCTCCATTGGTTCACGTGGTTCCTGTTATAGTAATTTGTATAACATGCAACTCAAATTATGGGTTACAACAATTTAAAGGTATTTCCATTACAACCTCCACCCCTGGTCCCTTTGAGCCAGGTTATAGGGTTTAACATTGCAATGAACTCCTCCCCWTGCCCCTGCTCCGGCTTGGACTTATCCACATACTGCAGCCCTTTAGGGGAGTACCTGCTCCAAGTGGAACCTTATCTATGAGCCACAGTCTCTCCAGGGGTGTACCTGCTGCAGCATAGACTTATCCACAGCCACAGTCGCTTTGAGGTGCACCTGTTCCAGCATGGCCTTCTCCATGGGCCACAATGCCTTCAGAGATATACCTGCTCCAGCATGGCCTTACCCACAGCCACAGTCCCTTCAGAGGTAAACCTGCTCCAACATGTCTTCACCCATGGCTGCAGTACCTCCAGGGGTGTACCTGCTATGTCATGGGCTTATCCATGGCCACACGCTTTGAGGTGCTCCAGCATAACTTCATGCACAGCCACTGATGCTTCAAGGTGTACCTGCTGCAGCATGGACTTATCCACAGCCACAGATGCTTCAAGGTGTACCTTCTCCAGTGTAGACTTATCCTCTGGCCACAATTGCTTAAGAGGTATACCTGCTGTGGCACAGACATAACCACGGCCACAGACACTTTGAGATGTACCTGCTCGGGCATGGGCTTGTCCACGGCCACAGACGCTTCGGGATGTCCTGCTCCCACATGGACTCATCCACATCACAGTCCYTTCAACTCAGGTTCACACTGGAGTTCCAGCCTGTCCAGTACAGCAGCACAGAAACAGCAGCGATGCCCTGGCCATCTGCCAGCCCAGGCGCATCGCCATGGCTGTTATCAAAATGTTCCCAGGCACAGCAGAGTCAGATGATAAGCAGTGCAGCAGTACCGCGAGCAGTGAAAGCAAAAAGCTGCCACTAACGAGCACTAGACTCTAATATACAGTAATGCAAGCAAACCTTATTGCAAACACAGGAGCCTGTCAATTAATAGATAAACAGCAATAACAGCTATAAATTCGATCTAGCACATTCCAATCAAACCTGCCGTTATCTCGAACCCTTCAAGACCCACGTTGGGCGTTAAAAAGGACTGTCATGGTTTAACCCCAGCCAGCAACTAAGCACCACCCAGCTGCTCGCTCACTCCCCCACTGGTAGGATGGGGGAGAGAATCAGAAGGGTAAAAGTGAGAAAACTCGTGGATTGAGATAGAGACAGTTTAATGGGTAAAGCAAAAGTCACGCACACAAGCAAAGCAAAACAAGGAATTCACTCACTCCTTCCCATGGGCAGGCAGGTGTTCAGCCACCTCCAGGAAAGCAGGGCTCCATCACACGCAACAGTTACTTGGGAAGATGAACACTATCACTCTGAACGCCCCCCCTCTTCCTTCTTCTTCCCCCAGATTTATATGCTGAGCATGACGCCATATGGTGTGGGATATCCCTTTGGTCAGTTGGGGTCAGCTGTCCTGGCTGTGTCCCCTCCCAACTTCTTGTGCATCCCCAGCTTACTGGCTGGTGGGGTGGTGTGAGAAGCAGAGAAGGCCTTGGCTCTGTGTAAGCACTGCTCAACAATAACAAAAACATCCCTGTGTTATCCACACTGTTTTCAGCACAAATCCAAAACATAGCCCCATACTAGCTTCTGTGAAGAAAATTAACTCTATCCCACAGCTAAAACCAGCACATTAACCGAAGAAGGTATAGAGAATGAAGAGTTGTGACTGAACCCTAGAAAACACATAGGAATTTGAAGAAGAAAAAAGTCCTTTGAGGGACACACTAAGTAACAAGTAACAAGTGACTAAAAAGCTAGGAAGAGACACAGGAAAGGGCTCAGGCTTGGAAGGCAATGTAACACAGAGGAGAATACCTTGTGGAGAAGAATATAGTTAACTGTCAAAGATGGTTGACAGGGAGATCGAGCAGGGTCGATAGAGTACAGTTCTTGAGATTTGGCTAGGAAATGACCATTTGAAAATCTGGTGACAGGGGTTTAAACTGAAAGCAAGATGTGAAAGCTGAGAAAGGGATGAGTGCAAGTGTGAAGGAGGTGTGAATACCACAGGGTCAGGAGGACACATGGAGGAGAGGTGGGCCAATGTCCCTACTCCTGTGCCTACCTTCCAGAGCAGCAATTGGCAGAATCTGGATGGCCCAGGGGCATGGGGAACATCACAGGACTTGCTCTACAGCTGCTTTAAACAGCTCTTTCTCTCACACCACTGCCAAACATGTTCACAGTTGAGATCACAGAAGAGACGATACCCACTGCTGGCTGCCAGGCAGTGAGAGGTGCAAATTGTCAAACTGTTGAACTTTAGGGAGGGTGTCTAGACATTGACAGAGATCTCCTCTCCAGAGCTCTTTAAAAAAGGTGCAGAGGTAGTGTATTCTGAGAAAAGCCAAAGGGAAGAGCAGATAGTCAAGGATTTGGAAGAGGAGATTACAGACAAGTCAAGAGTAGATAATAAGTATCTGCTTATTGTGATGTATTTCCAGTGCACTGCTCAGAGCTCCTGGGGTTTCAGCTCTGTCATTCGCAAAGCACTTTGCCATCTGCACAGCAAATGGTGTGAAAAGGTGTTTAATTCAAAGTGGCAATCATATAGAACAGTAAGCTGAGTAAACGGACTCAGCAAGAGGGACTAGTTGGTTAAAACGATATATTTTTTATACTTCCAAAAAGTTTTAAGACTGTTGATTAACATTAAATCCTCCTTGAAATTTTACTTGGTGCCAACCTCTATAAATCATTTGTTATCTCTCTCAAAAAAGCTTCATCGTCCAATAATAGTAGTGTTGAGAAGTTTCCTTTGATTTTTATCCCGTTATAATCCCCCAAATAAGAAAGTAAATGGAATTGTAACTCTCTTCATCCACATGTAACCCTGTATACACCTGGTTTCTTTCTGTAAATTTATTTTGCTATTTGGTGTTGAAAGTTAAAGAGAAGTAGTATTAAATTCTGTACAYAGGATATAATAAATGAAGACAGCATGCGTTTGTCTATACAGCACACTTAATCATTGCGGTATAATAGACATCACTGAATATATCTTGCTGTATTTGCCACAGATTCCTGAATGGTATCATTCCAGATTAAACCTGACATTAAAAAAAAAAAAGATATCTGCTGTTTAGGAATTAAAATCTGAAAATATTCTCCAGTCCCTTGTGTAAAATTAAGCTATATAACTTTACGTATTTATAGCCTGATGTTTAACATGCTTTACCTACTGCAATGAAAATTTTAATGATGCATTAATATGTCTATTTTTCTTCATATTTTTCACATTCTTTTTCATTATGTTTCCTCTAAATTATATCTTCACCTTTTTGGCATCATTCCACTATTTTAAACCAATTACTCTTAGGACTAACTAAACTTATTGTTAACAGTGCATTACTTACACACCTAGCCTGACTTTTATTTAATATCCTGATTCTTAGGAGCACTAATAAGCTTCATTGTGTTAATTAGAATTCCACCGTAGCTTTATGCTACAACTGAACAGAAATTTAACAACAACAACAAAAATAATTCCTAAAGAAATTCTTACATATAAAAATGTCCACTTACTATGAATTGGGAAAAATAATACATTTTTGAAACTTTCTCCAGAGTCCAATTAGCAAAGAGTTGATTTGAAAACCTCATGATTATTGTGCTAAAACAAATAATTGAATTTATAAGTTTGGAGTTACTCTGAACAGAAGCCAAATGAAATATTCCTTTTTTTTTAAGTTTGCTGCTGAAAATGTTATAGAAAGTGAAACACTGAAATACTTCTTTAGACATAACATTTTTTGGAAAAAAACCCACAAGCCCGCTCCATTGGCAGAAAGCTACATATCTTATCATCTTTAAACAACAGGCTTTTATTAGATGCCTAAACATGCATTTAGGAACTTGAATTCAGACTCCTACTCTAAAATTTTGATTTCCTCATCACGAGCACCATTGAGCAGCTTCTTGTAAGACTCAAATGCCTGGTGTTCTGTTAGCTGTGATTATGCAGGGCATACTTCATACTGAATATGATGCAGCAGACCCCACTTATTTTTTCATTTTATGGGAAAAGATGCGATAAGATAAATTTTGACAATGAGTAAAAAATGTACATAGTCTTTAGCCTAACTTTTCCATGTTTTCATATGGTGCCATAGGTCGGCCATGAAAGTAATATTATCAGGACAAGTAGAGTGCCACAGTGCAAAATTTTCCTTGGGAGCACTACTGATGAGTTCCTGAAGACTTTTCACTTTATACTCATTGCCACCTAGCCAGGGTCTGAAGAGAAAACTCATACTTTTGGTTCTCACATTGCATGTCAACTTGTGACTATCCTGCTGTACATCTCAAAATGTAGAGGGACTGATATCGCAGTTCAAAACAGCACTGTGTAAACATTTCTATTCTATGCCACATGCAGTGGAGTAAGTTGCTCCAGGTGACTTTGACAACTTGCATTTAGAGCACAATGACTTTTGCAGGAAGTGGCCCCTACCTGAGACAGGGGTAAGCTTACCAGTCACATATTTCCCTTGCATTATTTTTGTGGGGAAACAAAAAACAACAACAACAACAACAAAAACCCTTTACCTTTTTTGTTCAAGAAACACTCATTACTCTGATGAAGCATTTGGTCCCTGTCAATAAATAGTTTTATAGTTTTAAATTTGAGACTAGGTCACTCGATGATCTCTACATATAAAAAAACACTTGAAGTACACTTCAGCATCATACAGAACAACTTATATTTCACCCAATGTATTTACTTGCAGGGACATTTGAATGTGTAAGACCATTTGCTGCTTCTCGCTGAGATTGCCTTGTAAATCATACACTTTGTTTTGAGAGGTTTTATAGGCCATTTGTGGGTGGAAGTGAGGAGTCAATAAATAGTGCAGCTACATATCTGACATATGGTAGGGCACATCAACTGAAAGTTTTAGGCTGATGTAAAGAGATATAAAGTACATGAATATATTGCTGGAAGGTCTTGAAAATAAGCTAGATTATTAAAACTAGCAGTATTAGCAAACAAGAAAATGACAATTAATTTAGCCCGTTGTGTGCATTCCTATTTCTGCTAGCAGTCAGCCCAAATGAAAAGGTGAACCAAACTGTGGAAAAATTCCAGACCACAGCCTCAGCCCAACCATCTGGGTTCACAAATCCAAATCAGAAGCGTGACTCCAGCTGCCCTGAGCTCTACTCCTTTGATTTGTTCATCCTGGAACCTGACTCTGAGCCTAAAATACTTCAACAACGTGCACTTGTACTTTCAGTTGGTAACTAGACTGTAAGTTTTTAATAATAAAAATTTGTTTTAACACAAAAAAGAAGTTCTAAAAAAATAAGTGAATGTGTAAGTTCTGTTTTGTCTGCATATCACAATTGAAAATACAGGGTTAAAAAAAGATAAACTTCTGATTAATAATTTTGGTCAGTTTCATCTCCAATATATAATATCAGCATCCTATAAGTAAGCATTTTCCCAATAAGAGCACTAAAGGGCATTTTAGATAAGCTAGCATAGAGTTAGCTAATTTGATATATCTACTGTTTTTTTCATTTTTTCAATTAATTGAAATTATTTTTCTCCTTAAAATATTGTATATTTTTTGCACTGTATGGAGTTGAGAGTGTGTCTTAAAAGACTGAGACAACCTTTTAAAAGTAAAACAAATGTAAACTCACTGTTCAGCTTAGCAAGTAGTAATATGTATCACATCTGCTCAGAATTATCTTTTCTCTGATAGGTAGTATTATTCTAGACTTTTACTTTCTTCTTTGTTTCTTTTCTTTTTTCTTTTTTCTTTCTTTTTTTTTTTTTTTTTAGTGGAAGATACTTCTCTGGCCTTCCCTCTGGATTCTGTTACTATGACCCATTAATCTGTCATACAGTGCCCTCATGTAAGCCCAGGAAATTAAAAACATAAGTTTCTGTATTGTTACTGTCTTTTTTGTCCCTATCATGCTATAGAATTCTCTTTCACTTTTTGACATTTTTATATTTATGGCTGACATGTTCACTATCACACTTAATCGTACTGTTTTCTTCTTCTGTAAAATATTGCCATTTTATACACATCTTTTCTGAGCCTACTTCTAGTAATATAGTTAAGTCGAGCCTCATGGGATATGTCTCTAGGCTCCTCCTGTTCTTTTAACCAAAACCTGCCTGAATTTTCTATATTAAGCTGAAATGAGATTTAAGGGGTAACAGATTTGCATTTTGCAGTGTTGATGTTTATGTCTGGTAAAACAGGCAATGAAGCTGTAGTACATTTTCAAACTGTACTGAAAGTAGAATTAACCCTTCTATTCAATAGATGAAAAGTTGCTAAGTATAACTTCAGGGAATAAATAAAGTTTTCCAGTCAAGAGATGAAAGTACAAAAGGAAGAGAGAGTCCCTTTGCTCTACTCTTGCCCCAAGAAAACATGTTGTGCAGGTCTATATTTAGAACCAAGGACGGATGTCATATGGTGGGTCCCTCAGGCTGCCTGACAGCAAGCAAACTGTTAAAGAAGGGATAACATCTGCTTCCAGTAAAACTGCAATGAAGATGGAAGTGGATTAAACCCAAATTTGCTGCCCAGATCTCAAAGGAACAAGTCCGGAAAAAATGCACCCTGTACTTGAGGAAACAGCTTAATACCATCAAATGAGAGAGCTCCAATAATGTATCAAAGACAAAATACAAAATAGTTGAGAGACACTTGAAGTTGGAACTGCACAAACTTCTCATGCTTGATGCAGTAGGCCATTCTTGGAAGTGTTATACCAGAGAGTTAGCTGCCCGGAAGGTGGGTATGTCAACAAAAATGTCAACATACCGTAGCTAGAACATTGCAATAAACACAGAAAATCACACAATACTAATATCAGCCTGCTGCACAAACTAACTAGCCACATTTAATTTTATGTTTAAAATATATCTAGATATATAAAGAAAGTGAGGCTTTTTAAAGRCATGAAGATTTTCCATGATTGTATTGAGTGAAATCCTGTTTCTCTTTATACCAATGTCAAGAAAACACAGAGGAGACTGTATTTCATCAGTTTGRTGGACTTCATGAATGCAACTTCATGTAAGACTTTCCACTGTTTGATTTCATATTTCTAGTTGGTAAAGCACAGACCAGCTAAAATTCAAACAATATGTATTTTACATAACATTTGCATTTGGGACAACATTGAGGATTGTCACCCACTTACTTTAGCAATTTTCTGACCTTGAGTAACAGGAGCACAAATTGCCATTAGTGGCCATGAGATGTAAGAGTTGCTTTAAGTTGTATCTTTCGAAACAGCCAGTTTTTTCTCCACACTGTAATCTTGTTCAGCCTTTTTGCTACCTCTTTAAAATAATCAAGTATTCACCATTGATCATTTTCTTTTTTCCATCCCAGGTGACTTTTGCAGTCATTGAAATATAAAGTCAGATGCTCTGATCATTTAGCTAGAAATAAGGACTGAGAAAGAAACAGATTCCAAAGCCAAGTAGTTCTATCCTAGTCCCAAAGAACATACATGGTTTTGATATATGTCCCTGAAGTATCTTCATGGAGAGTTTTGACTACTATGGAAGTGATGTCTTCTGATGAGGGGAAAAAAATACCTTTTGAAAAATAAAACTCCAAACAAGGCTCTACTTGGACCTTTTCAATTCTACTGATCTAGTTGTCTCCAGTCCTGCATCTTTAACTTTGCACTGAAACTTGCTAACACTTTTTATGCTCTGGACGGGAAATGAATCAGGTTTCTTTTTGCTTTTCTCGAAGGTCCCAGAGGGAACATTCATGTAGGATTGATCTTGTCATTTCAGTATACTCACTCTTTACAGAAGGAAAGAATAAAAGCCCTGTTCATACACATTCCTGCTACAGAATGTCTTCTTGAAAATGGCAAGTTGTACATTTAGACCACTCATGATTCTACAAAATCAAAGCTAAGTTGATTTTTTGAGTAAATTATAGTTCTGATTACACYATAATGTGCTAAACTGTTTTGTCTAACTGTGTAATCAAATACAGTGTAAACTGTCTGTTGCTAGCAGTTTGCAAGTACCAAACAATAACAAAATCAGTAACTAATAGAATATGCAAGTACAAATTCAGGAGCAATAATTGTAAAATACAAAAATGTTAAACATTATTTCAGCCTACATCTTATTAAATACACATTAAAATTCAGTGCTTTACAGATGAAATAGCACAGTATCTTTTAAAAAGCCTACATCACAGTAAAGAACAGTAGAGAAGTTTTTGCAAAACCTGGCAATTTCTGCAGTGTGTATACAGCCAGATATGTAAAGGGTAATTTTCTCACAATGGATCTGATAGATAATATTACAGAAAGCAGGCTGATGCACTTTATTCTGGTATGTCAAGTCTTTTACGTAAAGGAGCTTTTTTTTAATTTGTAGGAGAACAAATACTTTGGTATGCAAAGTTCAGCCTCAAAGCTCATACTCTCATAGATTTTATGTGCTGCAAAAACAATGCAATGAACTAGTCTGACCTTCTGACATTGTTCAACCTCAAGAGCTATACCTCCTAATTCCTGCACCAAAACAAATAACCTGTGGCATTAGAACATATGCTTGAGAGAGACAACTGACCTCGATTTTAATGTTCAGGTAGTATTTGGTATTTATTTATTAATTGTTGTTTATCGTGGTACTACTGTAGTGTTCAAATAAGCTTCAGTCAACAACTATGATCCTGGACTTTCTAGCACTTGTCCCTGTATTTCTTTCCCCAAAAAGCCATCCAGGCCAACTGTCCTTCCTAAGAAGAAGAAAATCTTCAAAAGCAAAACCTTCCTTTTCCAGATGGAACTTTTCTACATATGGCAATGAGTTCTAGCTGCATAATGTGAAACCTAAGCCCCTTTGAAATTAATTTACATGCTGCCATTGGCTTGATAACCCAGGGGTGTATTCCTGAAAAAGATTATAGAAGTTTATAAGAGGATGTGGTCTTTCTCTTGCATCACTGATGTAGTTCTACTTCCTTCAAGATCATTAGTAAGCTGAGATTTGGAAAAGCAGAGGGGTATTGTTAAGGATAACTGATCTTAATGCTCACCTGGTTAGATTGGCCTATCTTCTTCAAAGATGTACACCTCAGAGTATTCATGTAATACAATGTATTTTCATTTCAGATGTAAATAATTAAGGAAAGTGCTCCATTAAGATGAGCTTGAAAACCTTACCGGCTCCTCTAACACATTAATTAACTATGTATATCACTGTCAAAGATCTATGATGCTGCTATTGCTGTAAAGTCCCAACAGGGCTCTAATTCATCAGGGAAAGATTAATCTCTTAAGTATAGGTTTAATCTCTTAAGTATATGCTTAAATGCATTCCTAGCAATCAAAGAATTAAAAGTGGGTTTATGTCCTATTGACTTTATAGCCTGTATCATTTAGTTTTGAGTGGTAAAATAAACACAAAATAGAAATTAGTTTTAGGAACTTTAAATTTCTAATGTAATTTCTAATTTCTGCTTCTCAAACCATCTTCAATTTTACAATGAAAGAGCAAAAACTATAGGTTATATAGCTCCTGTTGGAGTACTTAAATGTTGCATAGTATCTGGCTATTTCATAATAAATTTTCACCATTTTTCACATGATACTCATCAAAGTTATCTTCTGTGACATCAGTGTGAACACGGATGAGTGTCCATCTCAACAGCCTGTTTGTAGCTTCCCTCACCACTCYGCAGCTACACTTGCCACCCAGGCATCTTATCCCTACAGGATATATATTTGCTTAGATTCAGTCTGCCTGATTGAGCACCTGATGTCTCTAAAGTTACCCATCCCTTCTTCCTTTTCTTTGAGGATCAACAGTTTGGGCAGACTTCCAGCATGGCCACAGAAACTGGCCTTCCCTTCACCTCCTACAACCCTTTTGCTGGGTGCTCAGTGAGTTCACTCCACTCTGCTCTACAGAAGCATATGCTTCACTCAGGAGAACATAAAAGTCAGTAAGGTAAAGGACGGATGTTCAGTCCTACAGGTCAGTGGTAGTGCAAGTTACTTTATATGTGGGAGATAGGAAAGAGACAGTTATATTTTAGCATTGGTGCAGTAAAGTAATTTTATGATTTTTCATTACATTATTAGTTTTTAGATAAGTTGAGCTGAATTGGAATGAGAAATTGTAGATGACTGAAGAAGACATCCTTCTCTCAAAGTGTTTCACTTAAACATATACAGAATGGCAGTCTATTTTCTTAGGAGTTAATTGAACAGTAGAGGTGCAGAAAAACACCTTAAATAATGCAGGGTAGTAAGGAAGTATGTTTAGTTTGTTTTTAGGATAGCCTAAAAAAGCAGATAATCAGCAAACTTATTGCTTACTCCGGATTACATTTTGCTTACATTCTGCAAGGAAAAACTCAACTAGATTTTCCTGAATAAGATGGATATAGTGGGTTGACCTTGGCTGGCTGCCAGATGCCCACCCAGACACTCTCTCACTTCCCCTCCTCAACAGGACAGGTGGACAAATGAAGGTGGAAATGCTCGTGGGTTGAGATAAAGACAGGGAGATCACTGACCAGTTACCATCACTGGCAAAACAGACTCAGCTTGATGAATATTAACTTCATTTATTGCCAATTAAAATAGAGTAGGACAGTGAGAAACAAAGACAAAAACTAAAACACCTTATCTGCATTCCCCCCTTTTCTAGGCTCACCTTCACCCCTTCACTCTCGACTCCTTGACCTCCTCCCCGTCAGCAGAGCAGGGGGATGGGGACTGGGTGCTGTGGTCAGTCCACAACAGCTCCTCTCTGCCGCTCCTTCCTCCTCACGCTTTTCTCTGCCCCAGCGGGGTCTCTGCCCGGGCCGCCGGGGCACCTCTGCCGGGGCGCCCGGAGCCCCTCCTCCCCTCCTCCCGCTCTCCCCTCGGGGCTCGCAGGGCTGTTTCTCACAGGGTTTCCCTCAGCCCTGGCTGCCGGGCAGCGTTTTGCCCTTCCTTACCCAGGCTGTCCCCGAGGTGCCCGCCCGTGGCTGAGGGGCTCAGCCGTGCCCTGCGGTGGGGCCTGTGGAGCCGGCTGGAACTGGCCGCCCTGCAGCCCCCCATGGCCAACACCTGTAATGTGTTGCAAATGTAAAAAACACATTTACTGTTTCTGTATTATTCATCAAAGTCTTCTTTAAGTTGAATCATGTCTATAAAATGGTGGGTCTTTATTTGTTCCTTAGCTTCTAACCTTTGCCTTACACTGATGGTCATGCACAGGGAGACCTATCTTAGAATCTGTTTGCACTCCAAGCTTCAGTAGACATTGTTTTATTAAAATACATTGGAGCTGGAAGTGAATTACTGGTTTTGCTATTGACTTTGTTGAGGACTAAGACTTCACTGTCAAATCCTGTCAGTATTTAGAAGATACTTCCTAGTCAGGGAGAAGAACAAGTCCAATATTAATATGTAGAGAGCTGACTGTTTCTGAGCAGAAAGTGCACTTTTAATCCTGTTCTCTCTCTAGCAGACAGGCATCAAACTGAATGAAGGGGACCTGAGCTCTGCTTTCGGTTCAGACACCAACACTGTTTGGAAAAGATTCTGTACTTCTGTTTTTCTGTCTCTCCTTTGTCGTATCCATTTGGATGGTGACTTTTTCTTACTCTGTATTTGAACAATACCTCACAGGCAGTTCTAACCAACTTCTAGCTGCTACTGTAATAGTAAACAGAAAGAATAAACAAAATGTATTTTCAAACATAGCATTTCAAGTATCTAGACTAGCATTATATTTTGGATACTAATTCAGGATGAAGCTTCATGAGAGATTAAGTAAGCCTAAATGTCAGTGCACCCTTTGCTCTGGCACATTTGCTTATCTTGGCTGTCTGATGCRTCAGTTCACTTGCTAAGTCAGCAGAAAATTAACCCAAGAAAGAAATGGAATAGTTTCCTGCAAGCTCAGTAAGTTGAATTGATTCATTGGAAGGCCAAATGAATGCTGGAGCTACTGCAAAGGAAGAGGGAGGGAAGCGGGGAACAGTTGTAGCCCAATTTAAATCAGTTTATGCCGCTCTAGAATTATTTCTGATTCACCAAGAAAAGTAAACAGTTTAGAATGCTTAATGGAAAAGATCACAAACRGAGTTGGCTGAAACTTTTTTCCCCGCTATCTCGTAAAGAAAGAAAAAAAAAGAAAATTATTTTTTCTTGTCACTTACTTTTAGTGGATACCTACTTTTATAAACACAACAGCAGCTTTAAAAAGACTAAGAAAAAGGTGGATTCACTATTCAGTGGGATGGGGAACCTAGTGACACAGGACACAGAAAAGGCCAAGGTACTCTAYGCCTTTTTGATTTTCTGCTTTTTTAAACCTGATAAAGTCTGCCCTTAGATGACTCAGCTCCTTGAGATGGCTAGCAGAGTCTTTGGGAGTGACACAGCCACCAGAGTAGAGAAAGATACCGTTAGGGAGCACCTGAGCCATCTAAACATACAGAAGTCAATGGGCTGAGATGGGATGCATCCAGGGGTACTGAGGGAGCTGACCAATGTCACTGCAAGACCTTTACCATATTTGAAAGGTCATACCAATCAGGGAACTTGCTAGTCATCGGAAAAAGACAAATATCACAGTTATCTTCAAGAAAAGCAAGAGGGAGGAACCAGGGAACTGCAGACTAGTCAGCCTCACTAGTAGAGGGTAGAATAATCCCACACAACAGTACAAGGTTGGGGTTGACTGATTAGAAAACAGCTTTAGAGAAGAACTGAAGGGGCATGGTGAACAGCAAAATTGAAGAGACGTCAGCAACGTGCATTGCAGAAAAGAAGGCTAACAGCATCTTGGGCTGCATTAGCAAGAGTGTAGGAAGTAGGCCATGAGGAGGTGATCCTTCCCCTCTACTCAACATTTGTGCAACTGCATCTGGAGTATCATGGCCCTGCTTTGAGTAGAGGTTTGAACTAGATGACCTCAGGGGGTTTCCTCCAACCTTAAGCATTCTGTGATTCTAAAAACATAATTTCATACACGTAATACCTAATTATTAAGACCAATGATATGCTACAGTATGTTTTCGAGTTCMTAGATGATGTGTCCTTTCTGGATGCTCAGAGATTTGGAGAATTGAATTCACAATTAACGAGAGTACTACAATCCAGATGATAGAAGTGCAATGGTATTGGCATTATCGATCATATCTTTCCAGTGTGAGTATTCATGTAGTACTAACCAGATTCTTCAAATCCTGTCCTAGGTGGCTACATTTAAAATACGGAATGGATTCTGTAAACACTATTTCACTTCTGGTTGTTTGCAATCCTGCTAAGAAATTGGAATGGACACYCAAGGATATTACATACTCTCTCTCTTTAAACTTGGGTGAGAGAGGAATTTTTCTTTGTCCTTCTGTAAATAGGGAATTCTTGCCTATTCTTTATGTCCAGTGATGGTTTGTCAAGTATGTMTCTATCATTAATTTATAGCATGCACTGCTGCAGTCTTGGAGAGATCTGTTATTCTGAAATACTGATTGCAAAATTAGGAGTCRAATTTTTCGTATTAATGTACCAGAGAATTATAATTTATTACCTTTCCATATAGCTTTTTGAGATACCACAAACCTCTTGGTAATCTAGTGACTTTTTGTGATTGAGAATGTATTKTTTTACACATTCCATAAAACATGATTTTATATAAAATGTTATCCATCAAAAACATAAAGTGTAATTATTATTATTTTTCTTTAGATTAAAATGTATCAGTGAAAGTTCTGCATAGTTCCCATAATAGGAGCATTTTGCATAAAGATTTAGTACTGAAAGGAAYCTGTTCTTCACTGAATAGAACTGCATAGTATACAGCACACATAATAATGAAAAATCTCATATTTGTTACAAAAAAAATGAATCTACAGAGAATTATTAAAAAGTGGAGTCACAGCATAATGACATAAAAACTTCCATGCTGACTTTTCTGAGACAAGATGTATGTTACAATTGTGGTACATTAATAAAAGATTAGCTAAATATGCCAATTATCTCTTCAGTGTAAAATTTCTCACTCATTCAGAATCACTAGGAAGTTGGGAACTATTTTAACAATTTGTTCCATTTTAATCATCTTTATACAAGACAAAAATTTACATTAAAAAACCCTGAGTTTGATTAAAAATAGCACCTTTCTCTTTTTAATTTCCACCATATTTTTTTTTGCTTCAGATGTTGTCAGAATAATTATTAAAAGTTCCGGCCAAATTCTGTCATGAGCAATTCCATTGTTTTCACTGGAACTGCTTGTAAGGGGCTTGATTCAACGTCTACAGAAAAAGAAAGAGATTTTTTTCTTCTGATTTTAATAGGGGTTAGAATAATCCTCTAATTCTGTGATTGTGTTCATATATATAAAGTATTCAGTGAAATTAGAGTGGGTTGAGGTTTTTTTCATCAAGAGAGTATATTGCAAATGGAAATGGTCAGTTGGGGTTTATTTATTTATTTATTTTAATGTGTTTACTTATATGCAGTTAGCAGTGAAACCAGGAACAGTTCATATATCCAGCCTGATCTAATGTAGTTGGTACAAACCATTGATTTTAGTGAGGGAGGACAGTAACAATCCCAGTCTGAGGAGACTTGTCTTGATTTGAGGGCACATTTCTGGATCAAATCCCAGGGTAAGAATGTCGAACGCTTCTACAGAAGCATATAAACAGCTACAATCAGAACTCCTTGGAAGGTATTAAGTAAGAAGAAAGAAAAAGCAAAGAGATTCTATTAAACATAATAATGCATTTCTGTGTGCTTTTTTATTAGAAATGTGCTCCTGTCTTGTTAAATTAGTAGAGGTTGTCCCTGTTGTAACCATCTCTATCTGCTACATACATTTGACACTTAAAAATGTGGTAGTTTATATTTCTATTATTTGTTGCTGAGCTCTTCATTGTCCTTTTAAAGCTAGGCAATATCATTAGAATTGTTAGAATCTTCAAAAACTTTATTTTCAATATAACTGAAAACCAAGGCTTTCAATGCATTGGGGGCAGCCATTTCCTATTAATTTCTGCTTATCCACATGATGTGAATTGCGTATACAGAATTATACATAAGGGATTTCAAAACCTTGTTTCAATTAATTTCTAATGATAACTGGGAATCAAAACCCTTTGTATGGCTTTGATAACCCAACAGAAATATTTTAAGGACTCCTATAAATGTTTAGGGAAGAACTCTACTTCAAGCATTTGAGTTGACATTAAGACAACAACTTATGCTCTTTAAATTAAACATATAACCATCTTTTTCATCGTTTGYATCCAATATGGGGTTTAATTCGGAATCTCTGAATGAAGTAGGAAACTTTCAAAAGCTTCAATGGGAGTTGGTGGTCAACTGGGAAAATGGGAATTTTGTGTCTTGGTGGATGAGATCTTCACACTTTCTCTTCCCTGGTCTGATCCACACTCCATTTTAAGGAAACAGGGTAACAGCCCAGTACATCCGTCTTTTCTTCTTTTCTGCCAACTCCAGGTCAATGAACAGCATTCCTTGTATTCCCAAAGTTAAGTTGCATATAACATTAACAGGAGAGGAAAGCAACTACGAGTAAGAAACTGATACTTTAAGGTCAGAAAAAAAGAAGTATTGTTGCAGTAAAAAGRTGTAGGGAGGTTGTTCCAAATGGTACTTATAGCACAAAGGATTTAATAATAATGTGACTGCAGGCAAGGCCAGTGACAAGAGGACAAAGGGAGCTGTTAAAGGAATGATGAGACAATATCTCTCTAAACTATCCTGCAGGTTTTTCCTCATTTTAGAAAAAATACTATTTTCTAGATTTGCATACTTAGTTTTAACATGCTTTGGAAAATGTTATTGTATTCAACTGATAAGCTAGAAGGAAAGAACTTTCAGTTCCCATGCAGAAATGGTGAAATTATCTTCCCCCATTTATTAAAAATGGTTCCTTTCTGTTTCATAAATAATGCTGAAACAAACTTACGTTTAGGATTTCATATGCTAGCGCCTTTACTGTCTTTTATTTCCTTATTTAAACTGATGCTTTGAGATGCTCTGCATGAAAAGCCCTGAAATAAAAATTGAATGGTGCATTAAAGAGAAAAAAGTTTTAAAGCACATTATGCTGTGGTGCCACATTATTAATATGCTTAGATTTTTAAATTGCATTCTATATGTTAGATTGGGATCGTTACATAAAACTGGCTCCCTGGCTTAGCTAGCTATTTCCAGAAAGTTCCTAAGATAGAATTTCTTTTTCCAGATAAATTCCTGCTCATCGTGATTTTTACTGTCCAAACACACGTACTCACAAATAAGCACACAAACAGACACGTATGTCTTTCCGTAATGGGAGGAGTTTCTTCATATCTGAGAAACAGCTGGAAATCTTCTGTAGGACTACGGTAGGATTATAGTTCCATTTTAACGTTTATACTCACAGATAAAAGCTATCGCTCATGCAGCAGGGGAGATAAGATGGCTGACAGCACTAAGCTGCCTTCACTAAGCAACACTGATGGCTGCCTTTTTGGCAGCCTGGGGCAGTATGCATGATTAAAGAGAGAAACTTAAGCTAAACCAGACACTTTAAAAACAAATACACTTTGGAATAATGTTAACTCTGCTTAGCACCTAGGATTTCACTGTATATATCTTAATAGTCTTAAACATCTCCCTTTGTAAGCAATTCATCCAGGAGTTAATGTGTCAAGTTTAATATGCATCAAGAAACGCTCATTTGTAACTAAAAGGTTCATAATGCAGACGAGCTTTTCATCTTGGACATGTAATCACCAGCCTTCAAGCAGAACACACCAGAATATACATCTTGTGCTTGAGCTCTAGGGCTGCCACAAGAAAAGGCTGGCATGAATTTTCTTGCTGTTATTTCCCTTCTCAGCCTCCTGGATTCCAAAGAAATCTGGGTATGTTGGACAGATGCTGAAAATGCGCAGTAAATAAAAAACTGTTCTCACTAGAAATTGTATAAGTAAAATTTAAAATGTATCTTAGCTAGCTTAGTATACAGAAAGCAGCTGGTGAGCYAGGAATACTTTTCATTTTTTCTGTCTTTGCCTGTGGTAAGCCTGGTCCCACACTGAACTTATTAGGAATGTTTGCCTATTTAAGGTCACTGAAAGATGAAGAACTGATTAGGCATAATCGGGCATGCTTTGGCTTTCAARTGAATGAATTTTCATTAGCTGAATACTTGATGCAAAAAGGAAATACAATAGGTATGTCCAGGTCAGAGCTCAAGTGTCAAATATAATATTTTAAGAAAGATTACATAGATTTACCACCTTAATAAAGTATTTATTGTTAAGCCACAGGCATACTTAAAAAAAAAACATGTCTATGTATAGACTGTATAAATAGAAAGTGAAATACTATGTTCTCCCTTTCTATCTAGTTTAGAATTCAGAGTAAGAGAGTTAATATCAACATTTAATTTAAACACACAGTTAGAAAAAGGTCTATTAGTAAGCATCAGGTAATTGTCACCTTTTAACAGCCAGACAAATTTTATATAGCCCTTTTCATTAGTAAACACCAAAGCCCAGTTTGTGGATGAGACTACAGTGAAGAAATGATCAACCCAAATCACCTTGCAGAAGTAACTCAGATTAGACCTTATGTCAGCTTAACTGCAGTCCAGTGAACTGCATTCTCCTTGCCATGCCTTGATACATTATATTCTCATATAGCTTTCTAGATGGAGTTTGGCAGCTAATGCAGTCTATGCTTTATAAAACTGCAAGACTTTAAAAGSAAGTTTTAGTAGGCAAGCTGTCAGGCAACCAACTGGATAAGGAAGTCTGAAGAACAAAATTCATGAAGTCCTAGAAGTGGGAGTATTCAGGTCGTCTTTGTTTATCTTGAAACTACTTTKAGAATTACTTTAATTTAATGTTTGTTCAAATATGAGATAGCCTTGACATTTTTTACATTTTATCTTTTTATCTTTTGTTACATTAAAGAATAATGACATATGGTCTTTGGTAGCTGGTCTTCTCAAGAATATCTGTTCTGACTTTTTTTTCTTCTAGAGAGATCCATGGTTTTTCAGGTCCGTACTGGTTATTTAAATTAAAATGTGGTCATAAGAACACTATGTGAACTTCTTCTATCTGATGTTTACAGTCATAAAGCCCAGTCTCTGCAGAAGCAGCTTATTGTCTTTTTGCATACAAATTTATATCATATGTTGAATGACAAARCTCCTTAATGATATTCCAAACAAATAAAATTGGTTAACAGATTATCTCCTAACACCTTCTTTATAGAATCAGACTTTTTTTTTTTTTTTTCTTCTCCAGAGAATGTATATTCATCTAAGACAAAGCTTTTTGAAGGAACATACTGAGGCAAATAAAGAATCAAGTGGTCAAGGTGTGGACATTTGGCTGAGAAAGCACAATAACAGTTTGGGTCAGTTTGGAGCACTTTGGATCTTCAGAAATTTACGTTTAAATCCTGAATCTGATTTGTTCACTTAAAGTGGAACAGCCATAATAACAGAGCAGAAGACCCTCAAATATTCCATTTTTAAGCACTTAGAATACTGTCCTTGCTTGGGGAAAGTGGCAAAGCAGGGTTTTGAATAAATGTTTAACACTTTTGCAGTAATCAGTTGTGTAGCATTCCCTGTAATCTTTCATGAAATATTTGTAATGGTTTTAGTTGTAGAATTATTATTTTTGTTCTTCTTGGAATGTTGTGGGTGATAGGGAAACAGATTTTTGCTCAGCTTTAATTCTATACAATTATCTAAATAAGAAAATATAAACTTTCTTTCTTGAAACAGGCTGTGGGATTTCACTATTGATTGGTATTACAACAACAGTCAACTAAATGCACATAGCAATAAAGAGGTTCTGTTCCAAGGAATGTAAAATCAAAAGGAAGAATGGTGTTCCATTAGCATCAACTATTAGAATCAATCCACGCTTCATATTTGAGGAAAAAAAAAAAGATTGTAGAATTTACGTGCCCTTTCTAACATCACGCATTAAATCTGTGACAGAGTTAGAGACCATTTCTAASATTTCTTAATCTGTAGGTATGGCTAAAATCTCTCCCTGTCATCACTAATGGAATACTCCTATTGACTGTGGTAAGCCTAGAATTTCATGCAAAGTTTTAAACGTGTCATTTCCATAGAAAGCTTGCAAAATGGTAAGATTCATCAAGAATGCAGTTTATTCTAAATATGCAAAATAGAAGGTTAAAACTAAGGGCTTGATGTTGCAACCTCCAGACATACTCAAGTACTAATTTTCTTTACCCACAAGAATCCCTTTCAAAATTTCTGGTAACTGAGAATATCTGTCAAATTTATTTTCAGAGACATATATAGGATATATGTATGTTGTATATTTGGACAACCTGGAAAATACGGTGTTGTGTCAATCTGCAAAGGCTCTTGATTCCCCCCACCAGGAAACTGGGAACCTGAAAACTCTGATTCCAGGAAAGAYATCATGAGAAAAAAAAGGTGATAGGCAATCTCTGATCAAGACAACATACTAGTATGCAGTTGTGGGACCAAGTAAACTGTGGTCACCTTTGTTCTGAAGTTTAATGATAGCTGCAGTAGCCAAAGATGTACACAAATGTGGGAATAAAAGCAACTGGATGAGAATAAATTAGGAATCAGTAATACCTGGAAAGAGAATGGAGCTGATTGATGGGAAAATTTAAAAAGAAAGACCGAAATGGGGTAGGTCAGTGATTCTTGAATTTTGGGGACAAAACAATTAAACATTATTCTTCAGAAAACTAAACCAAGCCAATGACATTTTCTCTTTGCTTTTCTAGACCACAGACCACTGTTTGATAACTGACAGAACTACATAACTACTGTCAGTAGAAGGAAAAAGAGG
This sequence comes from Oceanodroma leucorhoa, assembly GCA_030449065.1. NCBI lineage: Eukaryota > Metazoa > Chordata > Aves > Procellariiformes > Oceanodroma > Oceanodroma leucorhoa. The sequence goes on from JASVER010000001.1 coordinate 31,899,493, forward strand.
GGCAAAAGAGATAATTYCCTGTGCTGAAAAATGCAATACCAAAATATAAATAGATGTGAAAATTATTTTATTCTTGGAACATGAAACTCTAAGTGGAGTACCATTGTAAGTTATAAGCTAGACAGAGAGAGCTGACAGGTCCCCATTCAGGCCCTCATATGCTATGAGTTGTGTGAAATGAGCTATGACACAAAGAATGCTGGGGATTCTCTCGGAGGGAATGGGATAACTTACTTCACCAAAATACTATGGGGATCCATGGGATACATGTAAAGATACTTAACAAAAGTCTGCTTCATGACCAATATGGTAAGACAACTTAAGAATAAAGAATTGAAAAGAACTAACCCATTAACTAGCCTGAATAAGCTATCCAGACCTTGTCTACTGGGTTTTAAAATGCACTATTTCTATGCTAAATTCCAAGCTGCATGATATATTAATTTAAATGGAGGTGGGAGAGGTCTAGGTTTCATCACCAGCTTTTCATTATATTGTCTTTCTTGCTTCACTTGAACATCTGTGAAGAAAACAATGAAGGGTGAAGTACCAAGATGTCCCTTGAGCTCACTGATTGGTAAAGTTGATATTGGGATAGTGTCATGGATGCAAAATTTTGGTGTTTGTCTATGTTGTCAAGAGCAGACCAAGACAGAGCAACTGAAAACAGTTCAGCAGAAACAGAACATATTTGTGACAACCATTGTCCCACCTTTACTCTTAGATGTTGATCTTTTTGGAGGCAGAACTGTGTAGTTCATATCATATCATATCATATCATATCATATCATATCATATCATATCCATAAAGCCTAACTCTATGGATCTCTTTGCTTATTTAATCCCTAGGCATTGACTTGAGTCCAGAGAACGGTTAATTCTGGACTTGAGTCCAGAGAAAATGTACCTTTTGGGGAAAGAAAATTCTAAAACTGTAAATATTGCTGTTTTTTCACAGAAAAAATGGTGAAAAAAAACCTAAATGAAAATAAGACAGTTTCGTCTTTGTCAAAATAATGATTTCTTGACCAGTTTTAGGAGTGCTTAGGAAAATCATGTCATTATCTTTCTAAGTGTAGAATTGAAATGCAAATGCAATAAAATGTCCTGTTTAACTAAAACATTTTAAAAAAATTTTTAGAGGGAAGAGATGTCAGGAAAGATGGGCATGTTCATTCAATTTTGACTGAAGAGGTTCGTGTGTTTTTCCATGAAGGCCTTACATAAAACTTCACAATGTATTATTAGCCTCTCCAGCTCTCTGCTGCATATCCTTTCTTGCCTTCTCTTATATTACAGAGATAAAGATTTTGTACAAGAGAACTGATATTTTATAGTGCCAACTACAGCAAAACAGCAATTGAGAAAAGAAGAGGCAGGGCACCATACAGCAAGTAGTCACTTGGGGCCAATAAATTATGACCATAACTATAGCCAGTATCATTTAAGTACTCTTTGGTTTCTGATGATAAAGCRCTAGCTTATCACAGTGTTGACAACAGCCAGCCCCTATGGCCCCAGTTTATAGCTTGTCCATTTGTTACCCAGCCAGCCACAGTGAATTTAATATAATGCAATAAACAATCACCTTTGTCAGAAGAAGAAATGGACTCAAACTTAACACAACACAAAAGACTACCAACCAGGCAGAGCAAGCTAATAAGAAAAATTGATGTCAAGTCTTCTGCTCATGCATCATGTAGCTATTAAATATGTCAATAGTTGACTTCAGTGGAGAGAAGAACTAATGTAATCTAGGCATGAAGACTAACCAAGACGGGATTATGTGTGTAGTGAACATCACTATAACAAAACTCTAAATGTTGCTRCTTTTGGTACCTGAGCTCATAAACATGGTAGTAACACCAACTCAAATGTATACTTAAGCTTTGTGATAATTTCACTCCATGGAAGTACGCAACTTGCATTATTTTTCCGTTATGACAGGCTTTTCTAATGAAGGGATATTTGAACAGTACATTTTAAATCATACAAATATGTAACACAATACATCATACAATTAAATCAGACAATTCAGTATGATCTCCTGCATAATTCAGATCATAAAATGTCACACTATTTTCCTCATGAAACCCATAGTTTCTAGTTAAATTACTGTTTATCTTTCAGAAGGGCATTCAGCTAGATCTTCTGCTAAGCTGTCCCCAAGCCATATCAATTTTTTATTGGAAGCACATTCAGAAGGTGCATTAGGTCCAAATTTGTATGTACACATATGTATGTGGTTAGTTATTTTAAAATTTCTTYCTGTAATTGTACCCCATGTTGTTAAATATGAAAGCTTAGCAGAGTATGAGTGGGAGGTTCAAGTGTTTGTTTTGATGAACTTTTCTCAAGTCCTTGACAGACTTTCTGGTAAGAAGATAAAACACCCTCAAATGTTTGGTGTCACAATCATGTGAATTAGTGTAATAAGGGCTGGATGACCTAAATTCAGATCTCTAGTACCCATCCCAATTGAGAGCTTAATCCTTGGTCAGCTGATGTGTGTTGTGGACRTGAGGAGGAAGCAAAGAGAAAAGTTTTCTTATCCACATTTCTCTCAAATTTCAGGAAAGTTAAAAAAAAGCACCCAAATGCTAACAGCTCTGAATCCTTTCTTTCTAGTCAACTATCACTATATTAGAATAAAATGTATTAACAGTATGAATTAGTATGTAAATGTATGTGTGCATATATATTTATGTATATATTAGTAACTATAACTGGAACTACTMCACCTGCAAAGTTTCTGGAATAATGACTGTGTCATGGTCTGCTGTTTGAGACATAAATTAACAATCAGGCAACAGCTGATAAAGAATTTTCTTTCTAAGGTTCTGGTAAAGGATCATCAAGATATTGCCTTTGAGATGGCTCTCAGGCTCATTCTTTGTACTAAACATACTCAGTGATTTCTGTATGCTGCATTAAGCACATTGTATCAGCACAATGGCCAGAGAGGCTCAGAACAAATGTGGCTTTATATTTATTAAGGTCTATTTACAGCAAAAGAGCTTCAAAATTTCARCTTTATTTCCAGTAGTTACATCTGGATTCCGTCACAAAAAATGAGGTTTTCATCATATTTAACACTTCAGAAGCATGTAAAAAGACATGATATAAACTACATACGCAAAAACCAACCAACAATACTCCAGAAAGGATGTCTGATCTAATAATAGGTGTTATTTAATATGAGAGCTCAAAGGCCTAACCACACTAGTTCTGATTCTCTGCAGCGTAAGAGCTTCCCTGCTGGATCAGAGCAGCAGTGTGCTCAGATTGACCTAATTGACTTCACCTTTAGCTGGTATTGTCTCCCTCATTATTGCACCTACCATCGCAATAGATAATAAATCTACTAACTGGGGGAGAAAAAACATACAAACAAACTAAAACCAAGCAGAAATATAAAAMCCCTGTTTCTTCCTAGCCTTTGAAATTAAATTCAAAATTTATTCAATAGATGTCCATTTTTCAAACTGAGAACAACAGGCTGGAGCATCAGGTGACCTAGGGGTTTTTTTTCAGAGTTATTCTCAGGTTATACCAAGTTTTCATTTAAGAAGACAGCAGTGTCATCAACAAAATCTGCGGGATCTAAAATGAGATACAATGTAAGTCTACGATGCTTTTTGTGATGCTGTATCATTGTTTGAGGTCATTCAGAGCTCTTTTTTAGCTCAAATGATAGGGAAATAGTTTTTTGACTAATTGGTATCACTTTGAGACAACCCAAATGGAATATTTGTTTCAGTCATGTTTCTTTGAAGAAGAAAGAAATCATATGAAAAGATTTTATTGTATAAGTGTTCAGAGCAAGTGATTTTAGTCTTTCGGGTTTGGGGTTTGTTTAGTTATTTATTTATTTATTTAAACACAGGGACTAAAAAAGGAATTTATCAGGCAATTTCTATTTTTTTCTCAATTGTCTATCAATTTCTCTCCAGTTACTGTCCAGGCATACTTTCTCTCTCTGTCAAATTTCTGCAACAAAATGCTATAATATGCTTCTTTTCCTTGGACTCTGTCTCTGCCCTCTGAATTGTTTAAATTGCTGGAAAGCATTTCTTGGCAGCAGTCACTAACAGCAGTTAAAATTTTATAACCTTTCCTTATAATTACGAATTGTGCTATGAAGGGAGCAGTTGAGAAAAGTGTTTTTAAATTAATCCTGTAAACTACATAGTGTTAATATCCCTTCAGAAGGAAATAATGGGATTCCTTGTTTATTATGATTACAATCCATTAGAAAATTTGGATTTCTCAAATCTATTTGTATGTTGCTGTTTTGAGGTATAAGAGAACTCTTTCTAAAACATTTTTTATTTGTTAATTTTGTTAACTAAATTCACCTCTTTTTTTTTAACATTGGAACAAGAATTGTGGTCAACAGCTAACCTTTGATTAATTAATTTGGGATTATTTGTTTTTCCTTCAGAGGCAATTAACAGTTTGGTCATAGCAGTGGTATTAGGAACTGATAAGKGACATAAACTATTTTAAAATAAAAATATTTTCTTATTAAAGTATGTAAAAATATTTTGACAATTACTTTTCTGTTGCTGTGCAATGAGTAATCAGGATAAATTTTCAGTCATGTTAATTTATTTTGCATGCGCTCTTTTTAGAAAGATGAGCAAGACACTAGTACACATAATTGTGTGATTTCTGTTGATATCAGAAGGGGGGAGGGGCTTGGATTTTTTCCTACTCCATTGCAGATTTCAGTCTTTCCTTAAACTGACTGTAAGACTTAATGTTATTGACAGCTTTCCAAATTCTGGGACTACAATAATTTCTATAGTAAATTTGCACCAGAGCTCTTCAGTACCCACGAAAGATCTGTCCAATGAGATGGTGCTGGGTTTTATTCCCAAAAGTTAGCTTGCTGTATAATTTAAATAATAATAATATGAGAAGTTTATCATCTTAACAATGTGAAACTCAAAGGAAATAAGGAAATTTAATATTGTAATTTAGTTTCATACTGTAGATTTTATTCTTGATTTGGTAGTGTAAAAATACAAAAATTGAAAACCTGCAATTTCATTCAGGGTGATAAATTGTCTGTGCTTGTGGAAGAATGTGGGTAGGGTACATGAGGGGTAATATTTCTGGTACATCATCTGTACCTTCTTCTGTCATTGAACACGCTGGACTGTGTTCCCCAAAGCTGCTGCCTGATGAASTGCTTTCAGAGTTTTGAAAGATCCTCAGAGAAGCTATTCAAAGAAACTGTATTTCAGTTCTGTTACAAAACACACAAAAAATCCAACTCAGGTGATTAAATTTGCATATTTAGATTGCTGATGAAGTTTTATATTACTTCACACCTCATGCTAATTTGTTATGCAATGTTGCCGTGCTTTCTCAGTTTTCTTTCCATGCTTGCCTTAGTGATGGGTGAAATACCTAGCTGCATCTCACATTTTGTCTACAAATATGCTGTTGAAACTTAGCATTAACAAATTGCTATAGACAGCCTGAGATGAAGTACAAGAAGGTCCTGTATACTGTGATATGCAGGAAACCAGACAGCGATCTCTTTCCTCTAAGAACTTTGAATCTATCAAATGCTTTAAACAAGTATAAACTGATGCTTCTTTGTTGTTCATCCATCATGAGCAACTCTCTCATTTGCAATACACTCACAAAATGTTTTTCTTGTCTCCTATTATTGTCCTAGATTATGACAAACCACTCTCATATGCAAGGTGATGATCTTTGCACACCAGTAATATAATAGCCCTACTTCATCTTTATCTCAGTATTCACAGGTCTGGTTTCCAACCYTAGAAACAACAACTGATCAGGTTATTATGTTGCCCGATGGCTTTTCATTTTAAGCCTGAAATGCAAGACAATTTTTCCTTCTGATAATCTAGTGCACATGAATTACTTAAGTGTTAGGAAAAGCTTACAGTGTGGGCATGGTAACATGAAATCACTCATTTTTGCTCTGCATCCAGTGAGCTCCAACCAGCCACAAAGCAAAAAAGAGAAAGGCATGAGGTTCATTGCCTTTATACCAATAGTTATTTTTTTCTTGAGTCATTTGGATTTGGCCTACATTCTGCCTGAAGTGGTTTGAAAGGCTAGGGAGTCTTCAGACAGTTAAAAGAAATCCTTTTAGAAATAATCCATGACTTTTTTGAAGTCAGTGATAGTTTTTCAAGTTGACTTCATTGATGTTAGATCAAATAGCTCTAAGTGTTTGTCTGTTTTCTTACTAGAAATTGAAAATGTGAGTGAACACTTGGCCCCATTGAATTTAATCCAATTTTTTTTACTTTAGTCAGTCTAGAATCTCACCCATTACATTTCATAYGAAATCAAACCCCACCAGCTTCCTATAGCCTGAAGTCAATGCAATCTAAGTTAGGAGCAAAGATATTCAGGATTGTATATATTTAAATACTACCATGTTTCTAAATGTGATGTTTCAGACAAAAGCTTATGGGCAAGCACAGGACAGCAGGTAGGCAGCGACATAAATGAAGCATAATTGGCTGACTACAGATTTTAGTCAATAGCAAAATGTTTGATAAGGTGACCTTTTAAATTAAYCTGCTTTAAAGATGTAAACATTCTAAATAGACAGATACAAAGAAGCTTATTAGCAATAGGTAAGATGAAAATACAACCCATCAATCAGGTTTGATGACTACTAGATAAAAAAAGGTCAGTTTCCAAGTAGCCCATATAACCACTAAGGCCTTTTGCTTTAGCAGGAACAATTGCTTAATCAACAACACTCAGCTTCAAGAGTTAAATTCTGTTCTAGCAGAATGTGTCCATCTTACTTGTTCAACAAAAGTTGATACCAAAGGAAGAGTTTTCAGATAGTTTTCTGGTGTTCCTTTAACTTGTTTTAAATAATTATTCTAAAAAATTAATTCCGTAGTTTGTGTTTACATGCTAGAAGAGCAATCCAATGCAGCCAAAATGACTGCACAGCAATATCTCAGAGTTTGGAGGAACATAAACATTGCTAATTACTTAGTCAACTACTCACTCACTTTAATCATATACCATTCACTTTAGCAATCATTTAAAAGAGTTGTCAAGTAAGAGCCAAATGCTGACAATTGTTGCACAAGTGAAAAGAGCTCACAATAAAGATGTGACCGTACAGTATATCTTGTGGGTTTTTTTCCCCAGTATGTCTGTATGTGGCAAGGTTTCGTCTGCTGCAAATAACGACTATTCATTTAATTTTCATATACACCGTCTCCTTCACTTGCTTGGTGTTAGGGTGTAACACAGTATAAAACATCATAGAGATCCAATGCTAAGATCTAAGTAGAGATAACGAACAGTAGTTCCTTAATTTCTCTTATGCCTTTGCACAAGTCTGAAGGATACCAGACAATCTAATCCTAAAAGGTTTGGTAACATCTTAATTTATCAGATGGAATTAAACTTAAATGCATAAGTTTTTTTCATCTCAGAAGGCCTCTTCTGATTTAATTTTTAACTGAAGCACAAAGAAGGATGTTAAAATACAGAGTTGCTTACGGGTGATTACTACGGGAAAAGACTTCTTTTCCATTGCATTGGTTCTTTGGAAATCTTCGGTGTACTGAGCCTTGCCTTTCAAGCACTGGATTTTCATAAAATGTATTTCATTGTATAAGGAGGTAGCCTTCTGAAATAAGAATTAATTTAATTTTACCTTAACCACAAAATATATTGCTTACTCTTATATTAGCTGAAGTGGGTTCAGTGCATATACAGACTAGCACTTCTGCCAGCTTCCATCAGAAAAAGCAGCAAAGATTCAGGCTAGTCACTCTACTATAGGAATGAAGGTTCTTCCTTTTCATATTAATCTCAGTTTTTTAAATCTCTGGGACAGGAGTTGAGAATGTTAAGACAACAAAGAGGCTGCTTAGTCTTCCATTCATAGGGAAGAAGAAAAAAAAAAAAAAAAAAGAAAGAAAAAAAGACAATTAGGCAGGCTTTACATGAAACATTGCTTTTTACTCATTACTGACCTCTAAACATGAAAGATCGTATTGGTGTCTCCAGTGAAATATAGGAGATCAAAGAAGCATATCCCTGGAGGTATTTAAAAGACATGTAGATATGGTGCTTAGGGACATGGTTTAGTGGTAGACTTGGCAGTGCTAGGTTAGCCGTTGGACTTGATGATCTCAAAGGTCTTTTCCAACCTAAACGATTCTATGTTCTATGATTCTATATAACCTGTTGTCTGTCTAGCAGTATTTCAAAAGAGAGATCAACTGAAAATTATAGAAAAATGTTCCATAAGTGTCTAGAATGTAGCTTGGTTTTTTGTTTGTTTGTTTGKKKKTTTTTTTCTTTTTAAGAGAAACAGGAGTGAAAGTGCAGGTGATCTTTCCTGACCATTTTCTGTTATCAGACAATTACGTAGGCATCAGATGGAGTATTAAATGACATGAGGCAGAAACACCAGAAATGAAATTGTTCAGAAAGTATTTGTGAGAGAAATATCAAATGATTTTTTGTCTCCACTAGCATCCACAACAATATACTAGGTACTGTATGTGGTTTGTATGTCCTTATTCCTGAAAATTTCTACTTAGTGAAAAACTTTAATTTTCATATTATATTTTAGATCAAAAAAATAAAAAATTGGTGTGAAATATTTTGGTTTTCCTATCTTTTCCTCCTATCTTTTCCCTTTAACTTCATACTATCCAATTTTTCTAGTGCAAAAGTCTGAGAAAAGATGTAAAGAAAGAAAAATTGGAGAAAAAAGAACTGTGGAAGTGAGGATTGCTCTTTTTAAGAACATTACCTCCCCAAATAGAAGTTGATTGGAATATCTTTTTCTAAAAGTGTGKTTTTTTGTTAAGATTTTCCATTACAAAAACTTCTGCTGATTWTTTTTTACCTTTCTTTCTTCTTCTTTTGACTGTCCACATAAAAACAGATTATCTGTAAAGRTAATAATTTTGTTGATTTATTCCTTGCCTGATTCTTTCATAAGGTATGGTCAGAACTGGTAGGATTTACATCCTAGTGCCATTTCCTCATCCCCCAGTGAAGGTGTGGAAATACCTATGTGACTGATATTCAAAGCATTGTGGCACATGTTTTACCGGCCTAGAATTCAGTTTCTGCTTTTTGGTGGAAGTTTGGATGCTAACCTTTAGGCCTTCAGTTTCGCATATCTTCATAGCTTCAGTGCTACAATTTTTCTTTTAGACTGTTGCTAAAATAAACTCAATAAATATCACTAACACAAGATGTAGTTGTAACTTCACCTATGGGATGAACATATTACTCAGACTTTGTGTTCTTTTACTCGACAAATGGATGATGTGTGAGTTTGAAAGGCGCTCTGATGGCAGAGCTACTCTACTATCCCCCTTGTGTAAGCTGCTTTGAGATATCCAGATGAAAAGTGCTATAAAAGTTCTAAATGGTATTGCTGTTATTATTTATTATATGTTAAGCTAGAGTAATGTGCTGGTTTTGGCTGGGATACAGTTAATTTTCTTTATATTAGCTAGTATGGGGTTATGTTTTGGATTTGTGCTGGAAACAGTGTTGATAGTACAGGCATGTTTTTGTTACTGTTGAGCTGACCCCAACTGACCAAAGGGATATCCCACACCATATGATGTCATGCTCAGGATATAAATCTGGGGGAAGAAGAAGGAAGGGGGGACGTTCGGAGTGATGGCATTTGTCTTCCCAAGTAACCGTTAGGCGTGATGGAGCCCTGCTTTCCTGGAGGTGACTGAACACCTGCCTGCCSATGGGAAGSAGTGAATGAATTCCTTGTTTTGCTTTGCTTGTGTGCGAGGCTTTTGCTTTCCCTATTAAACTGTCTTTATCTCAACCCACGAGTTTTCTCACKTTTCCTATTCTCTYCCCCATCCCACGGAGGGGGAATGAGCGAGTGGTTGTGTGGTGCTTAGTTGCTGGCTAGCATCAAACCACAACAAGTAAACTGCACATTTCTTTTTTATGTTTATGCTTGGAAAGGGTAATGTATAGATAACTCATATTTAAAAATGTAGGTGTTTGGAACATTTTCTCTGCGCCCTACCATCTATTTCCATTATTAAAGCCAAGGGAGAGTTTTACATGGGCAGAAACAGAATGAAGATGGCAAATTCATTTCACTGTTGTATATATGGAATCAGGGATGTTTTGCAGTTCACTTTCTAGTTTTCATACTTATCCAGCTGTAATTGTCTGCTATTTTTTTGCACTACCTTTGTGCCGGTCAATAGTGGTTCACATCACTGGGCTGTGAGAAACCTAATAGTTTCATATACTTTATTACACTGAGCTGTCTCTATAAACATCTCAAAATGTAAAATTACAAATAATTGCTTCTCATTAGCAACGGTCTATAAAAAGTTTATTGGTTCACCAATACTGAATCTGTATAAATAATGGTTCATCTGTTTACAGGACCAGACGAAATAACCTACATACTAGTAAACACACTGTGGACTACGAAAAGCAAGATGCATGCCAGCAAAAAAGGCAAAAATCAAACATGAAGAGCTGTACTGTAATTTCTTGTTTTTAAGCAGAACTAAAGAATTAACAGAGAGGTTTACCTTCAACATTGATGGTGCAATGAAACACATACATATACAACAATAGGTTTCAGACAGAGATGCTATTTGCTGTTTTCATCTCCTCTACCTTTTTTCAGTTTGTCTGTCATGTCCACATTTGCCTSTAGTTTTAAATTCAATAACAAATCCTTCAAGGATAATTGTAGAATATGTTAATGCCTTGTACAAAATGAGTCTTCACCTTCGATATGTCTTCTGGCCACTAAAATAATATTAATTGTAATATTAATTGCTGCAGTGTTAGCAGCCTGCTAGATAATTGCAATTACGTAGAATTCAAAGGCTGAAACTTTCTAAAATGATATGTGATCTCGGGTTCCACAAATTAACTGTAGTAACTGCCAAGCATGACACACGTTACATGTGGGAGTGGTACTCAAAGTAAGTCCAACATTTTCAAGAAATAATGTGTTGTAAGGTGTTTCTCATAAGGGAATCCAAAGCACTAGCCACATACAGAAACCTGGCAGAAATTCTGGTTTCAAGAGCTTAAAACTCAGACAGGTACCATATGAAAATGGATCAGAAAGTAACAAACATTAAAAGCCATATCTGAAAGCAAAATTCCTTGAGTTAGTCTCCTAAATTGAGAAGGATGCATCTAAGTTATATGATTTTCAAAACTTCAGAGCCTCAAGAGGCCYCCCAGAAGGCAAAAGGAATAGGCTTTTTTAGTTCGCACGTTTCTGCTTTGTTTTCTTTGATGACTAAAAAAYGATATTATGGGATCTTTGCTAATTGCAGGCAGAATTACTCAAGTGCAATTTTTAAATGTCTTATATAATAGGACTATGAAATTGTTCTAAACATGAGTTGTTTAAAATATCTTCAGTAAGTGCTTGAAATTATTTCATCTAGTACAATGCYGTTTTAACTACTTTTTTAAATTTAGAAAAATATATGCAATTAAAGTGCAATTACAGAAAAATTAAAGTGCCAGTGCAATTAAAATACATAAAATGTGTAAATCTGTCTACAACTCCTTCTGATTTATTTGTCTGCTTCCATACTCTGAAGTCTTTTGTCTACATAAATTTTTCTCACATATAGTTTGGGAAGCTTAGCTGGTGGAAAATATTTCCTGTACGTTAGAATCATATCATATCTTTCCCAAAATAGTTAAATTAACACTTATTTTAAAATCAAATTAAATGTAACATCAAGAAAARCTATATTACTAGAATGTGGAAGTAGCAGTCCTGCTACCTAATGTTCAATTAAACCAGGAACAAACTCACTCAGCRTTACTTTCAGTAGAAGAAAAAGGCACTCAAAATTCTGTCTCCATATGACTGAAAAGGGTTGAACTGTTTACTTAAGAAAGAGGACAAACAGGATGATAGAAAAAGGTAGAAGTGGACAACTGTCGTGGTTTAACCCCAGCCGGCAACTAAGCACCACCCAGCCGCTCGCTCACTCTCCCCCGGGTGGGACGGGGGAGAGAATCGGAAGGGTAAAAGTGAGAAAACTCGTGGGTTGAGATAAAAACAGTTTAATAGGGAAAGCAAAAGCCGCGCACGCAAGCAAAGCAAAGCAAGGAATTCATTCACTACTTCCCATGGGCAGGCAGRTGTTSAGCCATCYCCAGRAAAGCAGGGCTCCATCACGCGTAACGGTTACTTGGGAAGACAAGCGCCATCACCCCGAACGTCCCCCACTTCCTTCTTCTTCCCCCAGCCTTATATGCTGAGCATGACATCATATGGTATGGAATACCCCATTGGCCAGCTGGCCTAGCTGTCCCGGCTATGCTCCCTCCCAGCTTCTTGTGCACCTCACAGAGCATGTGAGCTGAAAAGTCCTTGAGAAAGTAGACTACCTAGCAACAACTAAAAACATTAGTGTGTTATCAACRTTCTTCTTACACTAAATCCAAAACATAGCACTATACCAACTACTAGAAAGAAAATTAATTCCACCCCAGCCAAAACTAGGACAACAACTTAATGTAGTGCAGAGAAAAATTAAAACAGGCATGTCCCTTCACCTTCATTTGCAATAGAAGACATTCAGGGAAACTGAAATGCAACAGCTTTATGACTGACAAAAGGAAGTACATTCTCACACAAGTAGCTTTGGGAACTCATTGCCTTAAGGTATCACTGAGGCCAAGAGCTTATCAGGATTGAAAACAGGATTTAACATTTACACAGATAACAAGAATATACAAATGTATAATAGTAAGGATTAAGTGTTTGACCCTGCACCAATTGAATTAAATGGGTTTCCTGTGACTTCAACGGTGTGAGATCCAGACTAGAAAGGAGACAATTTTGGAAAGGATAGAAAATCCTCTCGCTTCAGAGTATAAAAAAGACTTTAACAATCAGAGATTAGGAAAATATTTTTCTGATAAGGAATCCCATAACTTCGTGATGGAGATTTCTCCTCTCTCTTATATTAGTTTGGGGATGAATTAATCTTTGTCTCTTTCTCTAGGGATAAGCCTAAAAGCTCTATCAAAATCGTCATCAATAAAATGTAATAGTCAGTCAAAGTATAATGGAACCAGCTCAGTTAATATTTAAGTATAGTTAGAAATAGTAACCAGTATCTGCTGAGAAAATTTAAAATATGTGGGTTTTCTTATTGTATTTAAGAGAGCATTGTACATCAACTCAAATCCAACTAAAAGTAATTAATTTCTGCAAGGAACTTTTCTGTATCTTGCAGGCAACATACTATATACCACATATATTTCTGTGGTTGCTATAGTAATTATTCTCATTTTTTTAATTGAATAGCAGAAATAATACTGCATGTTCAGATGAAACCTACACAGATGACCARAACACATTTTAAAGCTACCCTCAGCAGTCTCACCTGACCTTTCATTGGAGAGTCAACTAATATTGGTATGCCAATAATTAGATATGCCGATATGGGTTTAACTTCAGAGAAGTTAAATTGGTTTTGGTTTTGTTTCCACTGTGAAATATTGCCTTAGTGATACTTCCAAGTCTCTTCAAATTTAACCTACAAAAAAAAAAAAAAATCATAAAATCATCTTCTTAAATAAAAATAAATTGGGTATTACTCTTTATGATGTTATATTTTCTTGACAGTCTGGAGGTATGATGTTACAACACGTGTATGTCCAAAATGTGCATGAGCAAAAAATTTCACAGCAGAAATTATTCCTTCTGGATTAATCTGAAAATGAATTTGAAAATAATTCTCTGACAGTTACTACTTCTAGATAGTTAGAATTATGACATTAAGTACTGGATGAGCAAATGTGCATTTCTGTATGAAAAGGAAAAGAAAAAGACTTAATGTTATAAATGAAATTTTTATTGATCAAGCATATAACTGAATGTACTTATATTTTCTAACATTAGTTCATAATGAACACATCCTATACATACACACACATTTGAGTATCTACACTTTACACATTTACTTGAAGTCAACTACTGATAAACACAAAAGACCATAGCTGAATTATACAGAATAAAAAAAGTAATCTAAAATGATGACTCTCCCTAAAGCCTGAAAGTAAGTTATATAGAATAGGAGTTTTGAATAAAAATTATCTTAGTCCTTAAACTTGCTCAACACAGAAAATGTGAAATTTGTCTAGGAATGTTGATGGCTGAATCATCAAGTGAATTTTAAAGAAACTTTGGAATTGGAAAAATATATGTATATTTATATTAGATAGCACACTCAGAAGGTGTTGTTTTATATAAAAAGATAAAAATTTACTGATTGGACACCAGCTTGTTTGCTAGCAAGGCAGGAGACTATTACTCTCTGAATTAACCACAAACAATTACATCTAACAACATAAACTGTTCTTCAGTTTCTTCACAGAAAGAGTGTAAAAATTTACCATTCAAGCTAGGAGARTAATTCCTAGTGTTACTTTGAATTTTGTGACTGGAACCTAAGACTGCAGAAGTTTGCTACGGRATACCCATGAGGGAGAGTCGCTATTAAATGATTTAATCATTTTTAGTATTGTTACTGATGGTTGTGACCACACAGTCCTTGAAATTCATTGAAATCAGGTGAAGTCACATGAAAACTTTTGGAGAAAATGACATCTTTTTTCCATTATACTTGGGTAGACRTAGTCGGGCAGGGAATTTTCTCATTTCACACCAGAAGTTGAAATAAGTTACTGACATATCATGCAGAAATTCAGATATCATTGTAATGTGGGCAATACTGTACTGTGGCATGTGTATTCCAGTTCAGAAGAGAATCATTAACTTGTCCTAACAAGCAAGTTATTCAGTTAAAGAAACTGAAACTTTCACCTTCCTATTTTTTGGTGAGATGAGGGACAAGTGTAGTTGTGGACTGTAGGAGCAAAAGCAAAAGCAATTGCAGTTTYCCTAGTCTTTTCTACTTTGTCTGGAATTATATCAGATGATCATCAACATTTTTTCTCAAGGCAGCCTCTCCTGGCAATAGAAATATTCACATTTTTTCCCTTGAACTTTAGACAAGACCTTTACTGTAGATTAACCTAATTTTAATTCCAGGCTCTCATTAAGATTCCAGACAATTGACAAAACTTTCAGACAAAATCAATTTCTTGCTTCCTCTGTTTTTAAATAGATGCAAACCTTGATATTAGAGAATTTGAAATTTGCGTTTATTTTCTGTACTTTTAACAAAATCTTCTTGTTATCATGGCATTTGTAGCAATAACAGGACAATGCTCTGTACCCTTGCCATAAAAACTATGCACTATTACATCATAACGCATAGTAATGAGCCATATGAGCCCTAACAATGAATGAATCGTTCATTGTCAGATTCGCTGTAGGACAATGAGCTAACAACCAACATACAGAGCCTAAATAAACACCAACAAACCAAAATCCCCCCAAAAGAGAAAATGTTAAAATATATGTATTGGAGACTATCAATTCAGCTTGCCTAGAGTGGAAAGAGTCACAGTTATGAATGAACAGAACAGAAGTCTTTGAAGACCGGCACATTCCCAATGAAAATTGCACAAAGGACCACTGGGTATTATTTTGCAAAATGGATAATATGAGGCAAAAAGATCATTCAATTTCCATATGATTACTGCTACAGGTAATGGAGGCAGCAAGGTGAGAGAGGTTTCATGAAAGTTGCATGCTGCTTCTCTAGTTTTTTTCACTTCTAAACTCTGCTTCACACAAATTCTCCACAAAAATTTCTTTGCAGAATTCTTCTTTTAATGTGAGTACTATGCCATATAAATACTCCCTCCTTCTAAAGAATCACGTTTATATCAGGGAGGTCAACAGTATAGTTCAATATTTTGGAGTATTCTCATCCATTAATATCTTTTGTTTTGTCTAAGAGACAGATGGCATGAGTCTGGTTGGTTTGAAGAAGGGAAAGGGTAATATTTTAACTGATGTTTTTCAAAGTCTCAGTCCTGGTGATTGCTCATACTGATAAGCCATCAAATCTGCTTTATAAATCTTTATCCTTAGTAGTATCTTAGTGTTTATCAAGTGAAATATGAGATGCAGGCATACTACTCAACCCTATTGTACATTTCTAACCCTTGGACCTTCTAGTCTTTACTCAAGYGTTTGACTCATCTGTGTCTTTTTTTCTGCATGGCCTTTCTTATGTGGTTCCTAGCCCTTCTAGCAACTATTTTGGCAAGAAGAAACAGATCAGGATTTTTGATATTGCCCAGCTTCTAGGCAGTCCTGAAGTTTGTGTAATTGAAAGTAGGTGAGACTTTAGGCTGCCCTGGATTATACAGGAGGGCATTTACAAGTCTTSGGTATCACAAGGTTAGAGAAGCAGACATCGAACTTAAAGATTTCATTCTCTCTCACTTTTTTTGGCTGTGCTGTGCATAAATTGAGTGCACCTGAAGCTTAGGCTGACTATAAACTGAAAGTACCCAGTCAGATTTATATTCATGATGTGACAATGTGGAAGATCCCACAAGACTTTGGAGTTGAGATTCTCTAGATCTATTATCATATCTAATACAGTGGTTTATAGACCAGAAGTCAATATTGATCTTCATCCAAATGCCACTGTCTGTGGCAAAAGTTTGTACGTAAATATTTACAGATAAAATGATGAAATGGAGATTAAGGCCCCCAGAATTCAAACCTTTTACTTGTTCTTTCTAGATAGAATTGATTTTATTTTTGTTTTTAAACCAATCATTCCACCAAAAGAGTCTTTCATCTGTTCTCTCAGAAGGAAGAGTCTTTCCAGTGTTATGTTGTTTACGGGAGAATGCCAAAGGAAAGAAATCTAAAAAGCAAGCCAGAACCTTTGAAGGACTCTGCCATTTTCTTATAAATCCTGCCCTGCATGGAAGTACAAAGTACCATCACAGAAACACCAGAGCTTTACATTCTCCATGTAGACTAAGGATTTTGACCTGTGGCACTTCCCTGAGATCTGATCCTTGTGCCTCCTCCTTCCCAAAAGAGTAATTTAACTGTGTGCTTTTTTGCATTTCAGTTTGTCCAGTATGTCAAATGTTACATTAAGGTAGTGATCCACTTTCTGCAACTGGAAAACATAAGGTCTCATTCTCATTTATACTCAGGGCCRTTTATCTCACTATCATGTTGAATGTGAGTATGAAAATGAGCATAAATTTCTATAGATGCATACATATATATTCATGGATATGTATATGGATGCACATGTATACGCACATGAATACTTTAACTGTAAGTATTTGATGTATTTTAAATTAATCTTTTTATGATGTTACGTACCATTTGCAAAAAAAAAAAAAAAAGGTGTGATCTCTATCTATTTAAATTGAAGGCACCTTCGAGTTCCCTTTCTTTTCCCTTAAAAATACGTTTGCAACTTTCAGTCAGCTTTAGTCTTGACCAAAGTATCTGCCAGTGTTTTCAGCTAAATTTGTTCTTGCTATAAAATGCTGGACTTACATCTACACTGAAGGTAGGTGTCATATATTGTTTATTTGATGTCTTGTAGATGGGACATTTGAAAATAGAAAATACACAGGCTCAACAAAACAGCCATGGTCTTTCCACTGAGAACTTTATCTTTGTCAGTGCAAACACAGATAGAAAATATCAGAAGTGGAATATAAATATTTCTTTGAGTTTGAGTTTCTGACTCGGTTATCAAGTTCTCAATTCAAATAACCATCTTGCAAGTTTTTCTGAGCAACTTTTTAATAGTCCACTTCCAGACCACTTTTTTGAGTTTGTTATTGTTACCATTATTTCTTCCTTTGTTAGGGACATAAGGTAAATTCCTGAATCTTAGCACGTTGTTTTACTGAATTCATTGTTATTAAAATGTTACATCATATTTGATGTCTGTTTATTTTAGTATTGTCTGTAGGATAGAAAACTTTTCCTCTTGCTGAAACTGAAAGCAAAGAACATATTATTAGCTGAGGGTGGAGATGTTAACAGGGCTTTCAACTCTTCATGGGTATTCAGCACTTTGGCTCCTGAAGGCTTTATTTTTAATTGATCTTTAATTTGAAAATGCTTCATTATTTTGAATGTTAGCAAGTATAAAGGGCCTTATAGAGGGCAAAACTTAATACTGTTGTCCCTATCATAAAATTAACAAATATTTTCTGTTCTCTGATTTCCGTTCTCCTTATGTATTATCTTATATTCTCTACTTGCAATAACTCAATGGGTAAGGCATTTGATGCTGCTTTTAACTATGGGGCTGAAAGAGTGTCTCTCTTCTTAACTGGTAAGACATACAGGGCTTAATCCAACATTCATTACATAGTCCCTCTGATTTCTCTGGATTTTAGAACATGCTTTAAGTGAGCTATACATTCCCGATTCACTCAGGAAATTAGCCCTAAAACTCCATCACAAGACATGACCTCATCCTTATAATGAGGATTGGACAATTTGTTTCAGTAATGGGTATAATGGCAAAAAGCCAAGGAGGGCAGGGGAGAATCTTGTCTGTTATTTTTGTCAATCTAGGAATAATGTAAGCTTTGTACAACGTACAAAGCATCACTTAGGAGCTGTGTCTAAGTTGCTAAAGATGAACTCTGCTCTCTGCAATAGGCAGACAACTCTCACTGAGAATAGTGAGTGTAGTCTATGCATGTCTGAATTTAAAATTTCTTCTAGACAATATTGTTTTGTAGCATTTTTTTTCCAGTGAAACCTCTCTCAAATTCTTTCTCTTTCAGCTGATTGAATGAGATGATTTTTTGTTAGCACTTCAGTATCTTTACTTCAGTTTCTTAACCAAAGCTTTTCAACCGTGAGCCCTTTCAGTCTTTGAGCACTTCGGGGCAAGCATTGTTTTTTACTATTCATTCAGTTCAGGAGAGTATTCTTTCTTAGACCCATGGTATTCTAAAGTTAAGTAATGGACCAAAAATTTATAAACAAAATACGGCTTGGGTAAGAATTTGGTACCTGCATCCAATTCACTTTGAAGCCTTCACTGCACCCTGTGGTACCCAGCATAAAGAAGTCACAGACTTTTCTCCTTTATGGTTACTGAGCATTGAAATAAACAATTGCAGTTAATTTATGTTGTCATAAAATCCTCTGTAGTCTCAGTTTTTGTAATGGCCTTCATACCTAGGAAAGATAAATAAAGTTGACATTGGAAAACAATAAACACAAATTCAATTTTATTGTTGAAATCAATTCACAACAGAAACAATAGATGATGAAAATTGAGACAGAATTTTTGATACATATTTTTGTTTGTAATAACTATTTAACACTTTGACTTAAGGTTTRCATAAATATTTTTTGAGAAACTGGACATTAAGATGAACATGACATTTTATAAAAGTAATTGACAATTATCTTAATGAGAAAAAAAATYGGTTTGTTTTTAATTAAATAGAGCAAGTTCCTTGTTTTTGTAATGTTATGCAACGGTTATACGGATCTCAGTGTTTCATCTGCTCTTGAATGTGCATATTATACATTCTCATATATATATACTTAACAAAATCAAGCACCATTTAAAGAGAAAAAAGTTTTAAACTTACAGGATGAGAGAAGAGACAATAAAAAGGAAACTACAGAGTGTTCAAAATAATTTATGGTGTAGGGACAGCAAACAAAATCAGCTCGTCTAACCACTTGCTGTGACAGTCTATAAGACTGAAAGGTAACTCCTTTCAAATGAATGGAAAGGAAATAAGTTTATACACAGTTCATCATTAGCTTGAGATTATTTGTTCCACAAGGTATCTTTTAGGTCAGGGCTCAATAGGATTCAGAACAGCCTAATATATTCATGGACAACAAG
Organism: Oceanodroma leucorhoa; assembly: GCA_030449065.1. Lineage (NCBI taxonomy): Eukaryota > Metazoa > Chordata > Aves > Procellariiformes > Oceanodroma > Oceanodroma leucorhoa. Next base: position 31,919,316 of record JASVER010000001.1, read on the forward strand.
AATATCTGTGATTACAATAGAAAAGTCACAAAGTCAATGTAAATTAAGGCTATAAACACTAGACCACACTCCAGCCATTAGACATTTAGGATCAAGAAAAGCTTCCTCACTGTCTTAGTCCACAATCAGACATTATTGTTTCTTCCCTGTATGGTATTGGTTACTGTCAGAAAAACAGGTGGCTGGACTCTACAGTTTCCCTGCTGGCCTGGACTAAGAATTATTACAGAAGTGACCCCTCCTGAAAGACAGTGATCTCAACTTCACTGGTCTCACTAGAGTCATGAAAATATCTGCTCATGGGTGTTTCATGTGTAAAATGAGTACTTAATGTCTCAGTCCTTCTTATATGCATGTTGTTTTTGCTGGATCGTTCACTAGAAGACCATTGAGAACGTTCCATGATGACGCTTTTATTTTCCTTGAAATTAAATCTTATTTATATTAAATGAGAATCCCTAGGCTTAAAACATGGTAGAGAGAGAAGGGAAACAAAGTCTTCACAGTTCAGGGAGGGTGGACAGACTGTGTCCCCCTTCTTATCAATAACATTGACATCAAGTTTTACTTTTTTTTTTCCCTTCTCATTTCTCTAGTCCATGTAAGCTCAGGTCAGGCCAGGCTGAAACTTCCAAAATGCTCAGCCAATTAGGATAATTCTGATGGTGTGTACACATGGCAACTGCTGGTAGAAAATACTGTGTAAGTCAGCATGCCAAAAAGTAATTGGTGGCAGTATTCCAGAAAGAATTAAATTCACTGAATAGCTGTTAATAAGGTTTTTACTCAGGGGTACTTCTTCTCTCTCATTCTCTGTGTTAGCAGCCCTAACAACAGAACTCTCCCTCATGGATTAGTGAAATAGACGAGATAAAACAATATAAATGGAACATATAAAGATTTCTATTAAATGATACCAAGCTTAAAGACTTTCCCTAATGCTCTCATCCATTATACTAGAGCATTTCAGATACCCAAAGGATGCAGAAGTTTTGCTGAATAATATAAGAAATACATATGTGCATGTGTTTACTCGTGTATGTACACGCACACATGAAAGAAGGAAGCCGCTTTTCTCTCTGTTAACAGTCAGAAAAAGAATCCATATATTGAAGCAATCATGTACAAAGTAGCCATAGAGAATTACCAAAGACCCTATTCTCCAACTGCAGCGTGGGCAAAGCAGCCATTCATATTAYAGGGAGTAGCATGTCTTTTACATGGATTTTAGGAATTTTGGAAGTCCCCTGTAGTTCAGAGTTCTCCTTTTCACACTGAAGATTGCTCATTGGCATTTGTAGTTATCCTGCACATCCTCATCTCAACATCATAATCACCTAACAACAGTCTTGAGCTTTCTTTGCTTCAAACAAACAAAAAGGGATGAAAATCCTGTATTTAAATATCTTCATTTGTGAAAGCATTATACTCTGCTGACTCCATTAGTCATGAAGCACCTACAGGCAGAGTAAACTATTACATATGGTAGGACCAACAATACCATGGGTTTGGTTCAGGTTGCTCTGATATAAAATCTTTTGCACTAACTCTTGGTCCTCTGTAAACACTTTTTCTATAAAGCTTGAGTCTGTTCCCAGTGAAACTGTGCCAAAAGATATCTGGGAAGAACATGTCAGCACGTACTTAGAAGTAATCCTCACATCTTTCCTCTAGTAATTCATTTAGCAGTATCCTTTCCTGTCAAACTGGAGATTAAAAAATTGCCCCCTCTGAGTTGATGAGATTGATTTCTTTTACAGGCAGTGTTGTAACTAGTTTACATAAAATGAAATGTGTGTCACAAAAAACAAACCACACAGTGGCACTGAATAAAGGAGCAAGTGTTTCTTTATACTGATGGCAAGACTTTTTTTGAGTAGGACAGAAGTATCACAAGAATGTTTTCTAATTTGTTGTTTAACACATTCTTGGCTGTTTGGCTGGCAATGCAAGTAGTATGTTGTGYTATACCTATATGGTTTAAATCATTAAGGCTTATTCTAAGCTAATTTAAACATATTACAAAATATAGCTATGCTGTGAGTCATTTAGGTATAGCTATTCTTTATTTTCTTCTAGAAGGTGTTTTGCATTGTAAGAAGAACTACATGGACCAAGAAATCTTTTTGGACTGTTGGGAGAAATGCACAAAAATGAACAAAAAGTGTCAGCAATTTCACATGTGTATCATGTCAGAGCTTGTAAGATTTCTTCATCCATGTAGCTTTCTGACATGATATACAAATATTCCCACTTATGCACATCATCACTTATTTCAATAATTTCCTCAAGAAATGATCCAGCTATGGCACAAATACTAAGAAATATACCTAGCATGAATCACAGAGAAACATGTTAACCTCATATTTTTTGTGAATCTTCCTGTTTAAAGCAGTGGTCACTTCACAATTTCAAGAAAGTCAGAGAGGATTTTTGGTATTCATTGACTAGGGATGTCAGTAGGTTCATTCTATGTAGAGAACTTAGGAAAGAAGAGAAAGATCTTTTTGGACTGTTGGGGGAAATGGAGAAAACGGAACAAAAAATGTTAGCAAATTTACATGTGCATACTTCTGTTTATGAAAGCACTACTTTACTATAACCAATGTATAAAATCAAGAGGGAAGGGAAAAATGATTGTGCATTAAATTATGCTTTGTTTGTAGAATCGAATTTAGTCTGATTTTCATTTAAATGAACTTTCCTTATGTCTTTGTGGAAAGAAATATGAGGAAGAAGGATGCTTTAGATATACTTGAATCACTTGAGCATCCTACTTGGCTACAGAATGAGACTTCAGCTTCTCTCTTCAACTTGTAGTACTACAGCTGTTCCACTTTGTATTATCATGTAACGTATTGAGCTCTATTATTTGGTGGTTAAGAATAGGATGTAAATGAAAAAGGGTATGTTTACATGGCCTTCTGCTCTGTCTGCACTGGAAAAATATTTGAATACTAATAATAACAGCATGAATTTGAGCATGGATCTCACAAATTACAATCTTGATGACAACAACGCTGACTGCTCAGGCTTGTCTTTCTTGTGTTTTGACTAAAAATTCTGCCTGAATATGTTTTAAAAGAAGGTGAAGTTAAAATAAAATACTTCCTTTTGAAATTTTGATCAAAACTGCATGTTTCTGAGAAAAACTGTAGTTCCAGTATGACATTTTTTAATAGAATAAATTATTTTTAAGTTGTTTTGACAAGTTCTATGAGACATTCCTGTTCTGTTAGTTGCCTTTAAAGAAATTTGGTGAAGTGCTAGAAGTGTGCTACATATTCTAATAGCAAATAAAGGTGGGTTCCTAACAAATGAAAAGGTGTCAAAAGTTTCAGGGCGTTCATGCATGCAAAATCCCTCCATGGATTTGGGTGTCCTGAGTTCTGGTCAAATGGAAACTGAGTTCAATTCATTTTTAATAAAAAGGGAAACCTGTAATATCTGGTTCCTGTTTGGCATATGGGTCAGTATATATCTGTGCTTTTCATTAGGGTTTTATTATAACCCTGTCATCTACTAATAAGAATCAAGCATATTTTTCTTACAGACTATATTAAAGAAACATTTAAGCCTTGAAGAAATTCAGTCACCTTTTCTATAGTCTAACTAATAGCAACTGGAGTGTGACACTATGGGTTGGCYTCAGTTTCTGGTTCTGCCAGTGGTTTCCTTGGAGACCTTCTGCAGGTTGCTTCCTTGCCCTTTGTCATCAGAGGTACTAATGTGATGTAGCTAATCCTTCATTTCCTTGGTTTTTATTACTAGTGTGTGAAAAACAAATGTTTCAGAAGTACTGAAACAAACTTTTGCCATTTCTGCCACATTTAATTCATTTTGGCTAAAGCTTGATGGATAATTCGACTTCACACACAGGACTTCTTGAAGGCCTCCATTTTGGCTGACACATTTCTGGTGAATAAATAATTGTCTGAAACACATCACTCAGCTCCATTCTGATTTCCTTCTCTGCAAGAACCCAAAATTCAGTAACGGAATAAGAAAATGTTCTGGGGGTTATCTGACACAGACTGGGAAATACTGCAAATCTTGTGGGAAAACTCTTTTTGTGAGATTTCAAAAAAAATAATTCTAGAAGCAAACAGTCTGAGTATTGGTAGAAGATCCAATGCTAACTGAATATTAGCTTTTTTTCTTTGTTGCAAAAAAGTGAATAGAGTCCTGAAGAAAGACTGCTTGATGACCAAAGTGGTTGATATTGCCTGACCCACAGTTGTATTTGCAAACTATTTTGCTTTACAAATTCTTTATATACTATCTTTTATTATTTGAAATGTAGACATTTCGTGTTTGGTACCCTCACTTAACTTTAGCAGCAGCTGAGGAGCTATGCAATTGGTCTGAAGACAACCCAACATCCTTCTCTGCTTTTTTTAAAGGATGCTGATAGTGAAGGTTGATAACACTAAGCTTTCACCTCATTCTTTTTCTTTCCATTTGTAAAATTTTCTTCTCTATCCTGCTTTATACTCAGCTAGCCTGATTCTGTCTTTGCTTACTCAGTCTTGAAAATACCATTTGATTTTAATCAATGGAAATGAAATCCAAAATGTGAACTAATCTCTATTTTCATAACATGTATCTTCCATTTTAAGGGAAAACATTCTGAAAAGAATTGCATGCACCACACATTACACCTTAAACTTCTTATTTTTAATCTTAAGGTAAGGTAAAATGCAAGCAGGAGACAGTCATTCTTATTTTAAAGCTCACAGCCTAGTATTAAAAGAAACTTGAACTCCTGCCAATTCTTGGCCACTCTACAAAAAGCAAATCATTATGGACTAGAACGAGCTGCTTTTTACTGCAAAATTTTCCATTCATACTGGCAGTTCCCTACAAGTAAGTGTAAGTAAACAGTGTCCATGATGAGCAGTACGGTTTTCAGTCAGAGGCTGTCAATTTTTACAAATTCTAAGGACCAGCAGATGGTGCTATTGCAGGCGGCTGTCTTGCTCTTTTTTCCCCTGACCAAAATCAACCATAAGCTCTTAAAGAAATGCACATATTGTCAGCTGTGGTACGGTACTTTTCAAAAACTGTGGATGTTCTTTCTATACAAGGCTGTATCTCTGATGGTGTTATTTTCTTAAAGATATRTTGCGGATTGTAGTCATACAAGCAACCTGACATTACATGGTGCGAGGAGACTGCAGTATTTGCCTTGCTGGAATGGAGGGAAAATACTCGAGTAAGAATTAACAATGTGCTCCTGCAAAGACACAATACTCAGGTTCCATATGGCCTGAACAGAGCAAATTGAAATTRCTGTAATTGGAAGTGTTTAGTTAGACTCTCAGGAGGTAAAGAAAGGTAAAAGGACATTGTGCTTCCAAGCACATAGTGTAAGTCTTCTCTAGATAAGCAAAACAGAAGGGAAGTGTCTGAAGACAGGGGCATTAGTGCTTTAAAGCAATGACAGTTTTTTGACAAATGCTGTAATTTATCAGAAGTGCAAAGCTATTTGTAAGTTGGAGCAGAATTTGATGGTTACTTCCAGTAAAAAATGGGGAAGAAAAGTAAGAGAAAGAGGACAGAGACTTAAATTTAAAAATATAATAGAAGTTACAATCAAAAAGATTGAGAGTCACTTTTCTTGACTGATACCTGGGAAAATATAAGACTTTCCCCTTTGAATTTTATTTTCTGTACCAGTTTCCTCATTGAACAGAGATCTGTCAGTGTCTCCATGATCAGGCTGTTGGTACCCAGATACAGAACCTGTGGCACAAGACTTTCAGTGAAAGAAGGTAAGTATGAACTGCCTTTTTCTCAAGAATGCTATATGAGCTTTTTATTTTATGCAACATAAAATGAAAAATGGAAAAAAAAAAAAAAAAAGAAAGAAATAAAAACTGTAAGTAATCCTGTCCAAACTCTCAGAATCCCCAGTCTCAGGCATTCCACTCAGCCTCCTATTCTGGCTATCTCTGCACTGGGCTTCCTTTGTTAGAGAACAATACGTAACCCAAAACTAACTATCTATAAAAATGGTGGGACAACATAACAAAGGAAACTAATATATTCATCTTCAATATTCCATGGAAGATTTTTAATCCAAATCAGATAATTTGCTAAATAAAGTGAACTACTAATAAATTTCAATTGAAAATAATAGTCTGAAATTTATAGGTAAAAAATTAAGGACACTTTTCCAATTTCCAATTCCTTTTAAAAAAAATAAAAAAATGCTACCTGGTTTATCTTAACTTTGGTGTCTCTCCTTAGACTACCAGACAAAGTTGTTCTTTAATAGTATTTTAAACAAACTGGTCACTTTTCTCCAAAAGCTAAATGAACCTATTAATTCACTTTACACAGAGCACTGAACAACTACTAAATAAAGACAGATTTTGGCCCATGCAGACCTGGCCTATGTTTGAGCTTTTCAATCCAGTGGAAAGATKCTTAATATCCAGTCCCCAGTGTTTTATAATTCCTATACAGGTACCAGTTTCTGTGTGAATGATACGAAACCTGACAAGTGATGCCATTTCCTGACTGAAGAAAGACAGTTCTCCATCTCTGGTTTCTGCTTCTCCTCACTGCTACTTCAGTGGTTACCACAGACATTCAGAGCAGCCTTGGCTTGAGGCATACAGCAAGAAATGAGTGGTGCAGCTGGCAACACACCCCTGGTTTCAAGCTCTGATTGCACACTAGAGACTATGAAACGCAGGTCTTAGTTAGCAACCTTTTTACTACTCAGCTGATTGTGCCAAAAAAGAACAGAGGAATCAAAGGAAGATATGAAATAGCCATGCAATTTGAGAAAAAAAAAATCAATGTCATGTATAAATGGTTTAATTTTGTTTTTGGTTTCAGTTTTTGTTTTGGTTTTGATTTGGGGGGGGGGGGGTTTGTTCTGAAAGCCATAATCTTCCTCGAAAAAACACTGAAAAAGGAAGGCAATTAGCACACAGGCATTAAGCATATCAAACTTGCAAAATGTGGTAGTCAGGAGCAAAGGTCCTTCAGTGTATTGTAGGAAGCAAGCTGTCTCACTGTTCACTTCCAAAGGATGTTGGCCAGTTGTCTGTTCTCCCATCCTTTACTGATAGCGATTGTAAAACTTAGAAGTAATTTTTCTTAACTTTAATTGTTAAAGTGATCCAGAGTATTTCAGAGATGTAAAGAGAGTAATATCTAATGTAGATCTGCAGTATGTCATGATCATGCTATAGGGGATAGACRTAGGGGCAAGAATGAAAAATTAGTCTCTGCTGCTCTGGACCCTCCTGAACCATCTTGACTTGAGAACAAGCTTCTGGAGAAGTGCTGTGCATCTTCTAACACAACGCTGTAAATCACATGTAAAGACATTGTCAGAAGGAATATTAACACTAATCTCTCCACTCCAAAAAAACTGTTATATTTGTAGGTGTCCCAAAGAATAACACCTAGGCTGTGTCCACTGTCTAAGCCTATATCTACACSAGCAAGTTTTACCACCTTACACTTCCTACCTCACATATCTTTCCATGCTGCATAGTGCAAATCTGGCTATTATGCTCATATTCTTGCTTGCTTGCATCCAGAAAAATATATTTTCTGGATCACGAGGTTTTGTGGGGTTTTAAGTCCACAGTCCCCAAGAGTTTTTCTCAGTATATCTTTAATGTGGCTCTTGTGCAGAAAGATCTTCCTTTGGGAAAGACCTTGTGGTAGTCTAGATCTTATGAAGGCCAACACCCTCTGCATTTCTGCATGCTTCACTGTCTTGAGAGGGGTGCGTTGTCAGGGAGATGACAGTTGGACATAGACAGAGTGATCTTCAATAAGGGTATTTATTAGAGTCMGCTTTCAAGCTGTTAGACTAAGATATGCTTTAAAAAAATCACTAAAAGTGGTGTGCTATGAAAAAAATATTTTTATTGTTTGTGCAGCCTGAATGATAAATATTAGTCATATATGCAGTGCTGGTGACAGTTCCTTAAGAGGAAAACCTGGATAATATTTTAACACATACCATTACACATTGCATGCATTTTGTATCTTTAGAATTTTTATTGCAAACAAAAAGGCAAGTAAAAGGAATGAAACTCAATCATTCCATGAAAAACAAATATAGAACCATGAACCTATTAGTCTGATGACAAAAATATTTGAAAAATGTTATATTAACATACTAAAAGACCTTTGAAAAGCAACAAAGGGATTTATCATTGTGCTAAAAAAGTTTTGTTGGTAAGTTAAAAATTACAAAAAACATTGAACAATATTTTTCTGGAATTAAAAAAAAAAATAAGTGTGAGGAGAGTGCAAGCTGTTTATGGAGGCTTTAGTCCTCAAAGATTTGCCATACTTCATTTTATTCTCCACTTATCCAGCATGCAGTTATTAAAGTCATGCAGTTATAAAAAACATTGTATTGTTTACTGTCGTAGAAAACATGTACGGCAGCACAAAGAGTGAATATTACCAGTTGCGCATTGGAAGTGAGAGAGAGAATTTGGAGCCATTTTATGCAATTATCTGCTCCATTTTGCAGATGCGTGGTGTCCTAGGGTACTGTCCCCTCTGCTTCTTTCAGTCCTCTGCTCCTTCTGCTGCAGGTCTTCTGTTTCCTCTCCAGTGTCAGATCCTCCCAGTTCCTCATCGCTCACTCACTCACTTCTTTTTGCGCTTCCTGATCTGAGTCAGTCTTTGAATGCCTGTGAAAGGTTCCTGACAAAGACACTGATCAAGAAAGGTAACATGATTGTCCAAGGGGACAAAATAATGATGGTCATCTACATTTCTATTTTCCCTTCATACTTGGTCCCCTATAAAGATTCTTTTATTGATATGTAGAAGATCAAAGGTGGGGTTCTTTTACTTTGGAAGTGGTGTGAAACTGCAGGGTTTGTAGCCTGTGTGGTGAYCTTAGTTCCCAGTCAAAGGGAGAGATGCTTGTAAGAGGAGTCTTAAGCTACGGGTATTTTGGTAGGGAACAATTTAGGGAACTTATTACAGATGATGTGCTTAAGGCTGCAATTTTTACTCCTGAGAGTGTTAGAAGAGTTTTCTATGGCCCCTCTGCTACCTAACTGCACCAGAAATTGTCCCCATGGATTTCACTGCATGTTGGCATTGAAAAGTATCTTGGGCAAAAGAAYCACATGCATTTTTTTCTAGAAATCCCGAGAATATCTGCTAGACTGTCTAGGTCATTTGTCTATAGACCAACAGGCTCCCTGACGCAGGACTTGGGGATGTTTGTGCTGCTTAGCAACACAAGCAACTCCCTTTCCCTGTCTTTGCCTCTATGCCAACTATGTTACCTTTAATTCTTTCTTAGCATGTTCATGAATGGTGTATCTGGGACCAGTATACTGTATTTTAATGTAATATACCTGTGTATTTTTTTTTAGAAGAAGCACAGGGTTGGTCCACCAAAGCACAGATTTTTAATTAGGCAAACGTGAATTTGCTCTTGTGCTTTAGTTCATAGTGGCGAAGCACAGCTTTGCTGGCAGGGATGCGACTGGYTTATTACTGTTTAGAGTGCCAACATTCAACAGTGACTCCAAAGTTGCCCGGAGCTGTATGCAAAACATACCTCTATATAATAAATAAAATAATAAATARTGAATATGAATAATATAAATAGGAGAGATTTGTAAAAGAAAATGGTTCTTTTAAGAGTCCCTTAAGAATTCCTTTTCTGGCCTTCAAAAATAGTGGAATATTGGTCTCAAACTGAACAAAAAGTCTCCAACATGAAAATGCATGCCCTACTACATCCACCAGAACCTTTTTCTCCATCTTTCCTATGATCACTTTGTTGCTGCTCCTTTCGATTCTGTAAACAATGGCTGGACCACTTCAGCTTTTCTCCCTTTCCCTTCTCCTTCATGCACATTAATACAGCTGCTATTCTTTGTTCAAAACAAGACATACAGATCAGAAGTCAAGGTGACTCTGACCTTCTGTGTCATGCAAGTCTCTTTTGAAAAGTTAAGTTCCTGAAGCAGTTCCACATTTTCTTTTCTCAGCCCTCACCTTATGGAAGGTTTGGCATATTTCTTTACCTTTGCCACTTATTAATAATTTGCTTCTCAGTGTCATCATAATCCTAATTTATACCATTTTTTGTAGTGACTACTGTGTCTGCAGTTGCCTATGACTAATCCTACCAGCCAATAAAGTCTTTCTTGGGTTTGGCAGAAATAGAAGGACTAGTTGTTTTCTTTTTCTTAAACAATGGTACATGCACTTAGTTAGGACTGATACTGTACAAGTAAAGAAGGTGTTGTTTCCATAATGTTGAATATGAAGGAAATAGGAAAACTGAAAACGAAACTCATGGTCACAGTGACCTTTAGGCAGTCAGTGGAGAGGTAGACTCTGAATAGTCATTGAGCAGCAACTGTTATGTGATTGTAAGAACAGCAGAAACCAACACAGACAGTGTTGCAACAACACTTGATTGCAACAACACTTTCTGGATGTCATCCTTGTGCATAACAGAGGCGGTTTTATTTTGTGACTGAAAGGCTTGGCTGCACCTAGCTGGATTGCATTATGTGGAGCCACATTCAAGGCTACAGCAACAGAAGTCAAGTTCTGTCAAAGATCATGAGGCATAGAGCAGGGCTGTGACAGACATAGTCACAATACCTGTGATATGTGCCCTTAAAACTGTGGTTCATGACTGTGCACAGAGCAGCCTCCCAGGCTGGGGGTCTCACTCCCCTTGAAGTCATTCTCAAAACTTCCATTGGAGCTGAATTGGGCCCTACAGGTGAGAGGCCTTTGTAAGTAAGTGTTGAAAATCAGAGGCATCCCTTCAGCAGTCTCACACTGTGTACAGTTGTTTCCTTTCCTTTCTTTTCTTAATGGTCCTGAACTACTCCTGAACAGCATTCACTGAAAGCACCAGGAAGAAAAAAAAAAAGAAAAAAAAAAGTGAAACTACAGCAATTCTCAAAAACTTGTTTATTGAATGTCAAACTGAGAGCAGTTATTGACCCAGGGGGATTACAGTTTATTCAGGGTGCCAAGTAATTATAGAAGTGACATTAGATCATCATTTACACTCACAGTATAGCCATGAATGACAATGTCAGCTAAAACAAGGACAAATGAGAAAGAGCCCACAGTTTATAATATTCCTGAGAAGCATTGCACAGGGTGTAAGTAAATGAGGATTGCCTGGTCTAGTAGCTGCTCGTTTCCATTGGAAATTACCACCTGCTGTTCTCAGTGGCAGTTAACACTAATATAAGAATCCCTGAGCCAAAGTAATAAACTAGCAGTGAATGTTGTTTTCTGTTTTCTGTCTTTTCAGTTAGGTATTATCAGAGGAAATTACAGAAGAGACCTCTTAAGCAGAAAGCTTTGRTACTCAGCAAATGTACTCCTTTATGGGGAAATTGTGTAACAGAGTTTTGCAAAACTTACAGCACTTGCTTAAATTCATACAAGTTATTTATTACAGGTCAGGTATCAGTCCCCTTTGCATGTTTTCCACACAGCGCTTTCCAGATTAAATTCCAATATATGCAAACTCATCTGCTAGAAAGATGAGAACTCCTCAGATTGGAAATACTGGTCCCTGGTATCAATGTGATTTCATTGCCTTATACAGATCTGCAAGCAAAACTGAATATCCAACCCAGAAACATTAAGTAGAAAATATGTTTCTAAAAAAGTTTGTGTTAAGACAAACAATGGGTCTTTTGACATAACATACCAGCTTTGCAAACAGGAAGGCTGAAAGAAATTCTTGGATGTCATTAGGAGACAATCATCAACGTAGTCTTCCACTAGATAAGACTTCTCTAGACAAGACTATTTTACAAAAATATTGTTAAGAACCCATACCGATGGTTTAATGGACTCTAGCAGCTGAAAGATCTATGAACATAGGAGAGAGAAGCATAGGAACATGCACATTAACCCTCTCACTGCAGCTTGGACAGAGATCTCTCTATTTAACAAGGTAGCTGATCTCTTGAAGAAAAGAAAATAACAGAGCACTCTGCTAACTAAACGATCAAAATATAGTAAGAAGAGAGAATTCCACATGGAGTTAATTTTTCAGCTTCCTTTTTTTTCTTTATCCAAACTAAAAATATCTCAAGTAGTTCAGCTTAGGAAAAGGGTACACCTAATTAAATAAACAGTACAAATTTCACCTCCCTACTCCTTCAAATTAACATTATGTTAAAMTTTCTGAAGTAAAGGATTTTTTATATAGCTGCTCTGGAAAACAGAAAACCCTGCTTTTCTTCTGGTTTCTCTATGGCAAGCTCTCCTTCTCTATTKTGTAGGCTGTGGAAGATGGGCACCAACAGCAAAGGAAAGACAAAACCAGAAAAAATTAAGGAAGGCATTAGAGGAAGCAGTGATCTGGTCAGTGAGCACCTTTTTGGATGTATATTTATTATGTTCATGCCAATTAATCATTTCTGCAGGCACAGAAATAGTTAAACACCTACCTGAAATTTTCAATCTGCAAATTTCTTATTTGCATCCTCATTTATATGTGTATTCTGTGAACACACATATGTCTGTACACAATCACACTCACATAATTGCTTAACTCTTCCACACTATATATTTTACATGCTCTATTCCAGCCATGTATTTCAAGATCTGTACTAGAGGTTTTCTTTTCTGACCAAGCTGTTATTCTCCAGATTTGAGTAAAAATGCTGAATAGCAGCCCATTGGAACTTCACCTGAAATAGAAGATATGAATAAAAATTTACCAGCCAAGAGTTATTGCATTTGTCGGAAATAGAACTTTCTCCTTTTGTCTCATAGCTTTTCTCGTTTTAGCTACTTATAACTAGAAAGAACAAAAACTGTACTAAAGTTATTATATAAATGAGAATTTTTAATTGTGTGCTGTTTGCAGATGGATCTGCTCTTTCTGATAAGTTGCTACCCTATTCCTCAGGGTATTTATAAATATTTAAAAATGAAAAACCCTAAACATTAGTTCTTGTTAAGTTACTTTTGTTCCTGGAGATAGAACTACTAGCAATTTTAATTTGTTGACCGTATAGATACTTGTTAGGCCACACCTGGAATACTGTGTCCACTTTTGATGCCCCCAGCTCAAAAGAGACACTGAAAAATTGGACAGGGTCCAGCAGAGGACCAGCACGGTGCTGAGAGGATTAGAAACTTGACGTATGAAGAAAGGTTGAAGGATTCAAGTTTGTGAAGAGAAGACTTAGGTGGAGCTCATCACAGTTTTCCAATATCTAAAAGATAGTTATAGAGAAGTCGGAGATATGCTCTTCATGAGGATGCATGGCAATAGGAGAAAAGAAAACGGGCACAAGTTGCTTCAGGGCAAATTCAGTTTGTATATAAGAAAAAGTTCTTCACAATGAGAACAACTGAGAGTTGGGATAGGTTGCCCAAAGGAATCTCCCTGTTGCAAATATTCAAGTTTCAGTTTGATAAGACCCTGAATAAGGCCTTGCTTTCAACAGAAGGTTGTGGCAGATGATCTCCAGAGGTTACTTCCAACCTAGATTTTTCCATGATTTTTCTGTGATTCCCTTATTATAAATGAATATGAAAATGTTTAGAGCATGGTCTTCTTAAGCCAATTAAACCTGCAAGTCAAAGGTTACTGTATGTTAGCTTGCTTCTGCGTGTATCCTTGGTCTGTAACAGGAGCCATGTGCTCAATAGTATCACAAGCACAACTGCAGTTATCTACAAGGAATTTTTCCAGCAGCTAAGGAAAGGGACACAGCAGTGGAAACACTAATGAAAACTGACTGGCATGTGAAATAACCAAGTATCTGCACCACAGCGATGGAACAAAAGAAACTATAGGGTAGTTTCCTGGTGTTTACATGCAGCTGATATTTCCCTAAACCTCTTTATACCCTCAAGCAAAATAAAAGAAATAAAAATATATGTTTATGCATTTAAAAAGAAGGGAAGGAGAAGGGAAATGGCAGAGCAAAAGAGAAGGAACAATGTGTGTGTGGAGCTGAAATCCTCTTTCTGTTTTCAAGCTGATCGTCACACACTTGCATGCCTTCTTAAATACAAACACATTACAGGGTAGCCACAGCTATTAATGTCCAAACTAGCATCCAAGAATGCTAAGTCTTTGTCTGGTCAGTATTTATGCATAAATCTACATCTAGCCACAGTGTATTTAGCTTGTTGTGTGTATTTCAGCCCAAATAACTATTTTCTGTTGTTGATATACTTAATTTTTTTCATTAGTAAAATGTTTAAGACTGTAAAATATTACAAGAATACAATGTGTGAATTTTGCCCAAGTGCTGTGTTTTGTTTAAAAGGGAGACATCAGGACTCTTCTTATACTTTAATCCAACATTGTTTCTATGGTTCCAAGTGTTCCTTATTGCAATGAACTAAAGGAGAGAAAAGATCTTATAATGAGACAATTTGGAACACTTGACAGTTGGTTACTATTAAAGCCTGGGTTCAATCCATCTTCAATGATCATTTGATTTGTGCATATGATCTCAGGCAATAATCATTGTTAGATACAAAATTTACCATGACACACTAACAACAAATACAGTGTTGTATCGGTCTTTGAAATGACTGTTTCTAACAACTCAAGTATTCAAGAATCAAGGCATTTATACTTGGAGATTTAGATTAAAACTCTCATATAGTCCCAACACTTTGCCTAACTCCTAGGAAATGTAATACAGTATTTCTGCTACAATGTAACTGTGGAAAAGAGGTTAGGAAGCAAAATATCCACACTACAGCATAATTCTGACGCTTAATAGTTCATCTGTCTCACACAATGCTACCGTTAGAGTGATCTGTGTGCAAAGCTGCTGGAAAAATACATGTTTACTTTAGTGGACTTAGGATTTTACATCACCATTTGCAACAGGAACTTAAGCACATAAGAACAGTTGAGAATTGTGCCTCTTGTGGGAATTACAGTGTTAGTTAGATGATATCCCTCAATGACAAATATCTAAAGTCTCAAATTCTCTTTTTCTGACCAGTACAGGCTAGGAAGGAAGTCCATTACTTTCAGCAAAGCTAAGGAAGAATAAAATGCTTCTCTTACAATATTTTTTTTTTCTCTAAGAAGAAAAACAATAAAATCACAAAGTATAAGCCAACATTGTTTTCTGGGTGGAATAAGAGCAATAGGGTTATGTTCTGGAGTAGGCTGGTCTCTAAAAAATTAATGTATGTCTATTTTCTGACAAGCACTGCTAACATAAACAAATCACCATTTCTGCTAGGAACAGAGATAATCTTTGCAAATAGACTTCACATCTGGACATTAATATTTTAGTAAGGGAGTTATTTCATACAAATAGTCCCATAGCAGCAAACACAGGTCAATCTCTGAGGGTGAGGGTTTTTCTCTAAATTCAAAATTTCTATTAATTCTTAAATCATATCCACCAAATATATGCTTTGACATATCCATATTCCCTTTTAATTATCTGCTTTCACTGTCTGCAGATAACTAATTCTGTTTTCCTTGGGTTTTTGTAAAAAGCTTTTAGAAATAGCATTTTGGTGCTAATGAGTCAACAAAGAGAAAAATGTCTGGGGCTCTCAAAATACTGTGTTCAAACAAACTAATAGCACTGAAGGAAACATCTTATCAGATAATTATTAAATGCACATTAGGGGACAGATAAAATGATGTTTTTGACTTGTCTTTTAGAGAAGTTTTTCTAGATACATAAGGGAAAAATCATATCAGCTGTCTCTGATTCTACACGCAAGACAGGAGGAAAAGCCATTCATTCCTCTATTTTGCAGGCTGTTAACAGTGGAAAAATAATTTTTCATTTATAGTTCCATCCTATACATACAATGCCACAACATGCAAGAGCAAGATTCTTGAATACATCTTGGCCTTCTGGAGCACAGTGCAGGAGTGCCAATCCCAGACTGTTTTAAAAAAAAACAGAACCAATCTTTCTTATCCTCAGTTCTGCCCTCTTCCCTCATGTCCCCAAAAAACCCCATGACATTTAAAAATAGTGCTGTTTTTATTTTTAAAAATTGCCTTATTTACTGAACCCTCAGGGTTTATGTCTTCCGATTTTTCTCCACACCTTTTAAGAGAGATGATCACTTAACTCCAGGAATTGCAATTTAGAGGGAGCCGTGGGCACTGTCCCTGTCTCAGCACTGGAGTGAAAGCAGGGCGACAGCTCCCCATGGAGGGAGCCAAGGGACTCCACTCCTCACCCCACCGCGAAGTAGGCAGTGAGCTCCGCTTTCCACGCATTGGTAGGGAATGAAGCCTCAGACACTTGTCCCACCCTACTTCTGGGGGACTCCAAATTCTGGGGAATACAAGAATTACACTGGAATCAAAATGTTAGGTGGGATCTGAGACTCTGGGAACAGAAAGAGCCTCAGCACCTTCCGATCTGTGGTGTGCAGACACTACTCAACCTCACTGCTTCCTTCTGCACGGTGGGAATCAACCAGTAAATGTCATCTTCTTTGTAGGTAGATTTTACCAGACTGTCTTCTTTTTCTTCTCTGTTAGGGCAAGATCATATCACTATGGCATATTATATGATATGCCATTTATCTATTTATCTGATTTYCTTACCAGAGAAATGAATGCTGGACATGCTGGATGTGATTTTTTTTTTTTTAACCTGTCTCACAAACCCAAAGAAAAAATAATAATAATAATAATTATTATTAATTATAATAACAACAACAGCAATAATAAGTACCTAGTTTCCAAAAAACTTTCACAAACAATACTGCATATAAATAGTTCTATAAAAATGTATTTGCTTTTGGGCTTGAAAGGAGCAACCCAGCAGTAAATAGAAGAGAGTCTTTTAGAGGAAGAACAATTTGGTCTGACAAAACCGGATTAAACTGCAGCTTCTACAAAAAGAGTCATAGCATTTGCTTGTCCTAGTAAAAAGATTTCACCTTAAAAGTATTCAGAAAGATGTAAAGACTAGGTGGAATTTACGGGGATTTGGATGCGGGGTGTTAGAAAGTCTAGCCATCTCAAAAAAGCATACATTTATGTCACTAAATGATGCCCTGTGGACTAGGATTGCTCTTGTATGGCCCTTAAAAGATTGCCTTAAACTTGCACTGAAGCCAGTGGGTTATCAGAGAACTCCACAGTTCATGAGAAGTGAACTCTGTGAGGGGCTGGGTCTTTAACAAACCAAAAAGTGGACCAAATAAGACAACARTTTACCTGACTCAGTCAAGGATCTCACTTGGTGCCAGATCTTATGGTGGATTTCCTCGCTTCCTTGCTGAGCCTCTCTCCACAAGCTCCTGAGTGATGCAGACAGTAATGAGGAGTTGCTGGGGTGAAATAATCCCCATGGGAAGTTGCGGTGAGTAGTTGGTTCAATAACCCCACCTGAAGTATGTCATGTCTTAGCCAAATAGAGCTGGAAAGGGTTGTCTGGGTTATCAAGGGCAATTCTCTGCAATCATAGGCAACCGCTTCATTTCATTCCTTTCATAGATCAAGTAAAGTCTATCTTAAAATGAATTAAGATTTCTTTGTTAATTTTTTTTTTGGGGGGTATTCTCAGAAACTGCTACTTGCAATAGAAATCCTTTTTCTAATTTCCATCCTAAATTTCTTCAGTTTATAACTTTTGCTCTATTTATTATGTTGTCCTTCCTCGCAAGTAGTCCCTCTTTCACCTTATGAAATGCCAATTAAGAAAAAGCATCATGAAAAAAAGCTGTCAGGAAAGGTCTAGTAAACCACTAAAAAAAATTTACTGGTTTTATGCCATTCTTCACTACTTCCATCTCCTTAGTTATGGTTTCCTTCCTATGAGAGTTTGTGCTCATGCTTTGCTTATTATTGAATGTAGGCTAAAAACACTGTAGTCCATTTTCCCCCAATGATAGATGGGGAAAAACAAAACCGCCTTTCTTCCTTGACATGTGATTGCATATGTCATTTTTTCCTCCGTTTAGAAGTGAAGATAACTAGTTCCTCAATAAATATTCAAAAAGTACTCAGAAAGTCAAAATGCTCTTTGACTTCTACTTTGACATTAGATTGGCAATTTCCATATCCAAATTCTTACTACCCAAGCTGCCCCTTTTGAAAGAAACCTGAAACAAAGCAGCAAGGACCTACTGTAATCTTTTAAATCCAGATGCTTCTAGAATATGTGACATGTATGCATACACATACACTGTCTGTCTGTGTGGAAGTTTGTGTCTTCATTTAGCGTATTATTTGCTGTGCTATAATCACTTCTCTGTGTTAGGTTTGGGCTTTTTTTCTGAAGACACTGTAACAGTTAAAAGAAAAACTAATGATCTCTGTTAATACAACATGAGCTAATATTTTTGGCAAAAGGAGGTGTACGCTTGAGACAGTAGGCTCCAGCTCTCAGGAGGCTTTGTTTTTATATTGCTGAACATACAGAGCACAAAGAGAAAGATCTGTCCTTCCATATACATTTTCAGTCCCCTATGGGGAAAAGAGAAAAATTTTAAATCACCTATTTAGCAGCCTGCTTGGTCTTTTTTTAACTTGACTTTTAAGGGGCCAAGAAACAAAGGAATTCAAACTTATTCAGTTGGAAAAGCTGATTAATACTTTCACTGATTTAGAAGTGAGAAATAATCCACTCAAAAGAAATGGGGTGAACTTGGAGATTCTTACCACCAAAAAAAGAACAAGGGGAGATCTGAATTCTCAACAACTACAGTAATCCCAAGCTATTAACAATGGGTGAAACTGAATTTCCTTAAATGTAAATTACTTTAATGTGTTGCCATAAATAGGTATAAATTTGAATAAGCAGCTGTGATATAATTACCACACTAATTTTTCTTACTTAGTGGAAGAAAGAAAGTCCTTTGTGTCAGTGGGCATGATCTTTGCGGGACAGACGTTGCCAAACACCATTATTCTACTGAAAATTGAGGCAAAAATGCTTATTTATTTGAGGGCAATTTCCAGGTCACTTTTAATCTCCAACATATCCCCATTGTATACTGACCCCACTTTTGCTTTCCTTGCTCTTTTCCTCTCTATATAGCTGAAGAAGCTTTTACTTGTTAAAACATCCTTT
Organism: Oceanodroma leucorhoa; assembly: GCA_030449065.1. Classification (NCBI taxonomy): domain Eukaryota; kingdom Metazoa; phylum Chordata; class Aves; order Procellariiformes; genus Oceanodroma; species Oceanodroma leucorhoa. Next base: position 31,938,359 of record JASVER010000001.1, read on the forward strand.
GCAAGATCTAACACCTCCCTGATGGAGTTTTCTTTGCTGATCCCTCTTCTTACAGTCCTTGTAGACTTCCTATTTATTCTTACAGTCTTTTTGAAGGAGTCATTTGTCTAGTTAGGTCTAGAATTCTTTCCTCAATGCTTTTCTGCCTTACTTGGAGTCAAATTGACAGATCTTTGGAGGACAATATCAATAATTTCCATTATTCTTTCAAGGTTTGTCCAAATAAAAAGAATATTAATTTTCTATTACTTCGTATATTTCTTTTTAATTTAAGTTAATCAACACATAATCCAAGTTCAGTTTTCCATAGCATTTTCCTTTCTTTTCTGAAATCGCATTTATATCACTACCCCTTGTTGTTAGTAACAGAGAGACAATCTGATGAAGAAATGCTTGGTTCTCATTTCCAGCAGTGCTAAGCTAGAAGCATTAATTTTCAAATCCCTCTAAGGAAACATAGAATTTCCAATGAAGAAACAAAAGCCGGAGTGTTTATTTCAAATACTTTTAACCATATTCAAGTCTATATAAAGATAGACTTTTAGCTTTAGACTTGAGCCATATCTAAAGGTCTATAGAAGGTAAGTGAATCTCAATGGTTCATGAAATCATATTATTTGCATATATTTTATTATATTAACAATCTTCAGGTATTTATATTCATGGAACTATGTGAAAATATAAAGAAAGGAAAGATGATAGAACCTTACAGTTACTGATGTGTTAGGATACTTCTATAAAATTTTCCAAAACTTTTGATCAATACATGTAAGTACAATGTGGTCCGTGCTATGTGTCAAAGTGACATAATAATTAATATCCCTAGTAATAATCTAATGTGTTTCTCTACTCATCTATAAAGCACTGCAATGGAGTACTCAGTCTTTATAGTGTTATCAGATTGTTTTATTTCTTTTCAAAAACCCTGAGTATTCTCACCTTCATCTGTCAAACAGGGCAATTGGAAAGCAAATGAAAATTCCATATTGCGTAAAGGATAAAACCTAAATACTTCCTTTATCTGAGAAGTCTTTATTTGGAAAAGACTGGTGAACATAGAATTCTTGAAGCACAGTATACTGAYCCCAAATTATTTTTCTGAATGAAGGGAAAGTTAAAATACCTGAAACTGAATATTTGGTACAACCTTTGTCTCTAGATTCTCTTTATAGCATGAACACATTAATTTACTTCTTTAAGAAATCATCATTCTTAATTTTCTTGAAGAACATTGATTCAGAGACTTAACAAGACCGATGGCCTGGGTGAATAGCAGCAACAGGATCTGTCCAAGAGAAGATGACTTTGCCTCTCATAGACATGTAAATAAATAAAAATATTAGATTATTAAGCAGTAAATGTATACTAGTAGCAAAATTTCTCATAAATACACATTTCTAACTCGTAAACAGATGTACTCTACATCTGAGATTCGACATCTCGAGTCTCATTTCATACTCTCTGCCACGCAACATCACAAGTACTCATTTTGGTATAGTGAATGCCTTTTCCTAAAAATATTTGCAATGCTGTTGATAAGCTTTTTCAGAAGAGCAAGGTGACTTTTGATCTTTTCAATTTCCTCGGCTTGAAAAATATTTTTTCACTTTATAATTCGGGCTATATATTTGCAATGGCAATACCCCAACAGGTACCAAAATGTACAAATATTTTTGCTTTTACCTATATTTTCCACCTAAATGGTCACTCGCTTACACAGGTCAGGTAAATAGTCAAACACTAACTGTCTACTTCATCTTTGGTAACAGAGTTCCTTCTGTTGAGGCACTGGCTGTCTTTGGGTTTATGACTTGGCCATGAATGTTTAACAGCTACTGGATAGCTTCCTTAGGAATTTGGCCCTTACAATAATTGCCTCTGGAAAACAAAAAAAATGTCAGATATAATTGTCTCTCTGTATTTTTTTTAATTATATAATCCTTATACCTGTCTGTTTCTGGCATTACTAGTCACAAAGGTATTTAAATCTTCAGAACTAGACAATTTTCTCATTTCTGGTACTTCTTTTGCACAAAACATTTGATCACTATTGTTTTTCTAATAATTACCATTAATTCAGTACATTGCTTTCTAAAGGTAAAGCATTTTTAAAATTTTATAAGCCAGTGTCAAATGGTGATGGATTTACTTAGAATCGTCTTTCCTCTCAGTTGTATTATACTGGGGAAAAAGGTACTACTGGGCATGGCTTTGTGTGTCTGAATCTGGCCTGCAGAAGGATGCAGATTTCTCAATTACACGATGGCCAAAACAGTGAGAGAAAATATTCCTTTGAAGCCAAATGGACAGGAAATATTACTGCAGAAGAGTATGAACTGCAGCCAATACAGAGTTGTTAATCCTCAGAGAAGCCTCTGAATAACAAATAGATATGTATTTCTCTCTGACRCTCACACAAACAAAACAGTCACTTACTTTGAACTTAGGTTGTTGAAACCTGTACATTCAATAGCTGAGCTACATAATGCACTCAGTAAAATAAATAAATGAATAAATGAACAAATAAGAGTCTTTGGATGGTTTGGTTGGCTTCCTATGGAGCTGCCACCCTTGGTTAAGGAATCCAGACCATTTAATGAAGAGTGAGAAACTGAAATGAAAGAGAAATGGGGCCAAAGCCCAAATCATCCTGGTAGCAGCATGCTCACTAACTGGTTTTGTCTCATCAGAAAGTTACCATTTCTGTGTGTTACTTTTAAACATTTTGAATAGTCATGTTCATATATAAATATGCCTGGTTTAGGAGAGTTTTCTCATTTTCTGTTATGTGTCACTATTTGGAGAAGGGAGGAACGCATGTGACTTTTGTCTTGACCAAAGTATTACCCTATTAGAAGCAATTACTTTGTCACTGTGTTTTAAAAGGAGTACTTTTGTTTCCTATGCAACATTTGGTCAGAGGTCAGTTATTCATTGTTGCCCAAATTAGATCTGTATTCTCCATTCTTACCCAAATAATTTTTTTTGTGGTCTTTCAAGCTGGCCTTGTATTTTGCTTCAGTGACATGTACACATTAGAGGCTGAGCTCTGTGGGCTAAAATGTCCTCTCTTATAAAAACTGGGAGAAAATTTTAGTTTTGGAAATGTATCCACACATGCATATTTTTAAGAGAGTATATAYGTATGACATTGGACTGTGTATACACTTTGACTTCCCTTGTGTTAGAGAAAATGGCAGACTAGTTTTAAGTATTTTCCCACAGACCCTGTCTTTCAACCTGAAGGAGAGAAACATGCATTAAGTTTCACATTGGAATAGAAGCATTTCAAACACAGAATATTTGACTGCTAGATAAAATCTGTTAGATTTAGARTTTTGCTGTATGCTCCAGAGGATGAGAGAGTCTATGATGGGTTGACCTTGGATGGCTGCCAGACACTCATCCAGCTGCTCTCTCACTCCCCCTCCTCAACAGGACAGAGGGAGAAAATAAGATGGAAAAGCTCGTGGGTCGAGATAAAGACAGAGAGATCACTTAGCAGTTACTGTCAGGGGCAAAATAGATTCGATTCGGAGAAAATAAATTTAATTCATTGCCAATTAAAATAAGAGTTGGATGGTGAGAAACAGACAGGAACAGACAAGAACTAAAGAACAGACAAGAACTAAAGGCCCAATCCCAGCTCTTCTCAGGCTCAACTTCACTCCCTTATCCCTAGCTCCTCCACCTCCTCTCTCCTGAGCAGCGGAGGGGGATGGAGACTGAGGGGCTKCAGTCAGTCCATAACAGCTCCTCTCTGACTCTCCTTCCTCCACACACTTTTCCCCCACTTCAGCATGGGGCCTTCCCACGGGCTGCAGTCCTTCAGCGTAAACTTGTTCCAGTATGGGCTTTTCGTGGGCTGCAGTTCCTTCAGGGAATATCCAGTTGCTGTGGAGCCGGCTGTGCAAATAAAAAATAAAGAACTGAGAGGAAAAAAAGGAAAGTGAATGGTTCAGCTATAAGGAAAGAATCAAAAGCAAGTGTTTTCATTTAAAATAAGCTGAAGGCATTAAGTGATGGACTTGCTTGCCTCACTGTTTTTCATGTTTAACAAATCACTTATGTATTCTCCAAAGTTATTTCTCTAATAGATCATTACATATTAGTAAGTGTAATTGTCAGAGGTTTTTTCCCTAGAATCTTCTATTAACTGGCTATATGACAATTTTTCTAATAAATATCCTCATATTTCTTCGCCCTTGCATAATGTACTGTATACTGAAGTCTTATTTCAGTATCAATACGTTATAATGGTTTTGAATGCTTTTTTTATCATTTCTCAATAACATAGAATAACTAAAAGATAATGTTGATACACTGACCAAAAATATATAAAAGTCAAAACTGGAGTCTTCAGATTTATTTATTACCTTTGAATATAACAGTGATCTCTCAGTTTTATGGGGATAATACAAAATATTTTGTAACTTCCTCATCGTCTTGTTGATTTGTTCAGCCTATTTAGAATGATCAGAGTAATTTCTAAACATCACCTGCCATTAAATTCTTACAAGAGAAGAGGTGAACCAGGATGCACCTTGTGTATATTTATGCTCTGTGAGGATGATATCTAGAGAGAATGTATATTATTCACTAAAAGCCTTTGGTTTTTAAAATTACTTAAGTCTAAGAAAGGCTCCAGGTATCAAAAGCACCTCTATTCAAGAGGGAATGTGTAAAAAAAAATATGCTTGCATCCTGTGTTAGACTTCATAAACCTGAGCTACCAGAGGAAATTAGGGAAACTTCTTTGTTTCTTCACTTTCCTCAATAGTTTTTGTGAGGAGTCAGATACACTTTATGAATGTCCATTGCATTGAAGGCAAAAGTAAAAATTAGCATGTGCACCTCAAAGGAATTTAGGCATGGATTTGCAGGGAACCTAACTGCCCAGCCCTATCAAAACCCATCTGCTCATGAGCAAGCAATAAGCAGCAGCATGTAAGCACTGCCAAGGTTGGATTTCAGCTGCAGAGGAGCTTTGAGAACTGAACTTTTAAAAATCTTATATGCCAAAATCCCTTCTAACTCCCTCCTTAAGTATCTGTGTTTCCATAAGAGACAGGGAGAAAAGTCCAGGCACCAGTCCGGGGGGTTCCTTCCTCCCAGCACCATTTCAGCATCTTCTCCATTTAATGTCAAATGCATTCATAGTCTTTGAAAGAGAGACCAATACCTCAATTTGTTTCTTTCTCTTTCTTAAGAGCCTGTTCCTTAGCAGTGGGCTATGAAGCATTAAACCATTTTGTGTAAGGAGAACCTATCTTCCCTGGCAATCATTGCCACTTGGGAGCCATTATGCAAAAATGTGGGGTAGAAAAAATGTTTYTTTGAGCTGAATATAGACAACAAAGTACATACTAAATGGAGTGAGCCATGGGACTCAAAGTAGAGCTTGGTTGTTTACCTTCCCATCAGTTGGATGCTTAGCAGCTCATTTCTGGGATTAGTCTATTCTTAAATAACCGGAGAACACTGCATTCAAAAGCAGAGATAATGACTCGGACTACAACTACACCTACACCTACACCTACAACTGCAACTGCAACTACAAAGCAGAGTTGAGAACTCTGGAGCAGGCAGCTCTGAGAAGTCTGAGTAAGTTTTGAGCCTATCCATCAAAGTAAGCAATCTGTACTCAATCCACAGTACATAGGAAACCACCGTAGCCTAACATGATGTCATATAAACAGGTAGTAAAAAGATAGACACAAGATCCTGCAGTCAAAGCTGGAGTACCCAACACACATGTAAGCCTCACTCCTGCCAGAAAGAATTTGTCATTTGCCAATTCTTTTGAGGGAAAAGACTATTTTCTTCTGATAGAAAGCTGTGAATCATTTGCTATTAAGAAGAAAAGCAATATATGAAGACAGTAAAACAGAAGGAAAAGATCTGTGCTTTCATTGTGTTCATAGAATCAATCATAGAACAGCCCAGGTTGGAAGGGACCTTGAAAGATCATCTGGTCCAACCTTTTGTGGGAAAAGGAGCCTAGATGAAATTATCTAGTAGCATGTCCAATCACAACTTGAAAACTTCCCACAATGGGGACTCTACCATGTCACTGGGGAAGTTGTTCCAGTGAATGATAGTTCTCACTGTAAAAAATTTATTTCTTATGTCCAGATGAAACCTCTCCCTGTGCAACTTTTACCCATTGTCCCTTGTCTTCTTCATGTGGCTCCTTGTGAAAAGAGTGCCTTCATCCTCTTTGTAGTCACCCTTTAAGTACTGGAATTCTGTGATGAAGTCCCCACTGAGCCTTCTCTTCTTCAGGGAGAAAAGACCTAGATCCTTCAGTCTTTCCTCATAGGGCAGGTTCTCCATCCCTTTTATCATCTTCATGGCCCTTCTTTGCACCCTTTCCAGTCTGTCCATGTCTTTTTTGAATTGTGGGGACCAGAACTGGACACAGTACTCCAGGTGCAGCCTGACAAGCACTGTGTTAAACTAGTTTACATAGCAGACATCATTATAAACTCTTCTAGTCTTTTGAGTCCCTGTGCAACCTGAAGTTGCACCATCCTTGTTCACACTGATGAGGACCTGGTGCTTTTGTTTTATTTTGTGTTCCTTCACTGAAATAATTAGATTTTGGATCCCACTGGGATTACCACATTTTACCTCTGTAAAGGTGCAGTATTACTGTGCACAGTTAATCTAAAGTGGTGTCTAGCAATCACCAGCAGCAATTGAATTGCTCTAGAATGGAGAAGACATGGAACATTTTTGTCCTCTACTAAAATTGAATTCACCAAGCTCCATTTCAGTTAGGTACATACTCTAGTGAATAATTGTGTGTTTGTCTATTTGCCCAAAGATGTGCATACCCACACACACAAGTTAGTTTATGATAATCTTTCTTTTTCAGACATGTGCCATAATGATTCCTGATCCCCAACAGCTTTTGAAGTTTGTTTCTGTTCAGGTAAATGTTCAATTTATCTGTTGAATACAGAAACACAGTCTGAACTTTCCACGCTTCTGGAGTCTGCAAAAGGAGGCTGCAGCTTTCTCAAGATCACTTGCAGGATGTTCAGTACTTCTTGTTATAGGCCCTGATTCCCTCCTGAGAACTGTACATGAAAGAGAACTGACCCTCTGCACACAATTCTTTCTTCTGCAAGGAAGGAAACAATAGGGTCAGCCTTAGGGATGCAGTCTCTTGAATGGAAAGGTGCTCGTGCAGAAAAACAATCCAACAATATCAAAGATCAGAGAGGTGCCTGTAACTTTCCCCTCTCCCTGCACCCTCAAATCTTATTGTGACTATATAGAACTCTTAATATTTTTGAAAGCCTTATCCTTGCTGTCAGAGATCTCCTTTCACACATTTCTAAGAGCAGGGAAATAGCAGAGTGGTTTTGAGGATGTGTTGTTATGACAGTCTTTGTACTACTCTGTTGAATCTCCAATTGATCTACACACTGCAAAGTTATCCTGGGTGATGAGTGAAGTGTTGAGGAGTTAGCCCAGATTCATCTCTCTTGACTTAGGCAGCTAACCTGGGCCCAGAACTTTACCTTCATCACTCTTACCTTCAGAGACTTAACTGATGTGCTTGAATGAGGGGCTTGGCCCTCCTAGGCTTCCTCTGTAGTCAAAAGGGAGTGTAACTTAAATTCGCTGAATCTTTCACTGTTATTGATTTGAAAAAGAGGGAGCTTAGGGTAGCTAAGCYTTATTTTATGTGTCTCAGGCAAATGCTTTAAGTAAGCAGGATTAAATCAAAGCTTTGGAGCCCAGCAGTCATGGAGGAGATCCTCACTGTTCAGTGTCCAGTGTCAGCTAACAACCTCTGTTTTGTAGAATACAATGCTTCTGCAGGCTTTCCTCACACTTCTCATGCTCTTAACAACTCCATTCGTAAAGCAACCTCAGCTCCCAAGCCCGCGTCTCTGGCTTAGCCAAGCCTGTATGAGAAGCCATACCTCTGTCACGCTGTCCTTGCCAGTGCTGCACCCCAGATAGGTCTTCTGGGTGTCTTCTCATAGCCTGTGGGCAAACCTGATGGTACTTCTGGACATTAGGGGAAGGGGGGATGTATTCTGGAGGACTGTCAGTGCACAAATGATTTAGCTGGAGTCTTCACTTCTAGGCAATTTTCCAGATACTAAGCCGTTTGAGCTGGAAGTTCTGCTACAACGAGTACACTACATTTTTCCCCCAATATAAATGGTGGTAGTGTCAAAGGCAAGTAGCTAAATATGCTGGGAAACATAACGGTAGCCACCTGACAGCATGGAGGCAGAAGTTCATCATGCAGCTGTGTCTTCATTCGGTCATTCCCCACCCTTCTGAATTTGGTAAAACAATGAAAACTGTCTAACTTCCACATGTAAAATTTCTTTCTGTTAAGTGTAAATTTTATTTTTCTTTTTTTCTTAAAACAATTTATATAAGTTTCTCGACATGAATTGAATTTGCGTCAATAGCATTATGTTTACATAGGAATCCAGAAATCATAGTAAATAGGATCCCAAGAGGTCATCTAATCCATCTGATTGCCCAAAGGCAAGATCAGCTATGACWAAACTATTTTTGACAGACTTTTGTCTCACCAGTTCTTGACAACTTCTGGTGGCAGAAGTTTGCATGTTCTTCCTTGGCAGTGCTCTGCTATCTTATAGCTGGAAAGATTTCTCCCAATTGCCAGCCCAAATCTTTCTTGCTGTCATTTAAGCCCATTGCTTCCTGTCCTATCTGTAATGCATAAGTAAAACAGTCTAATAAAATATTTTGGGGTTTTGAAAATTATAGTTTTACTCTGAGTAGTCTCCAGATTTATAAACAGCATACCTGTCAATCTGTCTAGTTATGATGCCTTCTGCTTCTTCCACACACATGTTACCATCTACTTTTTCTCAGAAGCCCTAATCAGGCTGGTCTGATGTCATTTCTTCCTGACAAATATTTGCTGGCTATTACTTCCCATCTTACTATTCTTTAGAGTCTTTAAAATGGATTTTTTTGTTGATGGTGGTAGGGCTTTTAAAATATTATTATTTTCATATCTATACCTACATCTATATCTATCTATATCTTTCTAGGAACTCTGAAAGTCCAACCTATAATTCCCTGGTTCATACTTTCTTCTGCCTCTCCTTTTAAAGACTCATACTTTTTGCCTTTTTGGAGYCTCCTGAAAATGTACCTGTTCTCCACAAGTTCTCATAGATAATCCCAATACTGTTTGAGAATGTTTCACACTCCTTAAATATTCTAGACTAAATTTTTCTTTGTTCAATTTAGTTTCAGCAAAATTTTTAAAGAGAGTCTCTAAGCAGTTCTTCTATATTGAATGGAGTTCTTACCACATTGTGAATGAGGCTATGTCAGCCATCTGATCACAGTTAACACTTTTTTAGTGAAATTTATAGTTAAAACCCCTCATAAATAAGATCTTCCATCATTCTCACTTTCATCAGTCAATAATGTTTTCTCCCCCTGAAAAGCAAGTAATCTCTTCCTTCTAATTAAGTGTTAACTGTCTTACCTGAGAATGCACATTTTCCTCATTGTGCATAGAAATCTCTGTGCTGATTATTTAGACATATGACTTTAATAAGCTTATACCAAAAATTCAAGCTGCCTGTCATGTCTTGCTGACTGCCAAATGTTCCAAATGTCCCCAGCCAAAATTCCCAGCTTTATCCTGACAGCTTGCATAATACATAAAATATTAGCCATAGAAAAGACCACGTGACATTAAAAGTTAGTTAGCGATACAGAAATGAACCAAATTGAAATTCAAGTTAAAGAAGGGGTACTTGAACACTGTGTGTTCATTTTTAAAATTGTATAAGTATCCACCTGTATTTTCTGATGTGCCTGAAGCTGTGAAAGGCTCTCCACTCTATTGCAGTGGGATACCATGCAAAGTAATCAACTAGTATTTTAATCAACTCACATAGTCAGTGAGGGATAGTGCCTGAGAGCCTGCCAGACCATGGGAATCCATCTGACTAGAGGACTGGAGTTGTCTTCCTTTTCTGAAATGAATAATGGACTCAACCCTCTGCTGACAGAAAAACTGGGAAATGAAGTATCAAACTCTCTGAGAGAATGGGGGAAACATACCCTTTCTTTGGACGAGAAATATTAAGTTCAGCTTTTCTAACCGTACCTTTTCATTCTTTCTCAAAGTGCTGTCTGACGACGTTGGACCCAGAATTGGTGAAAAGAGGCATGGCATTATTGAACACCATTTTGTAATACTAATTTTGCCTTTCTACTTACGTTTCTTCCTAACCTCACTAGAAGGTTACATGAAGGGAATCCAGTTATTTATTCTGTCTAGTTCTCAAAAGGGATTTAGGCCATGTTTGCTTTGACTGAAGAGAAAGAAGTTCACTCATTTTTGTTTTATCCATAGTGCTTTCTTTGCCCTAAGCCTCTCATAAAGGAGAAGTCATTAATACTTTCTTAAAAAATTTAAGCAGGTTTGTAGAGTCTGATTTACACCGGAATTTTCAAACAACCTCAGAAGCATGAGGTCCCATTTAGGAGGGGAGTTTCATCAGAGAAATGTTCTGAGATATTAATTTTATGGCTTATTGAGAAAACACTTCTTTGAAATCTGACAGTGTTTATGAAAAGCAAAATTGCTTTCCCAACTGGATGGGTCATATCTTAAATATTTAACTTCTGTCTACTTTGTACTAATTCAGGGTAAACATAGTGTGTGGTACAAGTCTTGATTTTATTTTATTTTTTCTGTGTTCAAAGAGCCTGAAGAATCCACTGAAGATTTATTCTCTGGGAGGAAAGATCTGCTTTTCATCATCTGGTTACTCAGGTCCCATAAAAAAAGTTCAATGCTTGACAGAACCTCAACTCCTAATCTTTGCTGGCAAGGTAGCGTCCAGATAACATGAAACCATGGCTCTTTGGTGTTCTGCAATAAAAAGTTAAGTGATCTATATTAATTATAAATAAACTGACATGCCAGGACTTCAATGATACTGAAAATTTGCTCCAGCAGGAAAGATTTCAGAGATAGAGGGTCATTCAAAATTCACTGCCAGGATTCAGTGCTCCAGAATGTATTGGAGTGAGACTGTGGACACACTGTGTCAGTATATAGAGGAGGCAAGATTTGTAGGATTATTTTTCCAAACGCAATTAAACACAGAGTTTGAAATTTGCTGACAAGTGCTGAAGGTTGATGGTCTCAACTTTTTTGGTGCACTTTAAAAAGCTGGCCATGAAAATATTTAAATAGCAGCTTGTTTAGTCCTATCTGTCTCCAGCTGGTCAATCAAATTTAAGTTGGTGGCCAAGCAATGAAGCAGGAATTACATATTAGATAAGTGAGGTATCAGCAAAATCAACATGGAATTGATAGTATTATAAGGACATGGAGAAATAGAGAACTTATTTAGGTTTGCGGAATAAAAGCAGATAAGAGAGGCAGTAGATGTGGACCTAGACTGTGGAATAGGAAAGGTGGTAGGAAGGCAAAGAACCAGTCATTAAATGAAAGGGAGGCTTGAAAGAGTGAGAAATAATAGCAAATATAGAAAGGTGATTGCTAATGAAAAAAAACATAGAGGGAGCAATAGAGAAAGTTCTGGAACAAGCAGGGAAAAAAGGACAGAGCAGAGCCATGCAAGCTATAGTAATCCTGGTAAATATGGAGGGATCATAGCCTCCTGGAACACWTTCTATGAGGTAAATTAATCATTAAATTCTTACAAGGTACCTGTTAATATTTTTTGTCCTCAAGATATTTACAGTTGTAAGAAGTAATCAAATAAATATTTTTCATTCATTGAGTGCATTATCCGTCATGAAAGTATAATATTTGCAAAGTTCAAGGAAAATGAAATTTCAAATGTATGCAGTCCTAGATTTAAACTCAAAGCAGAATTCTAATTCAGTTTCTGAGTTATCAGGTCCAAAGTGCAGCCGCAACAGGTCCTGAAGACTGAGGAAAAGACGACCATTTAAACAATTGGTAGTAGGAAACTGGAGTAGGGAGTAAGGTCATGGTGATGGCTCATAGCATATGTCTGTTCCTGCACATATTCGTGTAATAGTTTATACACCAGCAGTCAAATTAAAATCAACATGAATACACAAAGTACAACACTTGTTTTCTGATGTGAACCTAGGGGAGTACTGCTGTCACTGATATGTAAAATTAGTCTTAATTAATTAGCATTGCTTCCTATTTTAGATTAATAACTACATGAGGCTTAAAATCAATAGCTTTGACTGTACTTTTATATACCTGTTATATTTACCTAAAAACAGGTGCAATTCAGTTGCCCCCTTAATGGTATGAGTCTTGATTTTGTTTGGAGCTATACAGAGTTCAATGCCTGCAACAAAGCATTTCCAATTTCATTGGTAGATACAACAATAAAGAAAGATGAAGTGATCACACTGCATATTTGGGGCAGAAGTTGAAATAAAGCCCAGTATCCTGATTTCACAGTTGCAAACTAATGCTGCCCGTGCCCTCTTGCATAAATCTTAGCATCAGGCATATTCTTTATTCTTTTAAATGTAGAGTAAAATCCTGTCCTCTTGCACTAGTGACCCTTTAAAGGTTTTCTCCTTTCTTTGAGAGAAGTTTCCTGGATGTCAGGACAGGAAATTGAAACAGCAAAAAATGTTTTTGCACACATCATTGCCGCTCAATCATTTTAGTTCCTGACCTCACCCTAATCAATTAAGAAATCCTTGGAGCCTCAAGATAGCATCTGACTTGTGGAGTACTGGGTGCTTTCTGCTTCATTTGCTGTTCATAGAGCCTTAACAGGAAAGCATGCTTCACAAATTAAGAATAGTATGGAGACTGTGTTTGTGCCTGTGTATGCACACACACATGCAGATAGATGCACGTGCACGCACACGCACACGCACACATACATATATACACATACACTATAGCTGAATACAGTATATGTCTCTTGGACACTGTGGTTTGACAACAGGCCCAAAGTTTGTCAAATATTTTATGTCATTTATCAGAAATAAATACATAGGCACAATAAATTCTATGTTTATACACCTATGTGTAAAAATATATTTTAATGTGTGAAGATATATCTGAATGTGTAAATATGTATTTTCATATGTATTGTGTGTGTCTAAATGCATGTGTATGCACTCTATATACACAGCTGATGGCATGTGGGTACAGCAGATACTTTAAGCTTTGAAATAATGTGACTAAGCACAGAAATAATGTAGATTTCATTTGGGGAGGGAGGGTGGGTTTTTTTAATTTTTTTTTATAGCAAAGAATGGGGTCTGTTAAATGAACGTAGTTATGCTGTGAATAAGGGAATTGTGCAGCTGAATGTAATTCCAAGCCACATGGCAGACAATGTGCATCCCACAGAGGAAAATGATAACATGGGAAGGACTACARCCTTTTTATCCTACCTAGAAATTATCTGTTTGTGGCTTCATGGCACTAATTTCCACCTCTCACCCCTAATCTCATACAATGGATAAGACTTCAAAGCAAATGTTTTCTCTCCTTTGACCACGTAATTTTCTTCAACAGCCTCATACAGGGTAAAGGGTAAATAAAGAGTTCATCAGAGGGAATATCAGAAGACTGAAAGCAGAAACTCCATTTTCATGTAAAGTTTTCTTCCTCAAACAGTGTGGCAGCAACATGGCATACAGATGCAGCAGGAGGCAAGGAGGGGACGCATGTCTGTTTGCAACATGTTGGCCTCTTGCTGGATAGGTGAGCTGCCAAAGATTGATCACATAGAGCAGAAGTGCAAATGAGGGAACCCAAAGACTACCTTGCCTTGAAGGCTGCAATTATTGCTGCTGGATCAGGCCCCCAAAATTATGTTGACACAATATACTTTAAATTACATATTTATGTTCCCAGAAATGGCCCTTCTGGAGAATACATTGAACTGACCTTCAGATCATAAACCCATGTCCTCTCCTCCCTTATTAGTTATGGAAGTGATCCCCAGAGGCCTTTTTAATCTTACTGTTTGTCTGTCATTTTATTGTTTCTCCTTCTGAGGGCTATGGGTTAGCAGAGAGGAGTCTGAGAACGGTGGAGATGAGGCCGCTGTTAAATAACTCTGAATTTTAAGAAATTGCCTTTGAAGAAAACAAGAAAAAATCCAGTGAAAAGGAAGAGCTCACCTCTCCTGAAGGAAAGCCATAGGAGTCTCAGCCTTGGAAAAACACATCCTAAGCCAATACAAATCAGCCTAGCTCTGCCAAGTGCAGTGCTGCTTCCCTAGTGGAATCAGTTTTTCCTAAGCCCTGGAGTAGGCAAAGCAATTCCTTGTCCTTTCCTTCATTTTCCTCACGCCTGTCATGAGACTCTTCTGTGCTTCTTTTTGCCTTATACTTTACTGTCCTGTCAAGTTAACATTAGTGCAACACTTCAGTCACCAATATCAGTTTTGCTTATTGTGCCTAATGTTTAAGTGGTTATTTGTGTTCTTTTCAGGCACATCCCATGTTTCTGTCCCTAGAGGTGGAATAGGAAAAAATAAGCTGTTTCTTCTTTTTATTCATGAAGAGTTTGAAATCTACTTGACTCTTAAAGGAAGCATAGCTTCACATCAGTATAGCACTTTTCTTCCTCTAACCTATTATTTTTAGAATTATGAATTAATTGTGTCTCTCATACTAGTTCTGGGAATGAAAAATTGTGCTAATATCCACTTACATGTGTTAAACCAAGCAGAGAAAGAAAAGATGAGATTCCTGAATTCACAGAACTTATTTATGGTAGAAAACAAGCCAGACATAATAAAGCTTTTTTCTTTGCCCTGGTCACCAAGTCCAAGCTCTTAACAGTGTTCACTGTGAAGAAGAGTTGGTTAAATCTGAAAACTGTGAGCAGCARTCATCTACATGGAATCACCATAGGAAAAACCCTATATGCATTGACAGACTGTATCATTCAGGAAAAATAATGTAGAATTCAGGTTTTAATATCTGAGTATTAGGATCATTAGTTCCAAATAGCATGTTCACTTTGAAGCATTTTCTTAGCTTTGATCCAAACAACTTACAAAAGAGCTTAGATCTAAATAAAAAAGCCTGATTTCAGACAGTATTTTGAATAGCATGCCTGATGACTTTGCTGATTATTCCTTCACAAGCGAACCTGGAGTGTAACACCAAAATGTGCCAGTGACCAAATTATTTTTTTTAAATGTGTACTATTCCACCCATGTATGACTGTAATCATAGAACAAGTGTACGGGACAGTGATGATAAATGAATCTTGCAGGTCTATGCTGGAAATGAACATAGCCACAGGCAAAGGTTCCTTGGTCTTGACTGTGAATGTCTTGCTTCTTCAGAAGAACTGTTCCTGTCTAGACCAGCTCTATGAGAAGACTTGTATTCAGAGCTGGTCCCTGAATCTACCAGCTTTTGTGACGTTATACTTGGATCTCGAAGCATCCAGACATTTAGTCAAGGCTAACATGTTGCAGGCATGAAACAATTTTGACTGTGACTGCATATAGAAGTTCTGTTGGGGGRGGGGGGGGGGGGATGTAGTTACGCTGGAGCTGTATGTGGTCCAGGAAAGAGAACAGGATGGGTAAAAGTGACTCACAGTCTATCTACAGCACACTATTCTGTTCTAGGTCATCACTGAATGACCTAATATGCCCACAGTGCTGTGCAGCTAATACCCCAGAATCAGATTGGTTTTTCAAAGCGCAGGAGTATATGGGTGGTGCTTGGGTTGAAACAAGAGCACTTGGGAAATGGGAGAAATAAAAGATGAAGCACCATGCTAGTGTGCTTTGGATAATATAATATGGTCGTGGGGTCTGTATTGAGTTTACGTGGCAAGGTTTCGGTAGCAGGGATGTTGCAGGGGTGGCTTCTGTGAGAAGATGCCAGATGCTTCCCCCATGTCTGACRGAGCCAGTTCCAGATGACTCCAACATGGACTGACCAAAGCTGAGCCCATTAGTGACGGTGGTAGTGCCTGTGTGATAACATATTTAAGGAGGAGGAAAAAGACGCTGCCAGAAGGAGAGGAACAAGAACATGTGAGAGAAACAACTCTGCAGACACCACGGTCAGTGAAGAAGGAGGGGGAGGAGGTTGTCCGGGCACYGGAGCAGAGATTCCCCTGCAGCCCCTGGTGAAGACCATGGTGAAGCAGGTTGTCTCCCTGCAGCCCATGGAGGTCCACGGTGGAGCAGATATCCACCTGCAGCCCGTGGAGGACCCCACGCCAGAGCAGGTGGATGCGCCCAAAGGAGGCTGTGATCCTGTGGAGAGGAGCCCGAGCCCATGCTGGAGCAAGGTCTTGGCAAGACCTGTGGCCCCATGGAGAGGACCCCATGCTGGAGCTGGTTTGCTGGTAGGAGCTGTGACCCTGTGGGGGACCCATGCTGGAGCAGTTTGTGAAGAACTGAAGACCGTGGGAAGGACTCAGTTTGGAAAAGTTTGTGGAGGACTGTCTCCTGTGGGAGGGACCCCACACTGGAGCAGGGGAAGAGTGTGAGGAGGAAGGAGTGGCAAAACACAACGTGTGATGAACTGACTGCARCCCCCATTCCCCATCCCCCTGCGCCACTCGKGGGAAGGAGGTAGAGAATTTGGGARTGAAGTTGAGCCCAGGAARAAGGGAGAGGTGGGGGAAGGTGTTTTAAGATTTATGTTTTATTTCTCATTATCCTACTCTGATCTCTAATTGGCAATAATTAATTTCCCCAATTTGAGTCTGTTTTGCCTGTGACAGTAATTGGCAAGTGATGTCCCTGTCCTTATCTCAACCCACGAGCCTTTCATCATGTTTCCTCTCCCCTGTCCAGCTGAGGAGGTGGAGTGATAGAGTGGCTAGGTGGGCACCTGGCATCCAGCGAAAGTTAACCCACCACAGGGTCGCAGACTGACTCTTTCCCATTCTCCTCCCTSTCCTGCCCAACTACGGTATAACATGAGCCGTCCTGGGCAGCACTAGTATGGGTAAGTGTCCTAGCTAATTAGGCTTCCTTCTCATTTAGGCTAATTAGCCTGGACACTAAACTTATGTTCCTAAGCTAGTTCCAATTCTAGAACCAGCTTTTCAAGCCAGTTTGGGGAATTCTGCCCCATGACACATTGCATAACTTAAGTAGTGCTTGTAATACCAAGATACATGGCTGGATAACATCTCCKTGTTCTTTTATTTTGGACATCAGCATACAGCCTTTTTGGGTCTTTTTGAAAACTTGTAGTTGGAAATGTTTCAGGAAATCAATGGAACTGCCTGTTTGTCTCTATGGACAGAGCCTTACACAATGTGTGCTCTTGAAATATAAATAATAAATAATGTTCTCTCCTTGTGGACTCAGTTGTATGATCTAATAATGTAAAAATKGTTTTAAGGATGACTTTGTTGTGTATGTTGTTTAAAAATTAAGAAAGGTAGGTGACATATTTAAAGACTGTCTTGAAAAGCAAAGTTGCAATTCAARTTTAATCTTAGCCAGTATTTTAAATGTTTTTATTTTGGACCTGGGTTTAGCTTTGTCACCAAGTTAATGGGTTCTTAAAAATGCTCAAATAAAGGAAGAATTACATCAGAAAAGAGACAAAGACATGCTAGAATAAGAAAACATAGGTGGATATCAATACAAATATGTGTCTATGTGTGTATGTATACACATATACATATTTATATATATGTGTATAAACTATAGGTAGTATCTATGTAACCATACTTGGCTTGTGTGATTTCCATTAAGGGCAGTCTGTCCAGTAGAATGAATAGTGTAGCAATAAAACTAGTCATAGCTCTCACATCACTTCTTTGATGCCTACTTACTTAAAGCCCTGAGGGAAGTGAAATCTTTACAGACTTGCTCCATTCTATCTTTTTTTTGTAGAAAACATTKCTTGAGCTTCCTGTCAAAGTGTGGGGAGATGAAGAGGAAGATTCATTTGGGCCAAGAAAAATTGCTTTAAACAAGAAAGGCAAGATTCATATAGGCTAAGAAATATTGCTTTAAAGAAGATAAAAATTAAGTTCCCCTACCACAAAAAGAAAGTATCAACACCAAAAAAGTCTTCAAAAAATACAGAAGCAGAAGCACATTCAAAAAATAAACATGACTGCAAAAGGACTTTGTCCTAAAAAGTTACCATTGAAAGATTCTTGCAGCTCTGGCTGGATTTTAGTATTTTTATCTCTTTTCCCAGTACCAGTTACTAAGKTTTATCAAAGACAAAAGCAAACTGCTCTTGACTTCAGGAATGAAATCCAACTCYTAAACTGTTGCCTGATTTCCAGTGAAATCTTTGGCAGCGGGAACAGCATTCAACTCATATTACGCAATCTATACAGAATAGGTTAACTTGCAAATGTATTTATAGGGTCCTTTTGAATTCTTGTGTTCTGTTAGTGTTCTTTAAAATGCCAGGTAATGTTGTGGAAACGAATATCACTGTTTCACTGAAGCTCTAAGCAATGTTTTATTTCTCATCTTTTAGTTTTAATGAGAGCGTGCTGCTTGCTGCTAATGGAGCTGAGTAAACAATCTATGTACATTTTATTCAATTACTTTAGCTCTTTTTCTTCTTATGGTAATTACCTATGAGCGGACAATGATTGCTACTGTTTGTTTGTTCCTCCCAACTGCTTGCTGATTATTCTGCACAAGCAACTCAGAGCCTGTGTTATTGCAAACTGACTGCTTGCAAGTATTCCTTTGGGGATCAGCGCTTGGTTGCCTAAAGACAAGTGCTTGTTTCTTTTCCATGAATGGATGATCTACACTGTCACAAAACACATTTTGTTTAATAAATTCATAGCTTCATCCCGCAACATGCTCTCTAGACCAGCAATCTAGAGCTACACCATGATGATGGGAACCTACWTATTAAATACAATATCTCATGAAAAAATAAATTCTGATAAATACAGTCATTCCAAAGCTGACATACCATTCTATGTGCAGGCATTTATTTAATTTTGTTGGTGGTGTTATCAATTAGAAGTGTTTCTGTCATTCAAATTCCTGTCAAAACAATTTCAATTGTCACCACAGACTGCAAATTAACACATAATAAGACCTTCAGCATTTGGCATTGTTTCTTTTCTGGATTGTAAAGTTTCTTTTTAGTCCTTGGGYTCACTTTACAGGGAAAGTGCAAAGGACAAACAACTATGGTTTGCCTCAAAGCAAATACATTTCTGAAAGTCTTTTCAGGGCTACTATCATAGCAAATCTATTCCCAGCCTCCTACTTTTATAAAACAATTTARTATTTTTAATGTTTTKATAAATAATAATTTTGCAGGGCCTTTTGTGAAACAATATTCTGAACTATTGAAAGCAAAATTATTCCAAAATTATTAACCCATTTGAAAATAACTTCTAGATTGAGTCATATTATAAAGAAATCTGAAATAAACTGAAGACAATCTGGAAGATTTGGATCCTCAGGAGAGCCTCGTATGCAGTATGACTTCATCTGTGTATCAGTTGTCATAGCCAAGGTCACTTCTYTACAGTCAGCACCATTTGAAACAGGTTGCTGTTGATCTTTTCTGATAATACAGCATATAACACCATATAGACRTTTGACCTACTCTAACATAAAAACACAACAGTGATTAAGCCATAGACTTGAATCTTTTTCTTGGAGCTCATTTTTGTTGGTCAAGTCTGCTTATTGGCTGAAGAAACTTATTTCAGCTCACCTCAGTTTCTTGTGTTTCTCATTATTTCATTAGCCTGGTACCTGGTATTGAGGCTCCTATTTTGCTTCACRGTAGATTAACAGGTCTGTCCTCTTAGTAATGGATTGTGCTGACTGCCAAACAGTAGGTCATGARGGGAGTTTCCGAGGAGTGATTTGTGAGGATGTGATTTGTCCCTGCACTAGATACTCTGTAGTGGGTGTAACAGAAGCAAATCTAAAAAACTGCAGTAGATTACAAAATGCAAAAACTATGGTGAGAGACCGTGGCAACTCAAAATTCTTTTACAAAGTCTGAAGACTAAATAGTCCATTTGAAATGATCTCTCCTGCCATATAATTTAAGCAAATACCAGTAAGCTATGTAAAGATCTTACAACATTTTTCATTTTGTACTTGCCATGATGTTTTCTACTTCAGACCCAAGAAATTACTTAAGTCCAGCTCTGGCTTCTGTCTCCARGCCTGCACCTCTCCTGTAGTGTAACAGTGAGTAGGGCATCTACTTTCAGACTTTAGTTTCTCCCACTGTAAAATGATGGCAATGATGTTTTCCTTTATTATTTTTTTTTAAGGTGCTTGTAGACTCATGAATGAAAGGAACTATTCATAAGCCACTGACATTTGCCTACTATTTCACATCCCACCTGGATGTTTTGCCTGTAGGATACCTCTGGATATTGAACAGATTGTCCTAATTCATCTAACTAACTTAAATGGATTAGGCCAGATCTTGATACTAAATTTTTGCTSTGAAATCTTGAGGTAGAAGGCATGGCTTTGAAGTTTTATGACACAGGAATTTGGATGTTCAAACCATCCATAACAATAGGAAGTGACTCACAGCATCTGGGATCATTGAAATAAAAACAGAAAAATAACATGAATGTGAAGTTGACTTTAAGGAGTTCTTTGTGATTTTAAAAACTGAACCAAGTTTTCCCTCCCCAAAAAGATGGCATCTTGGTCATAYATCAAACACCAGCAACAGCCCAATCAGAATGTCCTTCAGCTGATGGATACTAATGAAAAATAATGAGAGGTTAATGTTGAGCCCTGCAGTGCTGTCATTGAAAGAAACAAATATGAACAGTGGCAGCATTTATGAAGCAACTTTTAAGTTTTGATCCCACTAGATTTTAGATGGAAACTTGCCATGGCTTGGATTTCATTGTCTCCATTACTAGAGATTTCAGTAGCCAGATGGTCAGGGAAAATCTGAAGTTGCATGCACACTTTTTAAAGGTTAGTGATATGTGGAAAAAGATGCTGTTACTTACACATTATCTTTGAAGTGAAGATAATGCTCAATGACACAAGACCGAAACATGTCTTATTATGCATTATGTTTTACTGTTACGCTCATTATTGCTGTGCTAATTCTTCCCAGGAAGGTTTTGATTTTCTTTCCAGATGCTGCAAATTGAACTGGATTGTTGCAGTCAAGAACGGATTTTTCAAGTTTGTTATTTTGTTTTTAACTCTATCACGCTCCAGCTTGCCAGAAATATTGCTGAGTCTCCTGAAGCACGATTCAGCTGACAAATYAAATGAACCTGGGTTGTCAGGTTGTAAATTACAATTGAAAGAAGCCATAATCTCTCTAAGAATATAAAAATAAGAAAGCCCAATAAACAAATTGTACATATCTCAATAACCATAAAGATTGACTTAAATTGTATAAGTAATACTTTACTAGAGAATCGTGTATGACTATCCCCCAATTTTGGTCTTTTAAGACAATTAAAATCAGATTGACTGTCCCTGTTGATTATGCTCAGGTATTCTCTATCCTGAGACAAGGACAGAAAAAATCCTCAAGAGCTGACTGCCTATATTGCTCCTACTCTCAGGAAGTTAGCTGAACTTTTTTTAACGACTCTCAGAGCTCTTTGTTGTTTAATTACTTTCATTCCTTTTAACTGAACTTAATTTGTCAAATCTGTTTCTGCATGAAAGTTTGGATTTTTTTAAAATGTATGTACGTGGGAAAATTATCTACTTTTGTAGGAAAAAAAGAGTTGACTATGTAAGAAACAGGTTTGTTTTATTTTTCAACTAGAACTGTAAAAACATTTTGTTTGAAATGCTGAAATTCCTCACGTGAGTTATACTTCAAGCTTATTGCTGATCTCAAGAGGTAGAATATTCAGCTAGATTAGACCATTCATGATGCCCTTGTGATAATTGCAAAGTATGCCCTTCTTCTCCAAGGAGGAGGAGAAATAGAATTATAGAATTATAGAATTATAGAATGGGAAGTGATATGCAACTAAGGAACTTTCTACAAAGAAAGCACTCAGCTGATTTTCTTTATACTTTGCCAAGACATGCAAAGCACAACTCCTGTGAAGTTCTACAGCTCTTCATAATTTAAGGTACAACAGTTTTGATACAGGGTAAGCGATGTACAGAAAGTTCAAGGTTATGGAAGGGCTGCCTTTGAAAATACTTACAAAAAGATGTCAATGKGTATAGTGCAGACACAAGAAAAACATGATTCTGTGCTTTGTCACCTGAGCGAGTYGCGTTATTTCATTTTAACTCAAGACTGGCAGCTGAGTATGACCTGAAACCAGGGACCATCATCTAAAGTCTATTCAAGCCAACAGAAAGATTTGTACAGATCCCATTCGTGTTCCCACTGAAGTCAGTGRTAAAGCTCCAAGTGGTACAGACTTGTCAAATCATTTAGCTACAAAATAAATGTAGCGCAAGTTAAAAAAAAAAAAAAGATAAAGAAAGGGACAGGTGGTTTTAAAACTGAATGGGGCAGCATTGCACTGTCTGTTAAAAAGACACTAAACAGCAAGAGATCCTAGCCACTAATTTTTCTGTTCCAGGTGATTGTAAGCATGGTGAGGTAAGAGAGTCAACAATAAATTGTTTTCCTATGAACAGAACAAGTGAGGTTTTTTTTAAAGGAATTTTATTGATCCAAATATTGATCCTTAATACGGCAAAACAACTTACTCCCTTCTTGCCAGCCCCAAGCAAACTGTAATTAAAATTATAAAGCACAAAAAAMTGTTTTTAAAATATAAAGTCTTGGTGTATAGCAGTAATAGCATAGCCCTGACTTTATGTAAGTGTGGCTAAAATCCTCACAGGGCAAAGCTGCAGTACACTGTGGATATCTACTGAGTCTTCATTGCTTATACGTTCAGCCAATCCCCTTGTGAGATACGTTTTCTTAACATTATTATTATTATTATTATTATTATGCACATTCTGTTGCCATTGTTTCTCTTAGCAGCACGGCTTGTGGTACAGCCACACTAGGGAATCTGTCTGGGATGAAAACTAACGCCGTACTTGAACAACCAGCTGGGGCCTCATTCAGTAATGCATTATAAGGCTTACTGAGCATGCCTCATTTTTTTTCTGAGCAGGCCACTAACGTAAATTCAGACAACTTTCCTAATCTTCCATTCATAATGGTTTTCCCTATTCTACATAGATTTTAATGGGAAAAGGGCCTAGTTATTACTGCCTCTCTACATGTCTTCTAGCAAGATGCAAGTGCTGAAGGCCAGATTGGTACCCCATTGTGTTCTATGTTACTGAATGCTAAAGAAAAAGCTTGGTCGGTTTATTTGTTTGTGTGTTTCCACATATCAGGGGTAGAATTGATCTTGTACTACTTACTTAGCTGCCTACAGGGGATCTACAGTCTAAGGGATGGTCATGCCTAGTAGGCAGGAGTCAGGGCAGTCCTAAGACAAAGGGCAAGAACATGGGATGTGAAGGCTCTAACAGGCAGTAGTTTCAAGAGGCTGAGCTCTGCCTACTTATCAGTTTTATTAGCTCTCCTGACAACAGCAATGGCTACCAAAGATATAGTGTTTACAGAACACCATCTCCTTTGAAGGGATGCAAGCATAACCCCCCTCACCCACGGTGTGCCCCCACACCCTCCAGTGGACCTGACTTAGCAGGATAACAAGCACGAAAAGCTCAAACYGTTGGCAGGGCATGCACCTCCAACATAGGCATGGTCCTCCAGGCCAGACCCTGCT
The DNA here is from genome assembly GCA_030449065.1 of Oceanodroma leucorhoa. NCBI lineage: Eukaryota > Metazoa > Chordata > Aves > Procellariiformes > Oceanodroma > Oceanodroma leucorhoa. Next base: position 31,962,045 of record JASVER010000001.1, read on the forward strand.
CAATCAATCAAATACTGCAGGGTATCCCAGGATCCAAAATAGCCAAGACACAGTATTCCCTCTGGCCTTAGACCATAAGTGGAGGCAGAGGTTGAGGTTGYGGTTGGAAGGGATCAGGCTGAACATGTTTAACAAGGAGACATGAGCAACAGTGTAAGTTTGGAGAGCATGTGGCAGCTAAAAATGAAACACAACCAGATTAACCTGGGCCATTATTTTATACGGGTCCAGGTAATGCTGGTCCAGTTTAGAAGGATGCACTGAACAAACATGTTCACCAGACAACCAAACACAGTCCCCAACCACAAAGTCCTTTGCTGGTTGCCGACATCTATCTGGACAGACTTTGTAATCAGCCCCTGCTTTTTCCAGGTGCTTTTGAAGAAGCAAATGTAGACCTTGCAACCATGCAAAAGAATCCTCAGGGGAAAATCCCTGGACAGGTGACAGAGTAGCTGGGTGGACACAGGGATAAAAACTATACTGCATGTAAAGAGAGGTCTGCTGTGGGGAAGAGTGGACAGTGCTGTTATAGGCAAATTCTGCCAGCAATAACAGAGACATCCARTCATCTTGGTGACAAATAAAGCAGGAGATACTGCTACAGGATTTAGTTCACCCCCTCCATCTGACCATTTGACTGCAGGTGGTATGGGGTGGGAAGAGGGATTTGCACTCCTAGCAGGCCCATAAACCCCTTCCAGAACCAGGCAGTGAACTGGGCCTCTCACTCTGCTACTGTGCGATCTGGCAGATCATGGCAGTGAAACACATACTGCAAAGACAAATGTGCAGTCTGAGGGGCTGTGGGCAGCTTCTTTAGTGGAACAAAAATAGCTGCCTTCATAGACAAGTCCACCACCACAAGCCCATGGGACATAGGTAAGTCCACAATAAAAATTGAAATAATTTGCCATAGCCACTCAAGAGCTGGTAAGGGTTGTAATAGTCCCTGCAGCCTCTGTGCCAGTCTCCTGACCCAGGCAGAGACATCACAAGCCTGAACACAGCTCTCAACAACAACATGCACTGTAGGCTACCAGTAGCTCTGCATGACTTGATGCAAAGTCTTCCAACAATCACCATGCCCTGCTGTCAGTACATCATGACAGCACTGAAGGACCTGCATGAACAGCACATTCCTGGAGATGTACAGAACCCATGATGACACAAAAATCCATCCTCCCTTCTGTAGATTCTGAGAATTATCCCCCTACCCAAAACTGTGTAGCCAGAGGATCACCAGTGGTCATCCCATGCATAGAAATTAAAGAGGTTTCAGGTGGCACAGACACAACAAAATTTGTGCAGAGAAAAAATTATGGGGGCCAGATCCACTTCAGTAGCTCCCACTGGGGCTTTCTGATGTGACAGGGCATCCTGCCATTGTGTTTTCCTGGCCTGTAGGTGTTTGAAAATGAGAGAGAAAAGTTGCCAAGTGCGCCAGTAGTGGGGGAGGAGAGGCACTTCAGGTTCTGAAAATATTCCAGATTTCAATGGTCAGTTGCAACCAAAGCGAGCCTCACAGAACCCACCAGAAAGTGCCTCCACTCAGCAAACCCATTGTGGGTGGTCAGCAGCTCTCAATCCAGGCACAAGAATGAAGCAGACCTCGCCTTTTCTCATGCCTCACCATGATGCCAGCTTTACTGGGGTTTGGGTCTCCTTCGGTGTCTGACCCAGCTGCCAGCTTCTGTGAACACTGTGACGTGACCTGTTGCATCCTTTCCATACACCACAGCAGAGCTTTAACAGCATCCTCTGCAGACGCACCCACAGGGACTTGAGGACAAGGCGTCTTCACCCAGTATTCCCATCAGGGATGGTCTCTTCAAGCAAGTTGTCAAGACCTGTCCAAGACGAGACAAGAACAAAGGATGTGAGTGCTCAACAGGCAATAGCTCAAAGAGGCTGAGTTCTGCCTACTTGCCAGTTTTGTTAGCTCTCCTGACAACAGCAACAACAATGGGTACCAAAGACATAATATTTACAGAACACCATCTCCTTTGAAGGGATACAAGCATAACCCTGACAGCAGATCACCTAAGATACATCTCTAAGACACATGGGTTGAACCACCTTCAGAAATTAATCCCAAGTCCATGTCCATATAAATACAGGCAATAGGCAAAAGGAAAATTTTCTCATTTTCTAGGAAAATATGGTGTTTAGGTGCRTTTAGTATTCTGAATTAATTACTTAAAACTTTCTTGGAGTTACTTATCAGAGTACTCAGTACTTGAAATCTGTGCTGCTTTTACTAGATACACTTCTAAGTGAGATTCTTTGGGTAGTATAAGCTGCATAGCTCCACTAAAATCTATGAAATTGCAATGCTTTACATGAACTGTAAGCTATAAAATAAATGTAAGTTCTCTAACAGAGCTGGCTTCACTCTTATATTCCAGTTTCTGCAGTGAAAATAGTTCCTATTATGGACTCAAGTTTAGCTCACAGCATATACTTTATATTGCTCATTTAATTTTGCGGTTCCAATTAATATCTCTTCTGGGAAGGTCATTTGATGGTAAATCTGTGCCCAGTTTCACCTGTATCCATAAACCAATGCTAAAAAAAGACACAATACACTTTTTTCTACCACAAACAATGGGCATTTTGTACCCTTGTATGGTCTAACAAGTCTCATGGTAACCTTGAAGTGTGTGATGAATGGAAAACACACAAATATATTTCTAAACTCAAGGAAGCTGACTTAATCCCATTTTTAGCACAACTGACCTTTGGGGCTTATGAGGAAGAAACTCTGCTTTCCTTTTTTTTTTTCTTTCTTTCCCCTTCAAAAAATGTGAGACACTGATCTAAAGTCTGTTGAAGTAAAGAAAAGACTCCTATTGAGTATGACTCCCATTACAGTAGCATTTGGGTCATTCCTTAAAGTCTTAAGCACTTACCTTTCAAAATAAGGAGTACATGTATTTAAGTAAATTGTCTATGTAAGTTTTGGTAATAAAACAGTAAGACATTTCTGCAAAATGCGTCAGTCAATGTATTGCAGTTGCCAGTTCTGCATATCATAAAAGCTCTTTAGCTACACAGTCCAGACAAATATGTAATCCTGGAAATAATATGCATTGGATAGGRGGAGGCAGAAACAAATGGAAGTGTTTCACTGTCTGCCCCACCGAACTGGTACTGCTGCTCATTCCATTTCCTGCTCCCCAGCTTAGTGCCATTATAGATYGTAATCACTATGATCACTAAGAAGAAATGCCTCTTTTTCTTACTTTTGTTGAGTGCCAATACATTAAGATCCTTCTGAGAGGATCTTCTAGGCAATGTAATTTCTCATCTTATTCCAGTCCRTCTGAAAAAGAGGCACAGGCAAGTCCTTTAGTTATTGTAGCCTGCATCTTTTCCTGTCTGTATCTTTGTGCTACTACTGGAATCAAGTCTTGAGTAACGACCTTCATCTACCATGCTAAGGAGATGTGATTTTAAGCCATTTAAATATGTAATGGTTGATAGACTGGAAATGCTTTGGTACTGRAAGGAACAAAGGGGACACATTGCCTCTGTTTGAGGGCTTCATTCCCAAGTACAATCACAAAACGGTTCAGCCTTCCACTGACATCAGTAGGCCTGCCAAATCTGTCTAGAATCAGATTCAGAAGTTAATGTGGTCATTTTTCCTAAAACCCCAGACCAAGCTAAAGACCCTCCCTCAGCTAAAGGTTCTGTATGACTTTTTTGGCATTTTGGAACTTTTTACTACGAAATGGTGTACAGCCCAAATCTGAACATGAATCCTTTCATGGTAGTTAGAGGGTTGGCTGCATCATTCTAGGAAGGTAAAAAATGTTCTGAAGGCAATGGAGGAGAGCAAGTGGTAGGTCAGATTTACAATACATGGAACTCAGAAGAAGATACATGTTTTGCTCAAGCTACCAAAGCCCTAGAAGGTCAGATATATTCCTAAGTATTGGAAAAACTTAGGAAATATTTTATCACACTTTATGAAATATTTAAAACATTCTGTACCTATTCATAGATAAACAGTCCACAGCTGACACCTCTTTTTGAGAAGTTTTCTCCAAAAATCCATATATCTTCTTTCTTTTTTCCAGTGTTTCTTGCATAAAGCAGTGAAAAGTATTGCGTGTGATGGGCATGAAGTCAATGATCAGATCTGTTTAGATCTCTGGTAAAGGAGTTGAACATTTTCTCTGACATATTTCTTGCCCCCAAGAGGATTTTAAAAGGTGARTTCTTCAAGGGAGTCTGAGAGTCTTTGGCACTCACCTCCTTCTAAACATATAATAGATAACTAAAGCTTGTAAGGACTTCTGAAAGCTCTCACTCTTGATTTTTAATACAGATTTGATTTCAATAAGTGTAAGTATGGACTTGTTTTATCCTTTACTGAGTTCAATTCCAAATCTCCTTAGAGAACTTAAAGAAATAAAGTATAAAAATCAATATGAAAAAAATTAAAAGTGCACCATTAAATTTTGACATATAGGAGACTTCAAGCCTAAAACTGGAACTCTTAAAATATTCATACTGATTATAAGAATAATAATAGGGACAACTGCCAATAATTTGATAACTTCCATGATAATCTTCAGCCACCCCTGAACACAGTGAAAACTGTTTGCCCCTCCACAGGAGAACTGATTTTCTCAAGATTTGGAGATAGCTTAAATAGAATTGAAAAGAAATAGATATGAAATTACTTAATTCCCAATTATTTAATTTAAATTTTAGACAAAAATTCACCCCCTGTAACCTTCATAAGGAGTTAAATAKCTATTCATTTTCTTTGTCCTAGGTCCACTCAAAGCCATCGGTGAAAACCTCCCTGATCTATGGTATGGGCCAGACTTTTGTAACCAGATGAAGTTCAGCAGAAACTGGAGGAGAATAAAACTCTGAAGTGGAGATGTCTGCTCCATTCACCCATTGCATTAACAAAGCAAAACACTACTCAAAGTTTACATTGTGAATTAACTTCACATTTGCCACAGTTCCTTTGTATGCCTAATGTCTGTGATGKTATTCAGCTGGACAGAGATTTACACTAAGCTTAAACAAAGTTTTTTCCTTTCCAAAATTAGCTTGTTCATCAGCCGACTCTCTTCCTCCCACCCACCCTTCATTTTTTTATATTTTTTGTCTGCTCTGTGTTTATCTATGTTTTCTTTTTCTTTCTTTCTACCTTTATCTCTGCAAACTTTTGACTTTGAGACATCTTAATCTCTGACTTCTCTTTATACAAACCCACTGAACATTACCTAAACTGGCAGTGTTGCCTTTAAAGGAGAATAAACTAAAATCTAAATACATTAAATGTCAGAGACGTTAAATAAACTTAGGATTTCCAAATTCTTTTCTTCATTCTGTACTCATAATGCAATGGAAAAAGTTCACATTGCTACACATTGCAGATATGTTGTTTACACCCCCAAATGTCTTAATAACATAACATTATACATTTTAATTAATAGCTGCAGAGGTAAACTTATGAAATGAAATCTGAATGTCAGTATGTAAGTCCACCCCTCTTATTATTGAATCAAGCAGGAGCTATAAAAATGATTTTTCAGAACTAATGCTTTCTTCCTTCATGAGAAACAAGAGATTTTCTCCATCTATCTAGAGAATGAAATGTCTTAAGTTTTGCAACTTTATTTAGCCACATCATGAGCATTTGCTCCTATTAGGTTTCTTCATCTTACCCAACTAGTAATAGCCACGTAACATGCTGTGATTTCTTCTTTTTTATGTTGAAAACTTTCCAYACATACAGTTGGAATTGCTCTATAAAATACTGAAACAACACAAACAAACAGTCACTTGTATTCTTTTTGCTCATCCTACTAATAATCTATCATTTGAACGGTAACATTATTAAATTGACCCTAATTTTGTGCAATTACTGGAGACATTAGACTTGAAACTGGCAAAGCTGGAGATACTGCTTAGGAGGTTGGGCTAGAGTCATTACAGAATACCTTCTCCTGATGCTGCATGAGAATTTCATCAGCTTGTTATTGGGTCACATGTATTTCAATTTCCCTGGAAGAAAAAATTCCTAGAGCTTTATTTTTGCTTTGACTATAAAAGATATGATGGGGTTTGTTTGTTTGCATTTAGTTAGTGATAGTTTTTCTCTCACTTTTCTTGTAATAATAGTGCGAATTTGTGTTTGTTAGATCTCCTTTGTCATAGGTATTCATAATGYTTCATTGCTCTTTGGCATGGTTTATGACAGTGAAGCTAATGGCATGCATTTAATGGACTGGAGTCACAATTGCTCCGTAACKCATAAGAACATGCATGCTAGTGAAGTATGTAAACCACTACTTTTTCAAATTGGTAGCATTTGGTAGAATTCATATCTTATTTAGCTTGCCATAACAAAATACTACACAAAATAAAAAGCAGTAATGAACCAAGTCCTACATCTCGGGGTGGATATAATTGTGCAAAACACACACATTCTCTCTCTCTCTCTCCCCCATATGCACACACAGAGCAAGTCCTCTTAAAAACTGATATGTTTTAACTTAATTTACCAGTATTTACCCTCAAGGGATTCCAAGGATACTGTACATCTTAGATACTTCCCATATTGGTATAAAGAGGAAGAGGTTAATGACCTGCTACGCCAGCTGGACATACACAAGTCTATGGGGTCGGATGGGATCCACC
>JASVER010000001.1:32573023-32770934 GCA_030449065.1 Oceanodroma leucorhoa
TAATTCTCCATCACATTGGAAAGATGATGTGRGCATTCAATACCACACTTGAAAGGCATATCCATCCCCTGCTCTGCTTAATCCTTAAAATGCAATGCTGTACTTCACACCCTGCTGATCTCTGACATAGTTACAATCAGATACCCTTTCTGCTTGAGGAGGAGTGTGGTAGTTTGACTGTGCCACTGAAAATCTAATTATGCTTATGCTTTATCTTGCCAGAGCTGACAGCAGGTTGAAGCCTTTGGCAGAGTGTTTCATTTCCATAACTATCTGCGTGCTGCTGTGTGTTTCCTACTGAGCACACACAGTACCTGCTTGTCTGATGGCTATAATGAGGGTGGCCAGCCGAGGTGCCTTCACTGTCTTCTGTGATCACTACTGGTGAACTAAACAGCCTCATATATGGCAAGACTCACTTTCTGCTTGTTTGTGCATGTAAGTATAGTAGGGGTTTTCTTGCAGCCAGGAAGTAAAATTCATAGGGTGAGAAGATAATTTCTCTAGTGTACCAACTGATACAGCAGAAAAAAATGGAAGTGCTTTTGGATGCAGAAACACACTTAAAAATATAACTGGATTGAATTAGATGGGATTTATCAGCATTATTTATAAGAAAGGGGCAGACCTAGAGACAGGATCATGTGAAGGGCACTTTTCTGAGAAGAATTCTAGTTGCTCATTCTAGCACACACTACAGTAATATAAATGGGAAAGTAAACTCTGCAGCAAAAAAACTGCAGGCTGCCGTTTGGTATCTCTGGGTTCCCTTAGGCACTACTCTTGGGCGGGGTGTGTGTGTGTGTGTGTCTGAATTTTCTCAAAATGGGCTGTATGAAATAAAAAGCCAGATAGCCCCAAAGAATGCRTGATTCAGTAAATGTTGCCTGTTCTCTCATCAACAATCTTTGTGGGATTTAGTTGTTTGTTTGTTCTGAATCTCACTGGGAGAAGCAAGTGCAACCCAAGAATGGGGTAGAGGCAGGCAGCCTGCAGAACTCCCAGCAGCTCAAGTGATTACAGCTTGCTCTGCAGGTGTGTGTGGCTATGACAGCCTACTTACACATTTAACAGATTTAGCCTGTTTATAAATTGTCAGGCAATGGTAAGAAGGGGTACTTATGGCTAATTATTGGTAGCTGACACTATTCTATGCATCCCTCTTTCAGTGCTAGATTGAAAACCAGCAGTAGGTGCTGCTCTGATACAAACTGGAGAAAGAGACTAATTGATTGCACCATGAGGCTTATTATACCTCCTGGGCCTTCCTCTTCCTTCTCAGTAGACCTTATCTTGCCAGCTGAAGAAGGCTATATCTGATGGGCCATCAAAAATGGGTGATCTAGTGCTGCTAAGACTGGCTGACAAAAAGTTATAAAGAGAGAGCCTCAATATATCAACACAGCTTTGATTCTCTGAGGAAGAAAGTAGGAAATGATGTCCCACAACTTTGAGGAGAATCACCAGGAGGTAAGTAATCTGATACAGAATTTTAGGAAATATCAGGAACCTCTGCTTTTTCTCAGAAAACTATTTTCTGGTTGTCTTGAGGAGCTCCATATGTAGCATGGACCCTCTCTCCAGATCTTCACAGCCAGTTGCTGTTGTTGCTGCTACCCAGAAAAGATGTGAGGGTTGTGGTGGCTGTTCTAAGCAGCAAAAGGATCTGTGTGAAGTAGGCAAGTAGAGATGTACATGCTGGAATTGGGAGTTGGCATCTGCTTGCTCATCCTGCTCTCTCTATGCACATCAAATTACCCACTACTGCTGCCCGTGCTTGAATCCTCTCTCCCAGAGCTGCCATCCTGGCCAATGGGATTGTAAACCACAAGCCCTAGAGAAGCCTGGGGAGAGAGGCTTTGAGGGAAGCATACAGAGAGATGGTGGGCGCAGATATAGCTAGGGATCCCATTGCTTCTGCTACCAGAGAAGCCTGGGCTGAGACAAGCGGGTGGTCCCAGGGTGACATTGTGACCACGGCTGCAGTAGCTCCCACCAACTTGCTTCTTCCCCCAGGTAGGGACCTGGGCTATCGCTGAGCCCTTGCCTGAGTTACTGCCATCAGTTGTATGATAACCTGGGCTCACAAGGAGCGTACTGTTCAAGAAGGTTGTATCAGGACACCACTAGCACGCTATCCCTCCATTCCCCCTCCCTAGCAAACCACCTCTCCCCGCATAGAATTRCCAGGAAGAAAGATGAGGAGTTTTGAGTGACAGAGCCATCCTCACGTGAACTGATGTCTGTAGCTTGTGACACCGAGCCGTTAATATCAGCTTTGAAGTCTGGACTGTCTTTTTTCTCTACRTGAGTTTTTCTGCTCTTCTCTCCTCTTATCCTTGCCTTCCTGTTCCGTTTTTTTCTTTGATATCTCTTCTCTCTTTCTTTTATCGAAACCAGCTTCTGCACCCAAAATAAAAATCACTGGAGGGTTTAATCTGGGGAATTATGTTTACTTTGCTTGCCTATTCAGATAAGGCATATACAGTTAAAGAATGCTTAAAGCTACTGGAAGGTGCTTAACACAGAGGATCATTTCCAGGTGCCTTTGCTGAGCTGCCCTTAAGTGAGGGGAAACAAAAGTATCTCATTTTACAGCTGTAAAAATTCACATGCCGTCCTTAGGTTAGGAGCACCCCTGGGGTTACTGGTGTATGAAATCTGTATGCTCTGGGAAGTGAACTGCAGGTGTTGGGAGAAGCAGCAGCAGACGTAGCCATCTGTATTGGGAAGCAAGCTATTCAGGTGGGGTCTGATGTGCTCTTCCAGCACAAGCTCACAGCAATGCTATCTTAGAGAAAAATAACCCTTCTCTGTGCTTCTTTCTCCCTTCTGTAAGCAAGGAGAATTTTTTTTTTCTTTTTTTAGAATAAAATGTGCTGTCTTCCATTTAGGTAGGGCACTGATCTCAAACTCTTCCTTCTGTTCCTGAGGTGGGTGAGGGCTGGGGAAACAGTCTACTATTTCTAAGCAGGCATAACGAGTCCTTTTCTCTTATAGTTGGTAAAATATGAAATGTTTCCAAAAATCAGACAGAAAATAAACCTTAAAAATCTCCTACCTCAATAGAGCCAGTATAAAATTTCATTCAGTTTTGGGCTGACTACCTTGTCACTGTGCAACAGCCTRTGTCTTAGGCATTCTGTTTGAATAAAAAGATGTCAGGTCTTTCCATAATCTGTTCTCATGATTATCTGCCCTCATTGTTGGAAATACTTGTCTTTTACAGTAGCAAATGTTCTAGCTTCAGCATTGAGGCAATTGTGTTGTGTGCTATATGGACACCCTCTGAAGTGCAATGTGTCTCCTCCTTCTGTCCTTAAGTCATTAATTCATTTTGTACCTCATTCTTGAGGTCTAGTGATTAAATATCACCTCCCACTTCAATTTCATACAYTATTATTGAAAGGCTTCTTTAAGTTATTGGAATTGTGTTTGGTCAGAAGAACTATATAATAAAMTTCAGGGAGCTGGGAAGACAAATAGAAGATAGGAAAGCTTTCTCAGAATAAAGAAATGTGCTTCAAATTAGGTCTATAAGTGTTTTTGTAACCATAGCAATGTAATACCATGACAGAACTCTCTACAGGCATTGTTCCAGATATCTTACCTCCACGATTTCTCATGGACATTGAAAGATCCATCCATAATATTTTTCCTTGTCAAATCCCAGAGTGTGGGGTTCAAGGAGAAGAGAAATTCCACTTGTGTGYTATCTTTTGGTGTTTCTGCTTTGTAGATGTCTCTATTAGTAGCTTAAAACATTTTATCACAGGTCATAGCTATAGGCATGCTTTGGTTTCATTCTACAAGTATAGCTGGCATGAGCATATAAAAATACACTAAAATGAAGTAGAAGGAGATAAAACCATGAGAGGAAACTGCTTATATCACACATACAAGTTCTGGGGAACTGGGATATGATTGTAGACTATGTGAAATGTAGTTAGATCAATCAGAAGGTGCTAAAGAAATTCAAAGGAAAGTTAAAGTGCTGGTAAGGTCCACCACTTCAAACAAAATAGGGTGTCAGACACATCAGTGCAAACCTGGTCATTCACCAAAGCCAAGGTCAAAAGACAATGATCAGCTAAAAGGTTAGGGTGAGATTGACAATCTGGGAGGACTTCTTGAAAAGGRGAGAGAATGTTAAGCAAGGCTGGCTGTTGTCCCAGCTCAGATGGATAAAGCAGACGTCCCACCGTAGAGGCAAAGACAAGCTGGTGACCTGGTTCAGCTCACTGGCTCTCCAGTACAGGTCCTGACAGCTGAGTCTAGAAGGTTGGACTGACTTGCTCCTGGAGAATTGTCTGTAGTAAAGTTATACATCGGTTAAAAGAGGTGGTTATAAATGGAGCCATTTAGGAGCCTACAGTTCTGTCGAAGGAAGAACTGCAGGGTAACATACCTCTGCCATGATTCAAAGCCTTGGCTGAACCTCAGAGTGCCTTATATTAGCCTGACCTTTGTTTTCTGATTTGTTTTAGATGAGAATGCATAGGTGCTAGTGAGTCAGCTTATTGCAATTAAAGTATCTGTAAGCTCATAAATGCCAGTCTCAGTGCGTTGAACTGCTGTTCCTCAGTAACAAACTATTACTGAGTCGTCATCTGTCAGCCATTTGTGTTCTTCCATTACACTGAAAATTGGACCTTTGCCTTGATGGACAAACCTCAATTTTCTGATCTTAGAGCTCATCATTTCAGCTGTCCCCATATAAACTAATAATCAACTAGTTCTCTAAAGTTGACTCATCTTTCACCTTCCCTTATTCCCAGCAACCAGAAATCAAAATGTATACTTCAAAAAGTCATAATGGAAATTGCTCTTTTTCTGCCTTCAGTGATGAACTTTGAGTTGCCAGACATTTCCTTTGCTTTTCCTCTCACCAAGCTGAGCATGCTGTTGGAGCCAATCAAATAGTCAATTTTTTAACATTTTAGATATTTGCTTTTATGTTAAGACATTGTATTTGTACTAATTTAGGCACTGTATTTGTATTATGACTGTGCTGGTGCTGAATCCACTGAACTGAATCTCTTGTATCGACTCATTTTTTTGCAGCGTGGTTTGCAAAGGATTTCTGTCATTATCACAGCCTGTGTGACACAAGGGGCTGGACACTCAAACAGGTGAAGTTCATGTCCCACAGAGATTGTGATCTAAATTACCAGATTAATAAATAAATGAGTGTAAAATGCTCTGTGCTTTAAATATAGACCTACTGAAAAGTGCGCAGAAGAGAGTAACCTTCTTTGTTCTTCTCAGATCAAGTAAGGCAGCTGGTAGGCAAGCTCTCTTCCTGTTTCCTTTCAGAAAAGTGTTAAGACAATTGTTGTTGAAGTTCCTAAGTGACTACCATAGCCAATTCACGTACTTCATCTTTCTTAACATCAGTCAGTCAGGGCTCTTTGTTATTCCTTTATACCTACACCAGTACAGAAGAGAATATTAAACTGCCACTTAAAACACATTTTTGTTCTGTTTTTCATCTAGCATTCATCTACCATTTCTTAAAAAACCGAACCAAACAAAAAACAACCCACAAATGCTAGCATGTCTTCATAGCAAAAATCTCTACCATGAGAGCAACTCAGCGTAACGACAGATAATTTATCCAGCCAGAATGTTCTCGGCGCTCTCATTGCTGCACTACAGGCTCCTAAGAGAAGAGCTCTGAGCACTACAGTGCAAAATCTTTACCTTTCTCTTTGGAACTCATGTATGTGCTGCAAATCTTCAATGYCAAAAGAGGATAAGATAAAATTTGTAAAACATCATGTAAAGGCAGCATAAGCTTTCATTACTCAGGGGATGTGAATACTTCCCCCCCCTTTAAAAAGAAAATGCTTATATATGAGACAGAATCTTTTGTTCTTAAACAAAAAAAGTAAATCCATTAATAGCGTGAGGGTTGGATTTTCAGTCTTCTCAGTCTTATGTTCAGATAGCAGCTGTTCCTACCTGCCTGTCATAAAGCCAACCCAAGAATAATTAGGAGGGAGAGGAGGGAAGGGTATATTTTCAAATGAGTTTTTTGACTCGCTACCTAGTTTTTAGCCTTTAAGATATACCAGCTATATATTTCAAATGCTTCTTCACAGCCATGTTATTTGGGCAGGGAGAACCYGTTCCTCCTCTYTCTCCTTCCCCTCCAGRAAAAAACCTTCCAAGAGCTGGGGCTTCTGAAAATTGCACAGGTGCTTGGACTTAGAGTATTTATTTCTTCTGCTTTTTAAGCCRTCTKCCATCCACCACAGGTAGAAACAGAGGAAAGCCTTTTGCTAGCAGAAGCCAATTGACTCCCTTTGTACCTTTTCACTGGGGTGCTGATACAGAAGAAATATATCAGAAACCTGAGCAAGACAGCATGAAATTAGCAACTTGCTTATTGAAAGGCACAAGCTAAGATTAGACACTCTTGAAAATTAGGGCAAAATATGTATTGGAGAATATCTTTAAAGCATTTCTTCCCTTTCAGTCATCCATCTATGAACTTGACTGCTTTCCCCTGCCACCTTTCCCTGCTTTGAGGGTGGTATTAATAATATTGACTCCTGCAAGAGAAACGGACATTGAGAAACCTTGTTCTTTATGCTTCATGGTTAAAAAAATGAGACCAACAAAAAGTCTTCATGCTAGACTGCTACAACAAGAGTTGATCTTATAATTCCCATGATGCTTAAAACTTACAACTGGTATCAGGCAGTGAAATGAATATTTTACTTGTAGGCTTATAAAATAGAGAATAGATTGCTATTAAGACCRTGAAGCTGCCATCAGCTCATCTTCACTTTTACAAGACTGAGAGTGAGTTAAGATTTTTTTTTAAATAGTATTTGTTTTTTAGCAAATGACAGTAAATATCCTGAGTTTCAGCTATAAGACACAGTAAAAATACACGGACAATGCCTGATTTCAGAGCTGTAGGAAGACCACTGTTAGATGCTCAGTGCAACAGCACCCTCTACGTCCTATGACTTTAAGTGCATCTAAAGATATCCCTCTCTAAGGTGAGCTGCGTCAGGTGACAATATTACTGATACACTTTCTGGGCACCCACCGGCCTTTTAGTCTGATCTCAATGGCACACAAAGATTAAAAACAAATTATAAACGTAAGAGTAAAGGCACGGAGAACAGAGTAAAAAGGAGCATGAGCTCACCACCAGGAGCCTGTTATCTACCTTTGTTTTGGAAAAACAATAATCCAGGCAAAGGAAYTGAGGCAATATAATTCATGCTGACTTCAGTAAAGGATTCGGTATGATGTTTTGTGAGAAGTTACTAATTTACAGAAGATGGGAAGTAGTACCAGCACTTGGACAAAGGGTCAAAGGAGACACAACAGTGGGTTTTGTTGAAATGAAAATAGGATGCTGGAGGACAGTTACTTGGGAAATTAACTGTGTATAGTAGTTGTGTGCACGATGGGGACACAGGAGTCACACAGGGGGGAAGGCAAATGTAGTTCCAGGCTATATGAAACATATTATTTCTGCAGAAATAAAGAATATTAAAGTGTTTTGTCCTTGTATAAAACATTGTTAAAACCTTCTCTGGGATACAGTGCATAATTTTTTTTTTTTTTTTTTTTTTTTTTTTTTTTTTNTAGGTAACAGAGCAAAATCAAACCAGAACAATGAAAGAAAATATATAGTGGGAAAAGAGGAAAAACAGCAAACTTGTTTTCTGAGAGGGGAGCAAAAGTGTTCTTGCTGTCCCAGTTTTTGATTAGATTATGAAGATTTAAATCTTCATATTTAAATAAATTATCCTACTTACCACAAGCTTTTTGGGAATTTTTTTAAACCAGAGGATRCTTTTTTTTGGCTTTACTCTGAACTACTCTGAATAAGAATCTTCAAAATTTACCATTAAGTGAATGTGGGGAAACCAACTTCATGGTTACTSCCTCTTAGTGAAATTAGTGTTTCGCTTACTCTGTGTTTTTGGTGGGGAGAGTAAAGAGCAAAACCCCATGGCCATAAAAAGGGCAGAGAAGGCATGGAAGTTTTCAACTAATTTTTTGACCCACTGATTTTGCTTATAGGTAGTAGAAGAGCAGTGTAGCTGTTGCCAGTGTTTTCTTCTCCAGTGATAACTTTACCACAAGTGGAGTTTTTTATTGAAGGGTAAATAGCAAGGCTTCCTCTTCTGTAAAGCAATATTCTGTGACCAGTAGTTTTATGAAGTGATCCAGTTCTACAAAAACTAGTTGCCTGTATTTTCATCTTTGCAGACATAACTAAATAAGGTACTGGGCTTAAGGTTCTACTGCTCTAGCCTTGATACTTCACTGGTATATGGACTTGTGTTGGCATAACCTTATTGAAAGGGAAGGGTGTAAGCTACATTATTTTAAAGAACTTTTACACTTGTGTATTTGCGGTTGCATCAGGACTTCTCCCAATTTAAGTATTTCAATGTACAAACTTTCTCTATTTAAAATGTGTTTTGGTGATGGTGCTCTGTGTGTATGTATGATGAGGGTCACAGTGGCTTTACATTTTGTTTGCCAGTCTCCAAAAGGGATGTATTTGTTCTTGGACTGAAGTAGCAGAAGCCGTCAGAAAGGTTTTGGTCATTTTGTTCAGAGCTGGACATCAATGCTGTCAATGTCTCCACTGCTGCAGGGCTGCTYCATTCCCAGTGAGGTCAGAAATACAGCGGTTTTGAAGCTATGGCTGTTATTTAGAAGAACTGTTGGCAGATCCTGTGGTGGAGGACTTTGGTAACACTCACAGTATTTGTTTGCCTATTCAATATACATAGAGGTGGTTTTTCTYGTCTCCATTCACTCCTGCATTCTTTTTGAATGACATCTGATTATTTTTAAGCTGATTTTGTACACCCTATGTGTTTTGAATCCAAGCTTCAGAGCCTTTGCTCATTTTACCAGTCATGCTCCAAGTCTGATCAGTGTGCTTCCAACTGTATCTTTACAGTCTCTTCGAGAATTTTTAGGGGAAGCTCACAAGGTGGTGCTGTATTGTTTTCCATGTCAGAGTTGGATAACTACTCCATGACACTTTAAATTTCARTAGACCACATTCTGCCTCCAAGGCTGTTTTCTGCCTGCCTGTGTTTTTCTGATGTTATTAGGGTTTGGTTTGATTGGTTTTTTTTCTTTTTCTTGGAGAAGAAACCTCTGGGAATTGTTTGTTGGTACAGATCTATGAGGAAAGGGGTCAACTCTTTGATAACCTCTGAAATGGTGTATAAGAAAAACTAAATCACGTTGTGTTTGGGATACACCCAGGAAACTATATTGATTTCTCCTCTCTAGGCATGCTCCCAAATACATACTTAGTACTTACTTATTAGTGTTATTTTGAAGAAGGGAAGCATTATATTGAATAACTGCACAATAGAAAGTTACAATCCAGCCAACCAAAAATGCTCTGCACATTTAGATGGCTTTAGGGTTAAAATTTTATAAGKGAAAAAAAATGTGGACGGATTTTACATTAAAATCCTAGTAAACACTGGGGCAAGCCCAATATATTTAAGTGAGGAAGCAAAGAATTTGGAAGCTCTGACCACCTGGGTCATAGGGAAAGCAAGAGCAAAAGATTTAATTCCCTGCAACACATTCATATTTTGAGAAATCTTTCCTCTTTCCTCTCCGCTTAGTTAATTTTTAACTGTTTCACTCCATGGGTTAATTTCAGTACACTTTAACTTCTTTTATCATTTTCTCATCACTGCCACCATGCCCTTCAGCTCATCTGATTTGTTGTGTGCTAACAAGCACTTTGAAATAAGGTAGTTCTAGTATTATGAGAGTGAGGCACACACCTTGCCCATTAAAAAAGGGAAGAGGCTATACATGTTTTCAGGTACAGAGGACATTTTACATTTATAATTAATATTGTATCAATATAAGTGTAGTTATGTTACATCTTATGTCATATTTTACGCTTTCATTTTATGAGGTTATAGTTACAGTAGCCAAACAGCATGATAGGGAAACTATGCTTTGTAAACTCTTCAGAAAATGAAGAAAGCAAGCCCAGAAAAGTCTCTGGGCTCATTCCTTTCTAAATATGCAAATAAGAAGAAGCAGACAAAGGTGTTGAGTGCTCCGTGCTTACTAAAGCAGCAATGACTGACAAAYGTCCTTCCAGCCTGGAGATGCTGTGTGGCACACTCCTTAAGRGGTGTGGACAGAACTTGCACATTGATAGCTCTGCTTTCCAACAGCATAAACAAAATGCTTTGGTTTAAATTGCATCTTCTTTTGGAACATCATCTGTGGTTGTTCCCCACCCCCACACTGCCCCAAAATACCTAAGGGAAGAAGAACTCCTGGTTTTATCTGTATTTTTATAAAAACAACAAAACTTCTTCCATGAATGTGTGCATTTCTGTGTTGATACCAACAGAGTATCAGGCCAGACYGGACCCTTATTTGGGGCAGATTGGTTAGAACAAGTTGTGGATGTGTTTGAGGTTAATCACATAAGTGCTCCCATGGATATAGATTTTTTTCAAGATCAGGGCTATGTTGTTTTCTGAAGGATGATCTTTACAACTGTGTAGTACCTAGGCTTGGGTTGCATCTTTTGCATTCCTAACACTGGAATGATCTCCTCATGGAGATTGAGGTATATGTGTGGGAGAGAGGATTATCCCACTTCATGCTCAATTGTTCAGCAATTTGTGCTCAGCATTTTGTGCTGCTTACAGCATCTGTGTCCTCCAACAGGCATGCCGGTTCTTAGGAAAGACAACCTACCCAGCATCACTGGGCACAAATGTGCCTGCAGAACACTTGCATTTCTAACAGGTTCCTCAGGATGGTTACAGTCATAAGGAATGCCTTCACCTGTTGGCTGTYGTGGTTCTGTCTCTTGTTTTTAGGTGAAATGCAAGCCTAGCTCTGAGGAACCTTCCCAGAAAGTTTCAGTTCCAAGAACCCTTTTTCCAAGAATTGGCATCCTCCAAAAATGGAGGAGAAAAAAACTTCAGGCTTGAAAACATTATTTTTTTTAAGCCCTAGTTGATTGTAATCATGGTTTTAAATGCATCTCAAAGGCTTTGAGAGAGATCAAAGAGGAGCCACAAAATAGCAACTCATTATGGTCTTGATTTCCAGTTTTCTTTCTCCATTACATTTTTTTTCTTACCTGTTGTATTATTTCTCAGACAATCCCTCAGAGTCTT
Organism: Oceanodroma leucorhoa; assembly: GCA_030449065.1. NCBI lineage: Eukaryota > Metazoa > Chordata > Aves > Procellariiformes > Oceanodroma > Oceanodroma leucorhoa. Next base: position 32,584,192 of record JASVER010000001.1, read on the forward strand.
ATGTGAGACGCTTGTTCCTTCAGTCTGCCTTAGAGGTACAGCTCAGTGAGGAAAACAGGGAGGGGAATAAAGCAGAAGCAAGAYCATGGTAAATCAGTTTGCAGTTTCTTCTGGAGGCATTGCAGTTCTGTGCTGATCCCTGTTTGGACCACTAGCCAAATACTTCAGTTTGTCTTGAATTATTAAAGACAGTAATTACAAAAAGTAAAGAAGTCATCTTTGCTTTGGGCTACAATAAATAACTGTTGATTTAATTTTGTCACTCAATAAAGATAAAAGGCCCTGAAGAAATGTTCTGGGCTCAATAAAAGTTCAGAGGCAATATCCTTTTAAAAATGAATGCTCTCCCAGCAAACTACAGGTTATACTTGCAAAACGAAATCTGGAGTGCTTTTTTGGAGTCAATACTACTTAGAGAAGTAGTGCCAGCCTAAAACATTAAATAAACCACTTTTTAAGCAGTACATAAAAATGCTGTAATACCAATTGGATATGTTTTCTTTAAACAACCTTGCAGAGATACCTTCATGTACTTTGTCTTTGAGCACACTTCAGTAAGAAGAATCAATGAAAGCACTAGAGCTGTTGACCAAAGATAAAACACATGCGAAATTATTACAATCAGGTTTTTTTTTTTTTTTTTGGGGGGGGGGGGGAATTAACTTAAGCTTTTAAAAAAGAAATAGTAAAAGATAAATTTCTTTTAAAATGACTTTGTCTTCAGAAATTGAGAATGACTGTAACAAAATATATTTTMAGCATAAAATGACTGAAATTGGTCAAAATATGTAAACATCTTTAGTTAATTGTTCGAAATAGGGCTTTATGAAAAAAGATATTCTCCTTTTTCATTCTGACTTCTGTTATACTTTTTCTGCCATATTTGGTCTAATATCATTCACAGAATAAGAAAAAATACTTTCACTCAAAGCGCAATCTTTTARATTTCAGTCACAATCTTTTAAATAAGAAATTATGTAAGTTTTATAAAAAATAAGCTGAGGAAAATTAATTAACTGTATTTTCTCAATTTTCTAAAAAAAATTAAAATAAAAAAACAATAAAGCACTTTATTCAAAATCAGTTTTAAAACACTTGTATTTTTACTAAATTTTTAAACTGAAAACATGTTTATCTAAATATCAGAATACTATTGCTTTTACTTCACAACCTCATTTTTTCATTTTTCAAACTAATTGCTGCCTTGCACAACTTGAGAAACTCATTATTCTGTGACGCATGTAGGTTGCCTCATTCTTGTTCAGTTTCAGGCGTCTTTTAAAGCCTATTTTAAGCAAAAGTGTTATGGTTATTGCTGTATTACAGAAAGTTGTTTAACTGTGTGACTTGGTAGGATTGAGTGGGGAATATTTCTGGGTGCAACACACATTGTTGCCTTTTTGTTGTAATCATGAAAAATGTTTCACAATGTTACTTGGGTTTTACTTTTTTAAAAACCTACAATTTGAAGTATAGCTATATCATCCCAATGATTAGAAAAAAAAGTATTAAATTATTGCTGTTATAAGAACTTGGGGCATAAGTGACTTATTTAAAATGTTGTATAAATTTTCCTAAATGTCTGAGTACTGTGAACACCACAGGAAAATGTGCAGTTTTCCCTTGCAGAAATGCTTTATGTATTAGTTCTTTCATGTGTCTCTGGCTGGTGTCGCTTCTAAGTTTGTATTATTATAAAGCACGCTTTTTTTAATTTAGCTTTTGTTAATATGTGGTTAGTGGCTTTGGTTCGTTGTTTCCAGCTGCTTGTAGGTATGTGCTGATTGAATTATCTTAATTCATACAGCAGGGAGAAAAATGCTGTACACTGACATGCAGTGTGCATACTGTTTTCAAGCAATACRAGTTTTCCGAATTACTGTGTTAACAGTGTCAGTCTCCAGTGGACTTTCTGAAGATGCGCTGCCTCTGTCACACCTAACTTAATTATAGGCCAATTATTGATCTGCATCATTTAATGTGTGAATCAATAGTTCAGTGCATCAATGAGAGAGCAGCTCTGTGGTATTTTCAGTTCTCTGCAAGATCCACAGCATCAGCTAGGGAGCTGACTTTGGGGGAGTCAGGCTGTGCCCCAGGAACACCCTGGGAATAACGAAGATGTATCCCTGGGGGAGGAGGGCCCCCAGTGCCCCTCTGCCGCCACCAGCAAGGAGTCAGGACAGTTGCTTTCCCTTTGGGAAGCAGACACAGAATGAATAGGGGGCAGAAAAGTCCCTGGGGTGTAAGACTCGTCTGTTGAAGCCAGGACTGCTTTTGGTTCCTAGTCTATTATTTGACTTCATAATTCTTTTGTAGGCCAGTCTTATTATTACTAACTCACTGGTGCTTTGAAATGTTTGACATGCATTTAGCCCTAGATGTGATCCTCCTGCATTTATAAAGGTTGGGGTTTTCTTTATTTCTTCTGTGCACACTGCTGTTCTATCGTTTGAATCTGCACCCTGTTTTGTGTCTTGCCTTCTAGTGTTCACTTAGCCAGCCAAATTTCTACTTTACTCTTTGATTATTTGGGTGTGGAGCTTTGTTTGAATTTCTTCCATATTTTTCTCTTCTTCCCTTCCTCCTACACCCCAATTTGAAAACCCTTCTTTTTTTTTTCTGGAACATTTCTCAGTGATTATAACAAAAACTATTTAATTTCTGGGTGAGGCAAATAGTTATTAGCCTACGCAGGACTGATCTATCACACAGATGGGATAAATGCTTGACCTCAGCAGAAAGATATCAAGAACTGGTCAGCATTCTCTGGAGGCTTTTTTTTGGGTGGCTTTGGGGCATTGATTGCGAGTTGTATGCCATGGGCACCAATAATTATAGCTTCCTTCTTTTTGCTATCCATATTTCAACCTTGCACTGGATGCTTATTGTTGTTTTGTTTGGGTTAGTTTTGAAGTAGTTTGTTGTAATGCAGAAATGAGAGCTCCCTTTTTGTGATCTATTGAAATAACATTTCCACTGTCTGTTCAAAAATGACTCATGTGGTTTTTATCAAGGACATAATTGTGTGAAGAGGTTTGATTATCTCATCAAAGCTTGAGGGTCACATTTAAGTAACGAAAGGAACCTTTCTATCATCCTTTTTTTTGCAATCTGCTGTTAATGGCACAGTTTTCTGGATGCTAGCATAAAAGGCAATACAGCAAGATATCTCATACAGACTTGCTCTGTAGGCATGAATCATAACTGAACCTGTATATGTATGTCACTCAGATGACCTTCTAAAGATTTCAACTTTTTCTGCATTGCAGATTGCAAATTTCAAGTCAGAGGCTGTTTTCTGCAAATAGGCTTTGAATATTTAATTATTCTTATCTAGCAGCAGTCCTAGCCTCAGATTAGATTGGAAAAAAAAAAAAAAAAAAAGAAACTAAGGTTTCTAAGGGGCTGCCAGTTAAGACAAAGAATGGTATATTACACTATGGTATATTATGTCTGATTGCATCTATTTGAGTAGGCATTGCTTACACAAAATAGCAAATGCAACAAGTGATGGCTTTGCAAGTATCATGACACCTTCCAAATGAGGCAGTTTAATAGATGAATCCAACTAACCAGCTGGAAAAGGGATCCCTGTCCTGCAGCTAATTCCAGGTTTGAGGATAAGAACTGAAGAGTGCAACATGGAGAGAAAGCGGAAGAGTTTGCCGAGGCCGGCTGTTAAACCGCCTCCACGGTGCCCCGGTGATAGAGAAGCTATACACATGTGAGCCTCAGCCCACACTGARGACAGAATGCTCTCGAGGGGGTTTTAGGCCTTTATCCAGAACAGGGCTGTTTCCCATTGTCCCTAGTAATTTGTGCATCAGGCTATCCTAAATTGTGGGGGCATCACCACACAGGGAAACCTGCTGTAGATCGTGTCGCTTATAACCATGCGCTCTCTAGATATTTCTGTGTATGTGCACGCATGGGACGTTCATCTTATACGCAAATCTTAAATAATCTTAGGCCATACTTGCATGGTCATTTTAAAGCAACACAAATTGCTGCTGGAGCTGAGGAAGCAGCCTTGCCCGTGTCCTGTCTCTGTCCCAAAAAGGAACTCATTCATGGTGCTATAACCTCCCTGTCAGCAACAGGAAGAGAGGGAGGAGTGGGCAGGATTTGGGCACTAATTTAGATAAAGCATCTGCCATGGCCTTCTGCAGAGAGTGCTGGGGCAGTAGTGCAACGAGAGAAGCAGATAGATGCTGTGGGTGTTGCAGGGTAGGTGAGACCACACTTCCTAGCTGGAGAAGCTTGTGGATGGACATTAGGTTAGGAGGCAAAGCAGCCAGTTTGCAGTGTGGGTACTGTTTGACTTTGTCTGAGGGAGAATTGAAGATCTGGCGAGGCAGAAGCCTGAACCACTGCAGGCATGAATGAGTCCGCTCCTTGGTGCCTAGTAAAAAGACAATGTAGATGCAATTACAATAACTTTTGCAGAACCAGAGAAGATATCTGAGCAAGGATGATCCTCCTGTGGTCAAGTAGGTCAATTTTAGGTCCTTACAGGGCATTGCAGATAGCTAATCTAAAAAGGAGGATCAAGGAGGAAAATTAACTTTTGTAAAATAACAGTGTTGACAAAGGTGAAGAGCCAACGTCTTCAAAAGCCCTCTTCAGTCCATTAGTTTTAGCAAATTAAGGAAGGGGTTAAGGACAGAAAAAGGGCATAACTACTGATTTTCAAGCTTTTGGTAGGCTGTACATTTCCAAGGAGTCAGTAATTACCCTCATACTATCCTTGATCTATGTAAAGAGGGAACAGGGACAAGCATTTCAGAAGCTGTAAAAGCTTTGTCTTTCAATTAACCTTGTTGAGAACATGAAGTGTTCAAAGGAGGCGTTTAAAAGGCAAACCTAGCTTTTACAGGTTCCAAAATTGTTGTGACAGGCTTTGTGGTCCTTGTCTTCTTTTTTTTCTGAGGAAATTGAATGTAAGCAGCCACTTTAAAAACTTTTTTTTCTGTCCTTCTCCCAACCTTCCTCCAGCGTGTTAAATGGGATGCTAGCTTGTGCATCAAGARTGATGTCTAATCTGACGAGTGTTTTGAGCTAAATGCTTTCCTCTTAAGTCTCCAAGCTCCTTCTGTACAAATGAATTCAGAAGGAAGAAAGCTTCTTGATGTTATTTTGCATTTATCTTTCACACATGCAGATATGCTACTGATTTAAAATTCCAGTTGTAAAGATAGCAGGATCTCCAGTTGTAAAGATAGCAGGATCTCCTAAGCTGTGAAGAATGGGCCTTATGTTGGAAGTGAATGAAAGAGAGGCTTCATCCCACTTTCAAGCCGTATTGTGAGAACAGCATATGTTTCCTTTTATGCCTGTTTTCCTTGTTCTTCATCTGTGTTAGAGAGACCAGCCACGCTAACTTGGCAGTATCCTTGTGCCCAGGGGAAATCAAGGCATCTGTTTGCTTGGCATTTTGCTCGGATGTGTAAAGAAAGGGCTGTGTAGCACCCAACACACCAGTGTAGGACCAGGTGGACTCCTGACTGTGCTGTCACATCTCTAGGTTGGTAAATATACTGGCTGAGAGAAGGGATGCAAATCCAGTGAAAATTAACTTTACAGAGAAAAATGGAGTAAATCTTTAGGAGGTTCTGSTCTGGTCTCTTGAAGTTTTGTCAAATTCCAAAAGCAATAGCAAGATCCGAAATTATATTGCAAATTCAGAGAGAATTAGTTGCACTCCTGATGACATGACATGTAATTTCAACTGCTGATAATCTATATAATCATTTAGCCTATAAACTTATAAWTGCTAAACTAGAAGTCAAGCATTTTATAAACGAGGCATCAAAAATCTGACASTTAATACTTCTAGGTCCTTTTCCACAGTTGTTTTAAATTCATGTTAGACATGTTTAAAATTAAAATTGGTATTCATAACCTTAATGCAATATTTCTTGCTGAATAGTAGTTGGCTTTTCATATGCCTTTTTCAAGGAAAATAATTAAGWAGTAAATGTGAAGTTCAGAAAGACTTGGCTTTATTGTAATATGAAATTTATATTAGAAGAAATAACTGAGAGCAAAGTTAATGAAAGAGAATGCCAATAGTTAGAGTTTACTAAATTTTAATGGTTTTAATTTTAGACAGTCATTAAAGGCAAACATTTCATGTTTAGATTTATATATCTATTTTCTGTTAATTAATAGAAATTAGGTAGAGCTAGCTGAGGGATTAAACTTAAAAAAGAAAAACCTATAAAACCTGCTTGTGTAGAATCTATGGGCTTGAAAATGCATGGGCAACTTCTGCCAGACAGCATACTTTTTCAYTGCACATGCAACAGGGAGCGTGTAGGTTTCTTTTTTTCTCTACAGTCATATTTTTGACCAGCCTTAAAACAGTTCCCTTCCAAACCAACTCTGGAAGGAAAATTGCTAAATCATGCAAAAAATGCAACTGTAGGCACATTTRTATGTAGGTGGCAATGGATGCCAACAGATAACATGAAGATGAAATAAATAATTGAATGCATATCTGAAGATGTTCACCTCATTTATTTTTGCATTATGATGGAGGACCTCTTTCTTACTGCAATAAAACCATCAGAAAGAGTCCTGCCAACTTGCCRATCGGTTAATGCAAAATATGAGGTTTCAGTTCCATTTCATCAGCTTATGTTTGGAAAATAAGCCCAAGCCTAGAATGGGRCATAACAGCAAGACCTACCCCAGCAAATGTTATTCTAAAGCAGCCTCTCCTGGTGCCCCTGTCACTTAAGCTACATCCAGATCCCAACACTACCTTTTTCAACCCTTTATAAGAGAAGGGAAACTTCATGGAGCTATGTAATTGCTCATAGGGAGGTAGCTAGGACTCTGGTGAAACAATCCTTGTGGCTTAATTCAGGAATTATCTGAAGGCTCTTAAGTATTGCTACAATGCTGGCTGGCACAAGGGATCTCTGCGCTTTCGCCCATATAGTCTGTTTCACCCATAGTGAAGTGGTATGGCTTTTCCTGTACAAAGCTGCTTTTCACAGAAAACCTAGATTTTTTTTTTTTTTTTTTTTTTTTTTTTGATCCTGAACTGGAGTTTAGAAAAACAGCCTGCACATGGAGGGGAGTGGGAGCTTAAGCAAACTGTGAGATACTTCAGCAAAAAAATAAGTTCTGGGTTTTAGGGAAAAGTTTGATTTAAAGTAACATATGTACTTTCTCTGAAACTTTCAGTGGAAAAAAACCCCACTTTTCTAATCATCTGTAATCCTCAATTATAATGGAGAAGAGAGCAAGAAAATAAAAACTGCATGTGAGAGTCAGTTTGTTTCTATCACCTTCCATTCAAAAATGCAAGCGTACCTAATAAGCGTTATGACGCTGGCATACAGATATCTCTACAAGATAGAAAATAGTTACAGAAGAAAGAGGACCTAAAAGCTGTGATTTTGTCCATGCATATGTTATAAGTTGCACAGCCAGTGTAGAAGTCTGCAAACTTTTCTCTCCTCTCTGCAGTGAGTTTTTTTAAAAAAAAAAAAAATTAAGAAGTTAATAACATTTGACAAATCAATGGGAAAGTAAACAGAACATCTATAAAATATCTAGACACCAGTGAGATGTAAATGACAACGGACACTTTCCATTTTTCAGTGAGAAATATGGTTCACTGAAAGAGGCTGGGGGGGAAAGAGAGCAAGTGAAAACTTTTTTCAAGTCTCCTCTATTCTCCTTTTCATGGGTAGGGAGTGAAACAGAACTAAGTGAATCAATATAGTGCTTATTTTGAGTTTGTGAAATAYTAATCATACCCCTCAAGACAAAGTGGCATATGTTTCTTTTGATAGCATGCTATTTGATTCTTTGCCTCATTAATGTCTAMAATGAAAGTCCTTTTTTCAATGCAAAAAGTAATTACTGCAAAAGGTGCTTTTAATAAATTGTCATGCCTTGTAACTGACATTTTCTTTCTATGGTTTAGTGGTAAATATGCTTCTCTTAATACCTAGCTGATAATGGATCCTCTGAATCATGGGCATATTAAAAACCTAGCACGCTGAGAAAGGTATTTCTCTTTATATATAAAGCTAGCCAGTATGAACTTTAGAAAAGTTAGATGATTCATCAGAGCCCTAAAGACTGAAAGAATTTTAAGGCTTCCAGGAGGTTTCATCTTTGATGCTTATACAACCTCTTCATTTAGTCTTTAGTATTTTTGTCATTATACCATCACAAAAGGCCAATCTCTTACCTAGATARATCTGTACATGAAGGGAGCTATTTCAGATGCTTCACTCCATTTCCAACTACTTTATTTGTTTCTCCTCATCTTATTTTGGCTTTTCAGTATACCACCTGAAGTATGCAGCTTCTCCTGCTCATTAGAGAAGGAGTTGGCACCTAACTCGGGACTGAGGATTGCTTCTGGGGGGTCAGACAAGTAAAAGTGAGGTAATGCCATGTGAAGAGTCTCAGTACAAGTGGCCATGCTTGAAGTCAGGGGAGCTGTGCTGGCAGAACAGGAAACTGAACAGAGACATTCATAAACATGGGAATATTCGTCTTTGCAGGAATGGATCCCAAAAATTCCTGAACATTTTCAGCTCCTTTGCAGCTCCTTTTCAGCTCTCTACATTGAGAGTAGAAAGCACTCAACATTTTTAAGTTTCAGCCACAGATGGCACTGCACTTTCAAATATTTTTTTTTAACATCATGCATGAGAAGCACCATTTTTCTTTACCTGAACATAACAAGGTGGGGGCAGCTGGGGAAAGAAGGGTGCTAAGGAAGCTTCTCTACAGGTGAGAGTTCTGTAAAAACTGACTGGCTTGACCACAGTAAAAGCAACACAAAAGCAGATTTCAGTTATCCAGTTAGCTACCACCCATGACTCAGAGTTGTTCCCATTAGATCAGGAGAATATAAAATCTGCATGTTGGATATCTGTTCAGACACAGATAAACCTYGCCCCTTCTTCAAAACTGTGTGTGCGTGGCTCCTACCATTTCCTGCTCTGCACTGTTATCCAGAGAAGCACAGGYGTGGACCGCAAGGCAGCTGCTAATAAGACAAGTAAGTTTAAAGATGTCATTAAATAAYATTTTTGTGGAATTTATTTGGTATTAAAGACTCTTTAAAAATGATCATCATCATTTGTACCACTCAGAGTCAAGTAGGAAAAATAATAAGGCTTATTATTACTTTTCAAGATTACCTAAACTGTATGCAGGTAACACAGATTATTTTTGCATCATCTGTATTACTAGAGTAAAAATGGGTCTTTGTTCCATCCCTTTAAGTTAATARAAAGAATTCAAACAACTGTTTTGGTCTTAGTTTTTTTCTCTTTTTGATACAGTGAAATGATATAGAGATGAAAGTAGCAAAAGCAGGTAGRTGATCAAGTTCAGGTGACTGATGTTTTTAATATATTGCTTACTCTTGCTCCAGAAAAACCCCAACCCAAAACAGCCAAACAAGTAAATGATAAAAAATGTAGTTCTCCCACACACACTTCCCCCCCTCCAAGTCATAAATTTCTTAAGCAAAATGTATTTCTGAAAGTCACCCATATATCTGCTATGTTGCTGTTTGAAGCAAAACTCTGGAAAGCCAGATAGTTCCCTTGTGTTCACTGATTTGTACTCTKATTTGGATTATAACCTTCAATGCTTATTGTGGACAATTTCAGTTATGCACCCAATCTCTGCCTAAAATTCTGCATCTTTATTGCTTTCAAGATTTTGTCTTCAGTGCTTAAGACCATTAAACCTCTTTTTTAAATTGTGAATTCCACTGAAGAAAAACCCCAACTTCATTAAACACCATGATGTCATCTGATGGACATTAATATAAGGAATATGCCCTGACAGAATTGCTTAATCATTTGAGGGAAAAGCTCCCTAGTGGCCATGTCACTGGCTCCCCAGCAAGTTCAGTAATAACTCCCACAAGGTCATTGTAGTTATACTGAAGTAATTTGGAACAGAGAAGAAGGCATTCATAAAATTATATGTACTCATAGATAATATATGGAGCATGACTCCACCTTCCTTTGAAGTGTATGGATGCTGCCTAATTCTAAGTGTCTTAGGTGCTTTGAATAAGGAAAGAMCCTAGAAGCAGTGGACCTCTCAGAAGGCAACTCAGTCACCCAAGTAAGCTGAATTAAGGTTAGACCATGTAAACTGGTACCCTCTTCTCCCCTCCAGACTTTTTTAGGAGTAYAGATTAGAGGTAAACACTTCAACATCAAAACAGTAGCGTTTTGTACAAAGGCCAGGACTTACTATATCTAAACAGTGGTGTGACATCCATCGCTAGGCATTCAGCCTAGAAAACCTGCTTGTGGATCAAGCTCTCCTTATGCTTGCTGTACAACAGGAGGAAACAAACAAAACCTTCTGTGCTTTGCCACCAGGGTAAGATAGGGAGAGAAAACCTGTTGAAAGCTGATACATGCTTGACGTGATCTGTCTGTTGAGTGGGTTTGTTTGATATTTTTCATTGAGTAATCTACAGCAAAAGTAAGTCTATTTAACCTTTTCTGTTTCACAACAGGAAAATAATTTAAGCCTGTTGAAGGTGTGGTGATAGCCTTTTATTGCTCCACATTAGTCTGGACAGAGTACTGAAAGATATTGTTTTACTTAAGTTATTATGCAGGTAGAGCATAGAAACAAAGATACCTGTTGGAACAAATAGGAAATGGAAGTGAAATGCATTAATATCTTTAATCTTGAAAACCATATCTGTGTTTCTCCCTGGTACRGTGAAAGCGTGATTTTTGTGTTTGKCTAAAGCTGATCAAAGTCTGTGCTGCTGCTGAAGGGGATGTCCCTGCCTTCCTCCTCCTCCTCAGCCCTGTGTTTCAGCACCCTCATAGTGCAGAGAGCTGAGTCAGCTGCTGAACCCCCGTTGTTCTGCTTGTCGGGCTCCCCACCCCTGAGGACTGAGTTTTTTAGCTGTATCTGTAATCTGAYCTGACTTGTTGCATGGCCACATGATAGCTAGCGTTGACACAGAAGTTGTCACCGGAAACCTTCAGCCAAGSTTTGGGAAAGGMGTGGGGAGGGCAGGGGTGGCAGCCTCCTGCTAGGGCCATGCCAGCTTCAATCTTGCCAGAATAGTTTCCATGATRGGCTGCAAGAATTCACAGTTTACTAACTTGAGTTTGCTACTCAGCTAAGTATTAATAATGTCTAACCAGGTAGTCCAACCTCTTCAGCTGTAGAAAACTCTATCTTCTTTGCCCCTCCGCCAGCCACAGTCTTGGTTCTTGGCTGTCCGTGCCTGGCCATGCACACGCCAAAACATGTGGACATGGCATATTGCAGTCTCCCAGAAGCAGGCTGTTTGCCAGCCTGGGGGGAAACAAGTGTGGGTCAGCATCGCTGCATGTTCCTGTTGCAGTCTGAGGGTAAGAAAAAGGGCTGGACAGAATTGCCCCCAGACCAGCTCTTTCCTATGGCTGTCAGTGCACATATTCCTGACCATACCTCTCCATGAGACAGTGCATGTATAGATGAAGAAGGAAAAGCTGACAACGTAGTTATTGCAGTGCTGGATGTGAGACACTCTACAGACTGAGAATGATGCTCTGCAGTGATGCAGTTGTTTTCCTGGCACATGATTCCAGAAAACAGGTCTGTCAGCTCTGGGGAGCCTACAGCTCTTTTAGCTCAGCCTGATAAATCTGTCATTAACATGACAAGGACAATTGGCATATTTCCATCCTAAATTAAATTAGCAAGCTTAAGACCTCAACTATAAAGGGTGTTATCTTTGAATAGGCTTGCTGCCAACTGTGCAAGTAAGAAAAAAAATATTATGTTATTCTTACAGATATTACAGATACTTTTATTGACTTTACAGGTATTACAGGTATTCTTAAGAAAACATTTATTTTCAGTTATGGAAAATGAACTTGGTAAAGCAGATAGCTTTAAGGTAAGTTTTAATAATAAACACACAAATGGTTATTGGTACAAGAGCAATGCCCTGGCTCCCCACCCTTCGAAAACCAACCCTTGATGTAACGTATTTGAAAGTGTGATTCTTCCTTTTTTTCCTGCTTTCCTTCGCAAATGATTCATCCTTTGCATGGGGATAAAGCAGAGGCAAGCTTTAAAAACAGCACTTCCACCATCTGCTCACTGAAATACTGAATAAAGGAAAGATGCCACCATGTTCTCTGCTCTCTGAGCTTGACACAGACTTTATTTTTTGGGGGGGGAAGGGGAAGATATAGGCACCTTGCTCTAGAAAGGAGTTCAGGGTTTAGTGACATTTGGTAACCACCAAGCAGCTGGGGTGGGGAGAGATCTAAGTGGTACCATTTTTCTGGCTAGCCTGAACAGCCCTCTGACTAGTCTGAGACTCTTTAGACATTTGAACCTTACAGTGTGAGCAGATGTATGTCAAACCCAGAGGGGTAGACTCTGCAGCCCTCCCAGGAGTGACCCTCCTGATACTGCTCTGCTGAAATCTCTTTTGTGGGCTTCACCCTCCCTCTCCAAAGGTTGAGTTTCCCAAGTAACACTGCTAAGTTTTCATGGTTAGCAAATGTGCGATCAATTGGAAAGCAGAGGCTAAAAGCACGAGACAGGCGCATTGCACTGGGAGTCAGAGTGAATAGGAGAGATGACAAAACAAATACATATATGGATCATTTTAAGGAAAAAAAATGAAGCCCTCTTTTAAATGTAGGCAGTCAGAAGAACTAGATAAGTAATTAATTTTTTAAAGACTATTTTCACAACTTACAAGGAATGAAACTCTGAAAATTAAAATTCATACCAAGATTTTTCCTGCATCCACAGAAATCTGTTAATAAATCTTACTTTGTATGGTCAAAGTTAGAACTAGAGACAGATCAGAACAGATTTATTAAAAAAAAAAAGGAGGACAGATGACAAAATGTCATGTATATTTGAGGTAAACAGAGTTTTGCAGTTGTAACTTCAGTCATATAGAGATTATCCTCTTCCCATGTACATGAAATAAGTGTGAATAAGTTTATCCTTCTTTCTTTTATCTCCATTAATGCAGTTAAATGACCGATTTATGGGCACAATTATGTTGTTAGACTTGTGGCTATTGTCATTTGTGCCTGAAAACGGAACCACAAAATCTGAAGTCGTAGTTACAAATCAAGATGTATATGATGTTTATATGCAGTAAAAGTAAATATTCTTCTACTATAAAAGGTTTTACAGAAGGTTGAATAGTGTCTCTTAAAAATTCAAAGAAATTAAAGTAGACTTCTAATTTCAAATTTCCAGAAGACAGGACAGTTCCCAAATGTTACTTTTTATTGCATCTGAGGAGTTGAGGAAATTCTGGCAGCTGCTAAAGAAGCTGCTTTAGATTTACCAGTGTCTTTGTAGGCCAGCACTAACAGCATTCTCAAGTTGATGTTGTTGTTGTTGTTGTTTACATTTTGTTGTTTTGGTGAAGGAATTGCTTGGTTGCTTACTCTAACATTTTTTGCAGTCAGAAAACACTAGGAGCAAAGGAGATAAAACTATCCAGTAAGGGCTGTAGTATCATTGCGACAGAGGAAAAGAAACACTTGGTTCAGTTACTTTTATTGTCTTAAAAAACAAGTGACATTAACTGTGTTCCCTACCTACAGCATGAAAACAGAACCTAAAGTTACATCAAATGTAATTATTTGATAAAAGCCCATGTAAATCAATCCTGCCTGTGTAAACACCAAGACAGCAGAGCTTTTCTGAAACTATTCTTGTTTTATTGACTTTCAGAATAGCTGGTCTGTTATTTTAGGCATTAGCTCAGCCTGGATGTTAAGCAAAGCCCAGGACTTAGGGTCTGTTCTTATTAAAATAACAGTTTTAGCAATAAGAAGAACAGAAGAATAGCCCACAGGCCAATGCCTGTCTGTCTCAATATCCTATGACTGCCCCTTGTCTGTAGTCTACCCTTAGTAATGACCATAATGCAGGAAAACCCTATGATACTTCCCCCAGCATAATCCACCAGCTTCCAGCAACCTGCACCTTGGTGACTTCTCAAACCACAGGTTGTACCAGTATGTTTAACCTCTCCCCTTCCCTCCTCTCCCTCACAGCTAGGAATCAGATTCAGGACAACATACAGGTAAAACCAGTTGCTTTACCATGGCACAACAATCCTTGTGGCCCAGGCTATCATGCCTTGCCTGGTGCAGCAGTCTCACCTGAGATTTTTGGGGTTGGTTGGTTTTTTCAGAGTGCTTCTTCAAATCCATCTGATGTTCTTTTCAGCATCAGTGCTATGTGAGACCAAAAAGATACTTTCATAGTCAAATAACAAATCCTATCTTCAGTTGGCTCAGATGGAGGGCTAATCTCACAGGTATGGAAGTTCTAATGTAACTAATAACAACGTTTTTTTTCTTATTTTTGTCCCTCCACCTTCTCCCCCATCCTGACAGTATTTCTGCAGATGAAGATGCTAATTCTAAACCTAGAGATGCAAGTAAAATACACATTTACCGTCTCCGGCAAGACGATGAGTAAAAGGAGAGAGACACTCACACTGAGAGCTTTGTGAATTATTTTGCAAATATCTATGCATCAGTTAAGGCTAAATTCAAACAAACTTACCATTTGTGATTACTGCATTTTTCTTAAATGTTGCTGAGAACACACCTTCTTTGCCTGTTTTCTCAGGAAGATCTCACAGGCCTCAATAGCATGCTGTGGAGCTACTGTGGCAGGGTCCTTAGGGACCAGCACCACACGTGACAGAAGAAGAAGAGCGAAGGACACTGAGCATGAAGATACCCTTTCCCCAACCTTTGTCTCTGTGCGTTATCACTCTTTGCCATTCTCTCAGTCTCTTTTTATCATTGCTATGTGTTCTTCCTCTTCAAAACTTACCTAGAAATAAAATTTCCTTTATTCTTATCAGGCAAAATCTGAGAGAGAGTATTTGTTGAGGTTGCTGCCTTAGTCAGAGGCTGAAAACTGCTGGTGGTGTGGGTTTCTAAAGCAGTTGTGCATTGCCCAGCTGTGTCTGCCTTCCTCATTCCCCTGTAAATATGATGAAAGACATTTTCAGGACCATGCTGAAGAAGCAAGGACCACACTGAGAAAGGATGTTCACCTTCTGTGTTCTCCACTTCTTCCCTTGAAAGTACAGATGTCACTGTGGCAGTCACCTCTCCAGAGCAGTGTGAAGACTTACAGATAAAGTCTCCCCTTCTTGCTGGGAGATGTGTTCTGCCATTGTTGCTGGAAGGAGGAGTTGAGAAGGACCAGTACGCTGCTGTCCCCTGGGAATGGCTGCAAAGTGAACTAATGCTTCCCTTCTCACTCTTCTTTGTTTTACCCGCTGGCAGATGGCCACTAAGCAAGCCATCTCACGAGCCAGGCTTGCACTCTGTGGCACTTCTTATGCCAGAAGCAAGAAGTACAACATAATTATGAATGTTGCAAAAACATTCATGTGCTAAGCCTGATGTTCTTAACCATATTTTTCCCTTTCCTCACTGTTTTGTATCTTCATTCCTGTTTGTCTGTGAAACGGATACACAGGCAAAAACTCAGCAGAATATTCATAGTCACTAAAACAGTTTCTGACCAGCCTGACTGAACTGATAAAGCTTAACACCGATTTACATGTTCTCCTCATTTCTGCCTAGGCTTGTTACCTGCTAAGAATGGTGAAGACTTCACAGAACAATTCTTGCTTGAGGTGGTAGAGATTCTCCTGAGTTACATTAAGAGAACCTATGATGGAAAAAATAAAGTCCTGGCCTTTCACCACCCCCATCAGCTTCTGGAAGGTTTGGAAGGGTTCAGCCTGGAGCTGTCCGACCAGTTGCAACCTTTGAAACAAATACTTGCAGATTGTAGGGACACCTTAATATATGGAATTAAAACAGGTAAAGTAGCAAAAACATATATGCCTCACATTGTCACATCATTTCACAGGTGTATAAAATATTATTTGATTCATGGATTGGGCTGGATTTGTATGAAAATCTGGGTTTTATCAAATGTGTGGTATATATTTTGTGGCAATTCTATATTTCCAGTGATGTTCATAATGCTCTGAAAAGGTTTTGCTATTGTAGAAGACATTTGAGAAGAGATATACTACTCTGAGACCAGTTAACAGATGTGAAGAATTATTTATGCTGTCTCATTTAGGGGTCTCTGAATGGTCAGTAAAAAAAAAAAAAAAAAAAAAAACAAACAGGCTCCTATATTGGGTACTTTAAGTATTACTTCCTTACTTAGATATGAAAGTTTGATATGTACCTGGAAATGCAGGAGGAAAATGCCCCTCTTACGCCCTCATTAATGATAATGTTATTTGAAACAGTAATGCTTTTGCAGGACTGAATTGATTTTTGCATTGTTTCATTTATCCCCTCTTCATTAAGGCATTGTTTGACATGCTTGGCTGACTTCCCATGTCCCTTTTTTCCCTCTATATCTTCAGATAGCTTTTGTTTGCTGCATGTGCAGAGATGTTAAGCGGAGCACAGTACTTAACTCAGTACAGTCCAGGAAGTAGCAGAAAGATGTAAAACCATTTGGTTTTGTTCAGATATTTAAGGACATATGGAGTTCTAGCTCTAACGATAATAGGATGCTTCTGAACATCTGCTGAAATTAATAACTTCAGCAAACATGTCATCCTGGTGTAGGTAGTAAATTTAGTTGATTAATTTAATTTTAATCTTTCTAATGGTGCCTAATGCTTTACAACTTCCATTATATCCTTTTCTCAGGGATGTTTGTCTTTCCTAACATTACCATGAAATGCACTGTTTCTTGTGTCCCATATTGATTTCCATGTCCTTTTAACTAATCACGTCACAAAAGATAGTAGAGACCGTGCTGAGAAAACCGTCTATTACATAGAATCTGATTTACTTGCCTATCATTTCAGGACATCCTCACTACTTCAACCAACTTTCTAGTGGCCTCAACATTATTGGTCTAGCTGGGGAATGGCTCACAGCTACAGCGAATACTGACATGTATATGTACTGTAAATACCAGTCTTCTGTAACAAGTGAAATTATAGCAATTATTCCTATATTGTGGCCTTTTAGTGCAGATAAACCTAAGGTGTGGTCATATATTTGTTTCTCAACAGTGGTGGACAGCTGACCATATTCCCACTTCTCCCCTGCTCAGCGTGCCAAAACAKCAGAGGACAGACCTCGGCTCTGCCTTAGGCGCAGGGCAGCCAGCCTTAGCCGAGACTCTCACTTGAGAGCACTTCTGCGCCTTCACTTGCTGCAGGGCGTCTGCTCAGGGCATCAGTGAGCGTTGGCAGAGCGCTTGTAGACAATTAAATTAAAATACTTATGGCTTACATTTTGTGCTAATAGCAACTAATCTTACATGTTTGACTTGGGTGTGCTAACCAGAAGAATTACTGTATTTCTTTGCAAATACATTGAATTAAAATCTGCTGTTGATGCAGATCAAAACTTCTAATATCTCTGTGTTCTGGCCTGTGAAACTGTAGGTGCAGGACTAATATATGAGGAATTAACATTTTAGGATATTTGACCAGGACTGGATATCTGCATGCAAGATTTTGACTGGGGAACATTATAGACCCGTATAGGAAGGAACACGGCAGGTTCAGCAGAGGGTGAATTGACATCCTGCCATAGCTTTGCCCAAAGAATTTCCTAAGAAATCTAATCTGCAGTGTGCATGTGACTGGTTCTGCTATATTTATGTTTACCCTAAAAATCTTTGTTTAGTGAATTCCCTGTAAGAGCGCCACATACATATGGCTATACATATATATGTGTGTATATAGGTATACATACAATTCCCCACGCCACCCCCCCAAAAAAAATAAAATTCTCTTTGTAATATTGGTTTCTGGTTTATCAGAATATATTTTCAGTATAAGGCTTGTTAGATATTTGCCCTAAACGAATTTTCTTTTTTTCAACCTCCATGAAATAATATTCAATAAAAGGCAGACTTTTGCCAAAGATATTTTGATAGGTTTCAGGACTGAAAATACAGCTTTTCAGAAGTGGGGAATGGGTAAGAATGGACTAGGAGTGGCCTTGAGAGCATTAGCAAATATGTTCTACTTGCAGAAAATGAATAGTGCTAAGAGATAGGACAAATACAAAGGAGTAAAAGACCGAAGTATGCTTATATAAGAAAAGAAATCATAGGGTTAATGAGAAGTACTTCCACAGATGCTAAGGGAAACAGAGGAAAGAGCTGATGATTACAGGCTTAGCTGAGGTACCAACAGGTTATTCTGACCCTCCTAGAATTATATCTTAGGTTCTTGGGCATGTAACTCAAGAGTTTTTTGTCATGTATTGGAGGGGAAAACAATGTATATTTACTTGCCTGCGAGGAAAGATTTTGGTTTTGTGGTTTTGTTTGTTTTAATTATTTTTGGAGATGCTGGAATTAGGTTTTATATTCATCGAAGTAGCCAGTGGTTTTCAGGTTTTGATAAATAATGTTCCTACCTCTTCCTCCTAATCAGAATATCCTTTTAGCTGTTTGGTATGTGTACAAAAAATGGAACAAATTGGAATAGAGAAATCTGGATAATTATACTATACATGATTCCCTTTGGAAAGGGTAGGTGGAGAAAGAAGTATGCAGAGTGTATGTATGTGATAACACTTTTATCTTTTTTAAGACTGTGGATGTGGTTATTTTTAACTAGTAATGTTACCTTGTCTGATAGCCTTTGAAAAGGGTTTATGAGGCTTCTCATCTATCCTGTATTTCTTGATTAATATCAGATAAGGACTGTAGATTGGCTCTACAGTCCTTATCTAACTTTATTCCATCATGTTTTGAACATGTAAGTAGTCCTCCTTCTGAGTGGAACTACTTGTATTTGGATAGGGAACTCTTTTGCAAAGGACTGAAAAAGTCTCTTAGTCCCCTCTGACAGGCTATAGTATAATTTGCAGGGGTGGGGGGAAGGGGCTGGTGTCATAAAATGCACGAGCCACCATTTTTCATTCCTGATGTTTGCAATTAAATTAAGCATGCATTTGGCTCCATGGTGATAGTAAAGCCATTGTTTATAATTAATTTGGGCATCATTCTGACAATCTGGTATGCAAACATAGCTTATTGCTTATTAGCCTAAATTTCTGCGCTCCAGGCAAACTTGGCCATATGGAAAAAGAAAAATGCACGCAGAAGGCCAAAAAGCCACCCAGAATTCTGCCTGAGCTTTCAGAGTTCTTTCTTGCTTGCTTTAAAACTCAGCTTCTGATTTTTGTCCTCCAAAGAAAATTCCTATTGCTACTTGTTACCTAATGGTTGAGGTTATACTGGTCTGGTTTTCAGTTCAGGTGGTGGTGTGATATATTAATCTGGGCTGGTTAGATTATAATTATTTTGTTTGACATTCTAAGCTAAATTTATAGGACTGTTGTGTTACAGACCTTGGTTTAACTAGAAAATACCAGTGCTTCAGTGTCATGTCTAGTAAGTCTGTACTGAATAAATTTATTATAACAGGTTGGTTGTAGACACGTATTTTAAAATTGGAAGGCAGAAAGTTTATAGGAAAGTTTAATTAAAGGAAAAGCAGAAAGCATTCCCTTGGGCTCTAGTACCAGGCAATAGTGTGTAACTATAACTCTTAAGCATCTCTCATAAATCTGTTTTCAGGTAAAAATCTGTATGGATTTGTAATCTAGAAATCTGTATGGCTTTGTAATCTAGTAGAGCAGTGTAAACTAAATAAAACTGATTTCAACTACATGCAAGTCATCAAATAGTGTAGTATTTTTGCATGTTATGTAATTCACTTTTGCCAAACGCAGTGCATTGTCCTCTGCATTACAGGTAACAGAAAACAGCCTGCAAGCCTTTCACCAAGCCCATATAAATACTTATGTTATTGGCTAGGAATTGTGTCTATCTTCAGACTGGTTTGGAGTTGTATGGTGAAGTGGGCTGGTACTGCTTGATAATGTCCATATACTAAATGGACCGTATTAGGCAGTATGGATTTCCTGAATGTCTGTCTTAAACGTCACTTTTGGTTAAAGAATTTTTAACTCCCTCTACAACACGCCTCAGGTAGCTGTCAAACCCCCTTGCTCCACGGAGCATAAATTGACAGGACTGTAATTTTACCTTAAATCAGTACTTAATGCTTTAGGGTTATTGTATTCACCCAAAAACACTACAGACCCCATGCAGAATGTCTCAAACGTGATGGTGTGGCCCAAACACTGTGCTACACAGCCCAGTGTTAATTTTCAGCAAAAATAACTTGAGGTATGACTCTGAAATGCTGGACTATTTCCAGGGACCTACAGTTCACAACTCACACATAAATTAAGTAAATTTTTTAGCAAAAACCTGAATGTGAACTACAGTTTTTAGAAGCAGTAGGTACAATCACAGACTGTACGGTGAACCCTTAACATGTCTGTCTATCAGAAATGCAGCATCTTTCTCATCTGCAGAAAGGCAAATATTGGTGCTCTCTGGCCTTGCTAAATCAAAACCTCCATTTGATTATGTTTCTCTTGCATCAGGAAATACTCTTAAAACAAGCTGTTACTTGCTAAAAAAAAAAAAAAAGTATATATAGGGTTACATATGAAATGGTTCCTGTGTTCACTATCATAGAGCAGATTTTTCTGAAGAAAACGCATGAAATGATTGGATGGAGGGAATTTTAAGCAGATGGCATATTTTTTCCAGGTAAGTAGAGCAAGGTAATTAACCCTGCTTATGGGTTTTGTCAGCCTGTGAAGTCTTCTAGCCCACTGAATTGAAAGAGACTTTGTACTTAGACCAGGCTCTAGAGGAGGATGAACTTTCAAGAGGGCAAAAGAGCTTGCAGTAAGATAGGCAATAACTTTCACTTTCATTTTAATGTAGATGCAAACAGCAATGGAACTGTTTTGAAGGCAGATAACTTTGGTTATATTTTTTTTAAATACTATTTATAATTTCAACACATAAATTGCGATAATTGAAAAATACTGTAAAAATGTGGTAAAAATACTTTCTCAGCCTAAAAAATCCTAGATAGAAGCATCTCCAGATTTGAAGGTACTAGAATTCAATTTTTCTTCAATTAGATACCAGAAATCAGCCTCAATAAAACAAAATAATAAACTTTTAAAAAGACATTAACTGCATTGACAATGATTTGGGTGTAACTAATTCCTCCTCCTCCTCAGTGCTATGGTGTTCTGCTAAAGCATAGGACTTCATGGGTAAAGGAAGAGGGCTAAATGGACCTGGGAAGTACAACTGTTTAAATAATAATTAGCCAAAATAAAAATCCTTTCCTTCCCATATCCCAGACTAAGTTTTCTAGCATTATCAAAACTGAGGAAGYACAAAATGGCCTAGAGTGGAGAGGAAATCCTCTGATCTGATGCCAGGTGGCAGACTATGCAAGCAGGCAGCATGGGAAGTGTTTGGAGAGTTAGTCTCTTGCCTCTCAAGGAATAAATATATGGTTGGAAGAGCAATGATGGCTCACACTAACTAAGGATCCTGGCCCAAGATCTCAAAGAATGCACTGTTCAGTTTCTGCAAAGGAATAAACTACTCAAAACTCAAACTCCTTCTCTCATTTCCATGCCATTAGGTGGGACCATATCAAACCTCTACAGTGTGTTGCTGGCTTGCTACAAGTCTTTCCCCAAGGTTAAAACTAAAGGCATGGCTGCACTTCACGTGTTGTGCTGTTTGTTTCTGAACGTGTGAGTATCTCAGTGCAGTAAGGCTCCGTTAACTGCCTGCCCATGGCACATCATCAGTGAGGAGCACTGTAATGCCTGTGCTAGAGCGCACAGCCTGTGATTTCTGAAAATCCCAAATGTTTTGTAGTGTCTGTGTGTGGGAAAACATTCTTAGTGATTTAGGAACCTCTGGTCCTAGATTTGAGCCTGCGGCGCTATGTGCTTCTCAGTCACTTGGATTGTGATGTTTAATGTAAGCTTCCGCATCCTGCAAGTATTTGAACCTTAGGTGATCCTTAAATCATACGATGGTCTGCATGGGAGAGCATGGTCTGCATAAGGACATCGCCTAGAAATCACTGTTACCTGAAGGCAGACCCCTTAATTGAGCCTCTTTTCCTGCTTGCCACTGCAGGGAAGGGAGGAGCAATAATATCTTGCTGACCTGTATTAGCAAAATAGCCTCAAGAGCACACAGTAATTTTTATTTATTTATTTATTTCTTCTTTCTTTTTTTACCTAGTCATTGTAATTTTGACAGTTTCAAAGAGTAGGGGAAAAAAAATGGCTATTCATTAGCCAAAACCAAGTATGTCTATTTCCTTTACAAATAAGAATATCAAACAGCTTTTTGTTTGAATTAAACATTTCATTTCAACTAAAAAAGAACTGCTAATACTGATTTTTTTTTTTTTTTTTTTTACAGTACAAAAGACCTAAAGACATTTCAAAAGTAGAATCATTCTCAGCTGAAAGAACTT
The DNA here is from genome assembly GCA_030449065.1 of Oceanodroma leucorhoa. NCBI lineage: Eukaryota > Metazoa > Chordata > Aves > Procellariiformes > Oceanodroma > Oceanodroma leucorhoa. The sequence goes on from JASVER010000001.1 coordinate 32,606,609, forward strand.
GATATGGAATATGAATACCAGAATTAAGTGTAGGGGTGTTATTTTCAGGATTTTTTTTCCCTGTCGATAACAAACAACTGCCAAAACTGTCAGATGGTCATGAACCCTGTGGTATGACTAAGTCTTTTTTTTTTTTTTTTTTTTTTAATTTTAGTCCCTTTCTATTAAGGAAGAAAGCGGCTTTTGCTCTGATCATAGAATCATAGAATATCTCAGGTTGGAAGGGACCCATAAGGATCATCAAGTCCAACTCCCTGCTCCTCACAGGATTACCTAACACTAAACCATATGACTAAGAGCATCATGCAGATGCTTCTTGAACTCTGATCATTTAGCAAGAGTAGCACTCAGCCCTTTGCTATGGAGAAATATGGAGAGCACAGTTCACCCACATCAGGGGCAAAGATGGGCGAGCAGGTGATCAGGCTACTCCTACTTGTAGCTGTGTGGCACAAAAAAGGTACTGGTAATGCACACAGAGGGCATCTGGGTGACACTGCTCTGCCCTGCAGACGCTTTGGCTAAGCCGCTGGCTGCTTGCCTTGTCTTGCTGTTCCAAATACCTTTAAAAGAGCTGTGATGTGCACTGAAAAGTTTTCCAGGGTTTGAGGAAGTTGGGTGGATTGTGTGCCACGTTGAATGGGCTTGGCACAGAGCTGTTTGGTCCTGACCTTCACCAGAGGTTAGGGAGTGGACAGATTTGTGAAGGGAAGAAAGCAACGTCCTCTGGGTATAAAAGCTGATGCTGGGGTCTCAAAAGTGTCAGCAAAACTGAGCAATTTCTCCTCGAGTGTGAGAATCTGCCTGGTAGGACCAGGGTGCCTCACAGCCAGCTGGACGGCCAAGCTGTGCTCCGTTCTCCTGGTTGTCCTCCCCGCTCCCAGACCTGTCTCAGGGACTCTCCCAGGACACCCTGTGGCAGCAATGTAGGTGGGGTGGACGTGCCGCTCAGTGCTGTGGCTGGSCACTTGCGACTGTTCACTCAACTGCTGCTTAGATTTTGACTAACCCAGCTCATGCTAAGGCCTGATGTATGCTGGGAGCAGTGCCATTAGGTCAAAGCAAGAGCACCATGTAGGCAGGACAKGTGGCCAGAAAGAGCTAAAGGGCCATTATGCAGCCACTATCACCTGCAGATTGCYTTCTCCTGCAGCCATCATCTTTGTCTGGCAGTTTCCTCAGAATCCGCTAACTTATGGAAATGCTATAGACCAAATCTCCAAGCTGGAAGGTATAAAACATCAGCTTACCCAAAAAGCTTTTGAAGTKGATCCAACAGCAGCTGGACTGATGAAGCTTTCATGCTTCCCGGTGTGATACAGGGGACGCCCGCACCATGATGGAGCAGGAAGGATGAGCACTCTCACCATCGGCTAGGTAACTAATTCTTCTTTTTTTTTTTCTCATAGGTGCCCAAATTGAGAGATGGGTTATAAGTTATGAAACCTTATGACTTGAATGGTGAATAAGTTAATTCACATGATAGATTAGTCTGGGCAAAAGGAGGTTGAAACCGTTTGTCATGTTTGTCATAATTCTTAATGAGGCCATGAAATAAAGTTTAAATCATGGAGTACATGTCCTGTAAATTTGAGAGATCCAAATGGACTGTGATAGCCCTCTGTGGGGACCAGCTGCCCCCCTGCAGGTATTTGGAGAGGAACAGTGTGACCCTGTAGCTGTGCATGGACAGGGCGGGGTGACGGTGAGTGTCTCCCTGATGCTGCTGCYTCAGCTGTGTTGCAGATGTTATTTCAGAGGGCAATGCTCCCTGCCCGCTTTTCGTTTTGTCACTGTGAAGGCATGTGATGAAACAGCTAGCAAAGTTTTTAATGGCTTTAGTTCTCCACTTTAAAGTCAAGGTTATTAATACCCAAACAAAAGCAGTGGAGAAAAATTCAGATAAATTTATCCCTTTATATTATGCAAATCCTGTAATGTTTGGTTTGAGAAATTCTAAGTAGTTATGTATCTCAGTGCTTTCACCTACGGCTTTAGGACTAACTGCACTAATCAATGCTCAAGTAACCAACCACTTAGTAAGTATTCATGACGCCATAGTAAGTATTTGTGATACAAATGTTGTGTTGCTACTATAATTTAAATGGTTTCGTAAATTGCTGAGTACCATGCTTAAGTTAATTATCTATGATTAAAAATATTTATATTTATACACGCATATGTGACCTTCTTATCAGAATGCATTATGAAACTGAGGAAGAACTGTTATTTTCCTATACGGCATGGTACAGTGTAGCACAACCGAACGCATTACAGAAGATAGACAGCTGATTCTGAAGGATGTGTTGCTGTTCCTGCTGGAGACACAAACCAACAGAACGCTAGTGAACTTTAACAGGGCTCCTCTTTAATACTGGCATTTTAACGTAACTGAGTCATGCACAATGTATTTCTTTAGGACAGAAAGAATGAAGAGGAACATATACCATATGAAATATAAATGGTGTATATAAATATATATATTTTTACATGTATGCATGAACACACTTAAAACTCCCTCAAACTTTTTGTTCTTCGTATTTAAGAGCCATTACTCACTGAAGACAGCAGCAGCGGTTATTGGAATTGGGACAGTATAACGTAATTACAGTGAACTGTGATAAAAGGTAAGACATGCCATGCCTATCAAGAATGTTCTGTTGTGCTTAACTTCCTCTGATGCAGTCTGCCTTTGGTTCTGTTATCTAGCAGGAATTCCATGTTATAAAATGAACTCTGACTGTCTTGAACAAAATTCACCATTCATAAAAACAGTTCAGTTTTACAAGTTGCTTTTTGTAGGTCTTTATTCAGGTCTTACCCTGTTCAGTTTAAGTAAAAAATGGCTGTTGTACCTGAGGAAAAAAATGGAGTAAAAATTATTGGACTCTCCTAGATATATTCCACAATCCCATTGCTTATTTGCATCTAGGAGATGGTGCTTTTTGGTGTGAGTCAAGGTGGCAGAAAGTGTTTTGGGCAGACAATGGGTGTCCTTGCCACCTTCTTCTGTGCAAAGAGCAATGCATTGCTCAGCCATTTCAGGAAACATGGGGAAGAAAACCAATGTGGGATAAGATGGATTYCTCCTTTCTTAATTTAGCCTTTCCAGGGGTGTGATAATTTTCTAGGTGCTCCTACCTGTAACACGTTTGTCTCCTTCGGGCAGTAGCAACCCAGGAGCTTGGGATGGGGTGGGAGGCCCTTGCTCATAGCAGAGTGCCTCCTTGGGGCACAGGTGGGAGTGCAAGAGACCTGCCTTTGCTTTCCAAATCAAAGGATTTGCCCAAAGCGATTTGGGTGCACTGGAACAGACGGTGGGGAACCGGCCTCTTAAGCTACGGCAGCCTTGGCTGGAGCCTATCTTCTTCTGAGCTTCTGTCCAAGCACTCACTACCATTTTTCAGTCTATCTATCTGAATTACTTTCACTTTAGACCTCTACTGTTTTGTTCAGAAGGGTTTTTTCTTCTTATTGGAATGTGAYTTTCTGTCCTCTACATAAGGCTAGTGGAACAGATGCAGTAGTGGTTTCAAGGAGAAGTTCACAGACGTATTTCTTTTCTACTCATTGCTCTTGGAATATGTGCGGGGCTTTAGGGCACGTCTTTAGTTCTGCTTCAGGCTTTTTCTCGTTAAAACAATATTTAAGTTGCATTTCATGGGGGGGGGGGGGGGACACAAAACAAACAAAAACCAAAACAAACAAAAAAAGGGCAAACCAACAAAAAAACACCCACACCTAATGAATTCTTCATTATTTCCCGACATCATCAAAATGCAAACTGGGAGTCTTGTGGGGGGGGAAACCCCTCACCCTGCTCTCGTTACAAACTGTGTGATGCCCAGTGTGCTGTCAAATTCTGGTGAGAAGCATTATGAAACAAAATTGGGGGATGGGATGAGAGGAGGTCTGTTTGTTTCTTAGATCTTACATAATGGATGAGAAAAAGTTTGTGTTTAAACTTTGGTACTGTTCTTCACATTTTCTTCTCTGCTTAATGCAGCATCTTGTGAATGCTACATGGAACTCAGTTTGTAGTACCTGTATTTAAAAAGCAACATTACTTTCTGTGGCGCTCTCTACTTCAAGGTTTACCCCCTTTTGCACAATYGGATTATTAAGGTTGAGATGTCCTAGGCATTTAAGAGGGCAACTCCCACCACTTAACACACATACATGTTCCCCCCCCACCCTGAATCCCAGAACTTCAAGGCATTGCTGTAGGCTCTCCTTGGCTCCTTGACCCCATTCATTTTTGAGGAAGCAGAGCAAACTGGACCATAAATTGGCTTTAAAAGGTGGTTCCTTAGTAAAGGTAGTTGTCCATAGGGTGAGTATTAAGGAAAAGGTTGGCTACAGTCCTATCAGGCAGTGTTGATCAGCAAACTGGTGCTCCACCTTCTTCCTGCAGACCAGCTCGGCTGCTGCAGGCCTGGCCTCGCCCGCGCCTGGGGCTGGGGCTGTAAAAAGACGCCAGGAGAGCCACCAAATGCCTGCAAAAGGATTGTAAGGATCTTTATGCACAAACGGCATATGATCGCTTTTTACAAAAGTTTAGGTAGTTCTTGGATGAAAGGGGGCTGAGGAAGATGAACTTGGGAATCGGTTCTTCCTCTASTGCTGTTTTATATTTTTCTCAACAGTTTTGATGATGACATGAAATTGAGGCTGGTAACATTTGCAGATGACATGAACTTAGTAGCATGGTAATATTAAGGAACATAGAGTACTATGAATAGTGTTAGAAGTAGAATCTGATACTTGATTTCCTTTATATTTAGAGAATAATCAGARGAACAAATTACCTTATTCTCTTCGAGTTTTTTCTCTCAATATTTGGCACTGGGAAAATGATTCCAGCTGATCTGGAGGCTGAAATACTGAAAATCAAAAACCARGTTGTTGTTTTCAGTCTCATTTTAAATGTTAATGTGGAGTTGAGCACAACAATGCTATCTGAAATCTGGCAGCATTAGCTCACATAAAATTATCATTGATACTAATTGTAAAAGACAGAGCAGGATACATATATCCCCCCCACWGAGAAATAACAAAATAGTTGAAAAATCTGTTTTTGAAGAATATGAGAACTGTCTGTTAATTTGTGTCAAATTCTGGCCTGCTGTTTCAGCCAGTTTTCTCCAAATGGAGGAAAAATTGAAATGCTTCACTTTGATATATTTTTAAATGAAACATGTTGRCTCTGTGTTGGCTCACAGCTAAGCTATTTTAAAAAGTATCTTAAAATTATTGTGGTACTAGTGTTTAAATATTTCATTTCAGGTTGATCTGAAATGGGGGCTTTTGTTACTGTTCAATTGTTTTTCACATTGCTGAAACACCTGCATATGTGTTTGGGGGGAGAGCCAAGAAAGCTCAGAAAATGTTCTTCAGCTACATTACCACCACAGCAGTAATAGGATCTACATTTTCAAAATCACTTAAGAGCTTGTGGTGTCTTTGGATAGCTTCTCATTAAAAGTAATGGAAGTTTTCTGATGGATGACTATACTTGGGTTATGTTGTGTCACGGATATATAAGACTGTTTTACACACAAATAGAAGCAGTCCTACAGATAAAGTGCCATTATATTTTTGGGGTTTTCCCTTTTCAGAAAAGCACCCTTTTTTCCAGTTCACCCTGAAATAGAATAGGAATTTAAGAAATGGGAAGAGATGAGATAGTAAAGAATAATGTTCTTCGTTATTAATTTTAGAGATAAGTTCTGCTAGAGATATGAGGAAAGCATGATAGGTTTTCTGAGATGTTTTTGAGTTCATGCAGACTTGCAAAATCTTCTATCATTTTCAGGGTCACATCCCACTTTATCAGTGCCACTGCTGGTACCACCATTTATGGAGCCTTTGATCCCCTTTCTGACATTGCTGACATATGTGAGAAGCRTAAGCTCTGCATGCATGTGGATGTAAGGCTTTCTGGAAATAATGCTTGGCATTCTCATAAGCTTAAATACTGGAATTAGTTCTGTAGGTGCAGCTTTCCTGACATTATGAAACGAGAGGCCTATTTGCCTGAATAGGTACTATCGGAAAAAAAATACAGAAGAGGATATAATCTTTCAGTGTAGGTTGTGCTTGTGTACAAAAAAGCTTGCCTGCACTCATGCAGTAATATAGCACATACTGCTTCTAAGATGGTTCTTCTTGCATCAGCTAAGCAACTCCAAAATTAAACAGGCTGCCTATCGTTGCGAATGATATCGTTGTGGTTTAGAGGCCGCTTAAAGAATCACCGTCAAAGGTATTAGCAGAAAGTGATTTTAATAGAGATTTATAAAAGCACGACTTAACAGAGTTCGATGGCAAGGTTCACTCTATCACTTGCAACCTGGATGAAGTATACAAAGGAAAATTGTGTTACAATTTGGAATGATTTTATGAATGAAATTTATGAATTCAAATGAATGGAATGATTTACCTAGAGAGCGAGGACGAAAAGGGTAAGGGAGACCCTCCTGTTGAATCACGAGGTTCAGTCTGCTTTCCAAACTCCTCAGAGAGGAGTCTGGGTGCGGCTSGATCAACTCCTAGTCTSAGACTTGGTCAACGTTTATGTCTAGTACAAAAGCCTAAGRGATTATATGTGTTTAGCAGCAGTCTAAGGTTCATCCACAGTTTTAAGGTGGATCACAATATTTTAGCAGCACTTAATCATTAACTAATTTAACGTTTACGAAGYGAGTTAGTAGMGTTTACTACAATCATGACTTAATTACAAATTATGCTTACTATTGGTTCACACCCACACACACAGACAAATATACATAAATGTACAAAAGGTACCTGTTAAAAATTCCCTTTCAGTTCAGTGAAGAAATATTCACATCAAATGTCTAGGCATTTTTTTTCAACTGGCGAAGGGTTGAGCCTCGAGGAGTGMAKGATTTCAGCCCAGGTCCCATTGTCAGCCTTTGGCAACTGTCCTCCGAATATCGCAGACCCAAGAGGTCGTGAGCTCTGAGAGGCGTCCCACTCAGAGGGAGATGCTGGGCGCAGCCCTCTGTGGTCCAGGAGAGCTCAAAGGGCCTCASTTGGGACCACCATTTATAGGTTTGCAAGGTGATTGGCTTTAGTCATCCGTAAATTTCCATCCTGGCCACAGTCCCAGGTGGTGATTACTAAAAATTCTCAAGGTTTCTGTGTTGTTCACTTGAGCTGCGACCCAGATAAGGGTATCAGGGGATGACACCTGGGCCAGGCAGTGGGCGTACATTCCCAGCCTCAGCTATGCAGAGTTTCTGATATGGTCAAGGAGCGCTCAGCTGTCAGACTCAGTACACCAAGGCCRAGGTTTCACGGGAATTTCTGAGAAATTCAACAAGCGGCCCAGGAGAAGGGGGGGGGGGGGAATGCACCACCACATCTGTGCAACTATATAACATTTGATCTCCTGAGTTACTGTCTGTCTTCAGAGAAGTTTACCCTCCTATTTCAGGATACTTGGCTCGTACCAAAGTAAGGTCAATTATCCTAAACAAAATTCTTAGCTCTGGTATAAGTATGTGGGTGGAGGGGGGAAAGTAGCTAGTTTTGTTTTTGAGGTTTTGCTCCTGTTGTGAAGAGGTATGAATAATTATGGTTTATATCTTTAGCCAACTTTGGTATTGTGTTTACTAAATAGTCTGAATTTTTTTTTTCAGGTTTTGACGTTTATAGGAGCTCTAGTCCATTAGCCCCTCCTGAAAACTTCTAGATAGATACTACAAATAGGTTTGCATGCCTAATATTAGGAAACCATTTTAAGGAAATGTTGGCTGTTGCACATAAAAACAGTTGAATTCTGATGTGCATAACACTGATTTCTTCCCTAGTACAATGACAGTATAATAGAAGTATAATGAACTTATTCCACTGAAATCATTGCGTCCTGTAAAGATATTCTAATTTCTGCAAAATATGAAGAGGATGTCAGACTAATTATGTGGGGAAAAATAGGAAACCTTGTTGTAAATCTGCCTTGCTCTGATAGCTGCTGTTTGGTACTTCAGAGGTGGGAGCTCAAGATATTTGAAAAGGATGATTACAGTGAATAAAGAATACAGAATGAATATAAAGGCAAATTAATTTCTTACATCCATGTACCCAACTATTTGTAGCTAAAGACCAAACTTACTTTCATATGCAATCAYRCCTCCACTGAAAATAGTGAAATGTKGATTGGCATAAAGGTAACCARAATATAACYTTTGGTATRTTTGAGTTCTTGTTATGGTGCTAAATCCTGCTCATTTTAMTGATGCGTTAAGCCATGTTGAAGTCARTAGGACTATTTGTATAACTAGAGGCTGAATCAAATACAACCAGTTTATTATCTGCTATAATAAACAACACAATGGTTTAGAAAATCACTGACGTAGTGCAGCCCTTTATAATACTTGCCATATGCCATCAACCTACTTTCTTTTTAAACATATTGGTTTTGTCCTCTAATTGTGCTGGGGAAAGAGGGTAAGCTGTAAKTTTCTTTTCCTCTTTGAGTTTCTTTCTGTATAATACTTGAATAATTCATTGAACAATTTATATTTCTAAGATGAAATATTTAATGTTGGTTGCAAATCTTTCCCTATTTTATTATGASTGTAAAAGTCAATCATTTTATGCAGGCTGCATGGGGTGGTGGCATGATGATGCCTAGGAAACATTCTTTTAAACTCAGCATTGAAAGGTGAGCACAAGAACATGGTGTTTTTTTTTCTTTCAGAGTAGATAATCTTTCTTCTCTGGTCATTCTCACCACGTTGCTGCTGCTTTGAATCTCTCCCTGCTTTCTGTCACTATGCAATGACATTTGGCATCTAGGAAAAAAACAAAAACAAACTAATAAAAAAAAATGCAACCCAACAAAACCCAACCAAAAAAAAAAATCCCCCAAAAAAATCAATCCTGGCCCCCTTAAAAAAAAAAAATCCCAGCCTCTTTCTTTGATTTCTTTGCCCTCTCGCTGTATTAAACTTTTCTTGAACATATCTTCCACGCCTTTCCTTTTCCTGCCACAGGTGTTATAGCTTCATGAAGCTGCTGCTTCTGCTTAAAATATCCCACAACAACATATTTCCTCATCAATCCCTGGGCCTTTTTTTTCCTTTAATTTTCTTCTTGGAAGTGCTTTCCTCTTAAGGTTGATGTCTCCCAGTTTCTGTACCCTGACTTGTTATCCTGTGTATGTCCCTGACCTAGAACAGCAAGCCTTTTCAGAGTGTATTTATACTGCAGACCACAGTGCTGTGTGGGTATATGCAAGTAGTTTAAATCCCAGAATTGGGGCAAATTAGCCCATAGTGCTGCTGTAAAYGTATGTTGTTTTTACTGTCAGTCTAATCTGGGGAGTCTGTACTGTACTGTGGTGAACAGCATAGCTATAACATATAGCACAAATTATGTGCTATGCAAACTTGTGGTCATACATAACTATTTAATAAGCTTCTATCTGCATGGGAAAAATTTAGAGTACTTAAGAGATGCAGCCTTTAACGTCTGGATAGTGCTTTACATTACATTTGACCTCTATGGCCCATTCTGTTATTTGGAATCCACTCAAGCTGATGGGGGCTCTGCTTCAGTGTTCATCCTTCCTCATTTGTGGAAAGGTAACACAAGTGGGCCCACTCTTCTATCACAATGCACTTTGGGTGACTCCTGTGAGCAAGTTTGAGGTCCCATTAATGCTAGAAGCATGAAAGCTGGYTTACCACTTGGACAGAAGCATCAGTTCTTTAATTACTTCTTTCTTTGGAGCTTTCTGATAGCTTGTATAGCCAACCTTGTCTTCTGCTGTAGACCTTATATCTGAGGTTTCCTGCTGCAGAACCATTATGGGGTCAAGAGGAGAAGCTSTCCTATTCAACTGGTGTCAAATAACATGTTCCTAGGACCCTCCTTGAGATCCTACCCTACAGATATACTCTGTAGARGAGAGGTGTGCAAGGACAGTGATCACGTCCACTTCTCAACAGTTTCAAAAAGTCAGAGAGGGCTCAAGAAGAGCATAAAATGGATGCATGTCTTTTACAGACTCTTAGACACACAAGAAAAGCATTATTTTGTTAGCAAACACCTAAAAAGTCATGCAATGTCTTTGAGCCCACTTCTGGATTTCAGAAAACTCTCCCCAAAAAGGAGCAAATAGTTCTGCAAGGTTGTGTAAGACAAACTTATATTCGCTTATGCATTTATAAATTTAAAGATTTAAAACTGAAAGGCAGAATTATGAGGTTTACATGGTACAGTATCTGATCTGGGATTCTTCCAACAAACCCAGACTTCTTTTTCTAACGCGTTGCAAATATTTGGAAGTACACTGAATGAAAAGATTTGAGATGGGTTCTATCAGATCCCAGGGTTATTTGTTATTCTAAGTATTGTCTCTTTGTATAAATTAGAAGAGCAAACTCTACTTGCTTCTCCCACTTTTTTATTAAAATGCCTTTGGAAGCTGCCATTCTTTCAACAGCAAAGTTTGCTTGCCAAACTAATGCCTGGCAAACAGAATATATCATAATAAAAGTTAAATAATCTTTTGTGCTGCTAGGTACCTCAGTACAGAATGTAGAGTTCAGTGTGTCTGAGAATTTCATTTGCAGGACAAGTCATCGTGCAATAGGGAAAGGTGTAAATTTATAACATGTTAGTTAGTTCTATTTCCTTATGCAAGTAGTTCTTCAAATRCTCAGCATGGGGTAGCTTTCAAAATGCAGCACCCAACCTCTCACGAGATATTTGGAGACCACACAGGGAATATAGCATTATTTTATAACCTAGCAAAGGGCTCACTAATTTTCTCATGTAGACAAGACACAGAATAATGTTGTGGTGGGTGCATTAATTATCTGTAGAGGTTTATAGTCCTTAACCTTGACATTATATGACAAAAACACTGAACTTACCTATGAGATACTACTATRAGAAGTTAACAGGTTTGTTAATTTGGTGGTTAGGTTTACCAAGGTCTGTGCTGTCATTCTTAGCCACAGGAAACATATTGTCTTAGAGGTTAAATGCCTGAAAAACCCATTTGGGGGAATGGTCACTTTTAACACCACATGATGCTTCCTCACATGTTTGGTTGGCTGTTAATTTACGTGGGTTTAAGCTGGAAAGATCCTCTTGCTGCTTCATTAAGCTTCATTCTCTTCAGTTGATGGAGGTGTGGTTTTGAGCAAGGAGAGATTTTTAGTCCTGCTTATTTTCTTTTAAAGTCCAGTTAGAAAGAAAAAAAAGAATTTTCCTAAAGAATTGTTTACACATATCATAACAAAGTGACCATTATTTTGTTTTACTAGGATCTTCTACAATCTTGTAACCAGATGCACACAGGATATCTGTTCCAGCCTGTTTCCAGGTAGGAAAGGACTCTGAAAATGCAGATTTATTCCAGAAACATAACAAATTTTCTTCACTGTTTCAGACTGAAAAATATTTGAAATTAGAAGTAAAAGTAAACTTTTAAATTGGAGWGCAGCAGGAATTATTAAGAAGCAAATTTTATTACAAGTCCCATTTGAGTTAGAAATGATATGGCTGTTGGGTTCATCTACCCTCTCCAGAGTTATTTGAATTAAGTTCCCTGTTTAAATTAAAACCTGTAAGTTCCCTCTCCCCTAACGGTGAAGCTAAACATGCTGCTAAACATTCTGCAAGCATCTTTCCTTTAACTGGTCTCTTTAACGGTTCAGAGATCCTAAAGCAGTTTAAAGTACAAGTAAAACTTGTAAGTGGCGAAGGACAGGTGAATTGAGTTCAAAACCATAGGTCATGGTATTGAAATTCTGCTTTGGTATGGGACCCTTCAGATGCTAAAAACCTTCACAACATTCATCCAGCATGTTTAATGCTTTTTTAAAGTGTGGAGAAAAGGGCAGCTGTATTCATTTCTCAAAATCACCGTTGTAAGGAAAGCTATGCTGATGGAGAGTGTTTTGGAAAGAGAACAACTGTAAATAGCATGTAGACATATAGCAAGAATTAAAATGATCTTTTGCCTTTGGGGTCCATGAATGCTGGTCACTTTTCAAGAGCCAACTCTTAAAAGCTCAGCAGCAGGCACTTCCCCACGGCAGGGGGATTGGACTAGATGACCTCTAAAGGTCCCTTCCAACCCGAACTATTCTATGATTCTATGAAAGTGTTGGAAGTCAAGCAAGAGGTGCAGAAGTCTGGCTTGGTTGGGCAGGGACCTTCTTCTAGAACTTAGGTGGAAAAGGAAAGTGTATGGACATTGGAAGCAAGGACAGGCAACACGAGAGGACTACAGAGATGCTGTTYGCCACTGTAGGGAGAAAATTTGTGCGGCCAATGTTCAGTTAGGGTTCAAGCTGGCCAACACAGTGAAGGACAACAAAAAGGGCTTTCTAAATATGTTAACAGCAAAAGGAGGATCAAAGATAACATTGGTCTGTTACTTGATGAGGTCGGTCACCTCACAARTAGGGACGTAGACAAAGCASAGATGTTTAATGCCTTCTTTGCCTCTGTCTTTAACACCAATGATGGGCCCTGGGACGCCCAGAGCCCTGTGCTAGAAGACCGTGACTGAGGGGATGGTAAACTCMCAGCTGACCCTGAGCTTGTTTGAGACTTGCTGCTCCAGCTGGATGAACATAAGTCTATGGGGCCCAATGGGATTCATCCCAGGGTACTGAAGGAGCTGGCTGATGTTATCGCRGGACCTCTCTCYRTTATTTTTCAACRGTCTTGGGAGTCTGGAGAGGTCCCAGTGGACTGGAAGCTGGCAAATGTTGTCCCAATTTTCAAGAAGGGAAAGATGTGAGACCCTGGCAATTACAGGCCTGTCAGTCTCACTTCAATGCCTGGCAAAATTATGGAGAAGGTTATTCTGGGAGTTACAGAAAACCACTTGAGAGTCAATGCAGTCATTGGTCATAGCCAGCACGGGTTCACGAGGGGAAAGTGTTGCTTAAACAACTTAATTTCTTTTTATGACAAGGTCACCCACCTAGTTGACCAAGGGAAGCCAGACAATGTGGTGGTTTTGGATTTGAGCAAAGCTTTTGATACTGTCTCTCACAGTATTCTTCTGGACAAAATATCCAGCATACAGCTAGACAAGTCCATAATATGTTGGATGAACAATTGGCTGATGGGTTGGACTCAAAGAGCTGTAGTAAATGGGGCTAGRTCAGGCCTGGCAGCCAGGCACCAGCAGGATTCCCCAGGGCTCAATTTTAGGGCCAGTGCTCTTTAATATTTTTATAAATGATCTGGATGCAGGAATCGAATGTATATTACATAAGTTTGCCAGTGATACTAAAGTAGGAGGAGCTGTGGACTCCCTCAAGAGTAGAGAGGTCTTGCAGAGAGATCCAGATAGACTAGAGAGCTGGACAATCACCAATCATATGAAATTTAACGAGAGCAAGTGCCGGATTCTGCTCCTGGGTTGGGGTAATCCTGGTTATACAYACAAACTGGGGGACAAGAGGCTGGAGAGCAGCCCTGTGGAAAGAGATCTGGGGGTTTGGGTTGATGGCAAGTTGATTATGAGTCAACAGTGTGCCCTSGCAGCCAAAAGGGCCAACCGTGTCCTGGGGGTCCACCAGCACAGCGTAGCTAGCCTGTTGAGGGAGGTGATTGTCCCACTCTACACTGCACTGGTGAGGCCCCACCTTGAGTACTGTTTGCAGTTTTGGGCACCTCAAGATAAGAASAACATCAAACTATGAGAGTGTGTCCAGARGAAGGTGATCAAGGTGGTGAAAGGCCTTGAGGGCCAGACTTATGAGGAGMGACTGAGGTCACTTGATTCGTTCAGCTTGGAGAAGAGAAGGCTGAGGGGTGACCTCATGGCAGTCTACAACTTCCTCAAGGAGRGCAGCGTAGGGGGAGGTGCTGATCTCCTCTCTCTGGTGACCAGCGATAGGCCACGAGGAAAYGAAATGAAGCTGCATCAGGGGAAGTTCAGACTGGACATTAGGAAAAGGTTCTTCACCGAGAGGGTGGTCAGTCACTGGAAGAGGGTCCCCAGGGAAGTGATCACAGCATGAAGCCTGTCAGAGTTCAAGAAGCACCTGGACGATGCTCTTAGTCATATGGTTTAGTTTTAGGTAGTCCTGCAAGGAGCAGGGAGTTGGACTCGATGATCCTTACGGGTCCCTTCCAACTTGAGATATTTTATGATTTCTTCCTATCTTTCATATAAGATCATTACACACTTCTATTTGTGTAGCCTTGTTTTCCAAACATCTCCAGCCTTTAAAGCTTAGAACTTCTTGTCCTTTTCCTTGAGAGGGTGTTGCCTGTTTTCCTGTTCCAAATAGTTATATAAAGATATGGAATTTTAGTTTTATTTAGAATACGGTAGCCACTTCTTTGAGTTAGATAAACAGAATTATGTCCCGTATGAAATAAAAGGCTGACATTGTAAACATAGGATATAAAGTGTGCACACTTGCTTTTTCGTACTTTAATCACAAACGATGACAAGAACCAATACTTATTCCAGAAATGGCATTATTTCATAACAGTTTCTTACCTTCATAAAGCTATTGTTGGCATATTCTGGAYTGATATATTCTGCACAACACAGAGTTATCAGGTCAGTGTAACCTATAATTTTCTATCATCATGTTTATCTCTCTGTAATATATAGTGAATGTCTATCATTGCTATGACCAGTTCTCTAAATGTGTTATGTTCAACAGGGAACATCATGCTTTGAGACTCCTATCAACAGATTCCTTGAACTTGCTGAGTACCTTCACAAGGAACTGAGTTCAAGAGAAAACTTTCGGCTTGTATATTTGATGAGGAAGTAAGTATGGATGAATGGAATATCTTTCTGATCTCTACTCTCTACATATTTTCTTCTGCTTCTCACATACTCAGTATTCTTTGTTAATGTAAYGTTGTACTTTGGTTTTGTTATTTCTTCTTTGTTTAATTGAAGCAGGCATTTTCCAGATAAGCATCATAGTGTACTGTTGAGAGTCCTTATGATAAGCTCTATTTCTTGAAGAAACAAAGCATTTTTAACCCTTCTTCCTCTTATTCAGCAAACAGTGCTGGTATTGCAACTAAGGGTAGCAAATCAGATTAGAATTATTTTTAGTGCTCAGCTGGAGGAAGACAATTGGCTGGGGACAGGTAAGGTATTGATCCTGCAAGATGTTGACAAGCCTATCATAGTATTCTGTCAAAGCAGTAAAAAATCAAATAATTGCATAGTGTGCTTATTTGTAATGGTTTCAGTGGGAGAGCAGGAAGGTACAAGGATTATTATGTTGATTAGACTTATTATTTTCACAACGTCAAGGTAGTTTGAAAAGATAAAGTAAATTCCTTCTGTGTTTTGACTTTTTTTGTTTCACTACTTATATAGCAATGTATGCTTAAAATGTAAAAGTTGGGGTTACTGAAACAAAACACTTCCATTTAACCCTAATATTTTTTTCTACTATTTTTATTCCAGGTGAAACTTAAAATATGGCTTTTTTTGTTGTTGTTGTTCTGAATAATTTGTTTTTAAAATGGTAGCATTTTTAAATTGCAGCATTGCATGTGTAATGGAGATTCAGACTGCTTTCTGTGTGGCATTGTGCTCTCAGGTCCACATAATGACAGAACAGCTCAATAGTTTAACACTAAACATTTGCTTTAATGTTCTGCTTTATAAGAACCAGAGTACTCAGCATTTTCCAGGGTAAAGTTCTAGTAGATGTGGATTTCTGTAGAAAGCAAGCATGATGAGGAGGGTAACTAGTAGTACTGATTTGCAGTAATTATCAGCCTTGGTCAGAACAATAGTTCTCTAGATACAGGTTAAAATTTCTGAAAAATCTATTTTACTTGGAGTATAAATCATGCAGGTACTGCTCAGTATATGTCAGGTCCTCTGACTTCAGATCAAACAGCAGGATTTCTGTTGTGATTTGGGGTTTCCTAAGGAGAGAAATGAACTTATTTTCATTTTGAAGCCTGAACACACCAATGTGCACTTCTGGTACATCCCACCAAGTCTGAAAGGAAGGCCGAGTGGACCAGAATGGGATAAATTACTTCACCAGGTAATGTTTCTAACATTATTCAGTCAATCTGGAGGTTACTAAGGCATGTAGCAGTAGTTCTCAATAGTTTAATCTCTTTTGTTTGTTTGAGTGTAACCAGGATTCAAACATCAACGTTTGACTGATGTGCAAAGAACAAGTGTCAGAAATAGAGCTAGAGAAATCAAAAGACAGGTGACATAAAACCTCAGACATGTATATTCCAAAGAAAATAATAAAATGTTTTTGGAAGTGTTTGTGATAGTGGAGAGGTTTGAATTGATACCATAGCAGTAGCACAATTCTGAATGTATGTTATACCAACATTAACGAAATCATGATGTGTTAATACAACTACAGTCCTCTCTGATTTTTGCCCTGTGTTGCAGTCTGAATGACCCAGCCCTGATGAGTATCTACCACTATCCTTATTCCCAGGGCAGTCATAAGRATGCCTGAACTTTTCCCCCTGCAGTGGGCTGCAAGTGAGGGACTAAAGGCAATTTATGGTCACTTTCTATGGTGTTTTGGTGGAGTCAGGAGGGGAGTGGAAGGAAGTACRTAGTTTCTGCATTTATGGAATCAGCAGGGGCCTGCAAGACCAGGCAGAGAAGTGGGGGAGTAAGGATGGTACTGGAGTAGGTGATCCCTTACTGCAGTGGGGTAGGATAGCATCCCTCTGACTGTAGTGCCTCCCTTGTTTGTTTATCCATTATGAAAACTTCTTGGGGTTTGGAACTGGCTGATAAGAAAACAAAAACAGTAATCTAACTAGTTGTAGAGCTGTAATAATAACGTATGACTACTGAAAGCATTAATCACATCAAATACTCATCAGAAAATCCCCACAATGAAATGCTTGCATTAAACTTTTATCAAGTGATTTCAAATCCAGGGGCTTACTGTCTTTCCTTGTTAATTTATTTTTTTTCCCTCCTTTCTTTAGACAGAATTCTTTCTGGYTTCAGTAAAGACCATCTGACACTTGAAACTATGCAGTCAAAATAATGCATTGTTTATGCATTTATGCAAAATAAGACCTCCTGACAAATTCTTTCTTCAGTTAGACACACCCCTGTGAAACATTTTTATCTGGGTTGAACAGCATGCTAGTTTATATTGCAAAGCCAGGTATAGAGCAGAGGGAGAAAGAACCTTTGTTCCCTTTTTTTTTTTTTCTATTTTTTCAGAAAGGCTATTAACCATACTCATTCCCATCTTGTATGCAGATTGCTCCCAAGATCAAAGCACCGATGAGAGAAGAAGGAATGACAATGGTTAGCTACCAGCCACAAGGTGACAAAGCCAATTTTTTTGGAATGGTTTTCTCCAACCCAGCTACCAGGAAACCAGATGTTGACTTCCTCCTTGAAGAAATGGAAAGACCTGGCAAAGATTTGTGATAATTAATCTCTTAACTTTATGAGGTACCTAAATACAGCAGAAGTTTCCTACTTTGTATTAGCTGAACATGGTATTAATCATTCTAAGGCTGGAAATAAGTTGTCATCATTGGTATGCACTAGAAGCAGCACAGAGGTTTTCACAGCACTCAGCTTATAAAAGAATTTTTTTTACTACTTCACAAAGCCTGAAATTTGTTGTATGATGCTTCTTCAACTGAGGGGATTTCTTTTTTGCTGTTTTGGGGGAGTGTCTGAACAAACTTTAATTCTTGTGAATCCTACCTTCTCTTTGGGGCTGATATTTAATTTCTTGTTTGATTTGGGTCCAGTAGCAGGAACTGAGTGCTATAAAAATAACATTCCCTCTTTTATCAGGAAAGTGAATAGAATAGAAAGTCATAGCTTGAGAGACCTYTACTTGCAGCTTTCTTCCTTACAGTCAAGCTGAAATTTTGAAGCTGTGTTTGATTGTTTTAGAGTGCTCTTGGTTGCTTTCTGCTGCACTGCATCATGTCTTTGTAGGAAATGTTGTTGCATCTCTTAGTTTGAATACTTCAGTTCTGCTATGCTTTGTGATATACTCAGTCTGTGTTTTGCTCTCATCTGCAATTTATGTCTGCAACACTGGCTGAGACTCGTAACTTGCCTTTTATGTCTGTGTTCCAACATAAGAAGGCTTAAGACTCCCCTCCATGGTTATTCAAATGATGGTTTGTTTGGTTTTGTTGGGTTTTTTTTCCTCTAGTGGGTGCCTGCTGTATCTACTATGTAGATGAGCAAAGGTAGATTAGTTTAAAGTTACTAAGGGGTAGGGAAGGACTCACTGCACAGGAATGTAGTAGTGTTCATGTAGCATTAGAAATGTCTGAGAGCTTAATGTTAAGTTTCACGTCCACTTTTGGGTATTTCCTTTCAAGAAAGATGTGGGAAACCTGGAGGCAAGTCAGTGAAGTTCTGAGAAAGGTTAGAAATCTTGAACATATGACTTACCAAAAAACATTGAAATAATTTAAGTTCTTTAGGAAAAAGAAAACTGGAAAGAGGCATCATGATGATCTTGAAATATCTAAAAACCTTCTGCAAAATTGGAGTATATTCCCTTCATATTCATGGTGGATAGGACAAAAAATAATAGGCTTATACTTCAGTCAAGGAGGTTTTGTGTTCAAAATTAAGAAGCAGCTTCCTGATGGTAGGGACTACTGAGTACTAGAACAGGTTAGTTTATAAAGAAACAAAATCGTCATTTGCCATTTGAGGTTTTTAAAACCAGTTTAGGTAATATTTTCCAGTAATGATGTAGCTATATGTGATCTTGCCCAGGGGCGAGCAAGTGCMTTAGATGTCATCTTGAGGTTCTTCTAGCCTTATGTTGCACATGCACTTACCAGTATCAAGCAAGGAAAAGAAAGGAGGAGTGACCAGGTTGCTGGAATTGGTGGGAAGCTTTCCTGAGTGGACCATAGTCACCAAGAAAGGCCTGGATTTCTGACTGTGTCATAACTCACCCACAAGTCGGAGCATAGAGTTCTACAGACCTAGAAGTAACTTGGAAATGATATGTAGAAATGAAATTACCCCCACTGTGTACATAAAAAGTGGTGTGTGATTAGATCAGTTAAGATCAGTGTGTGTATCCTTCAGCAATTACTGGAAGAATTGCTACAAAATATACTATAGAAGGATATCTTGCGCTTTTCCAATATGTGGACTAATTGACCTAAAATGGGTGTTCTCTATTCTAATTTTTATTAAGTTGTGACACTGGAAGCCAATTGAGTCCAATTCACTGTACAAGGCAATAAGATTGAATTAGATAATTTCTAAAGAGTTTTTTTCCTCCTATTTAAGTATTTTCCCTTTGTAATGGTTTAATGTCTATAGGGTTTGTAGAACACCTGCATAATTTTGCATTATACTAAATTACTCTCTTTTCTCTGAGCCTTGAGCATTACATGTACACATAGACAAAAGAAAATCTAATACGTGCTGAAGCACATCAGAAAAATCACTTCTGTATCTGAAATGTTTGTGCATCTCAGAGTTTCATACTTTAGTTCATTAAACAAAAAATGTAAAAGCAATGGACTGCAATGACAAGGGGTTTTTTTGGTATGTGCTCTCTGCTGCAACTTTGCTATGGCAAAATAGAAAACGTGAGTAGACAAAACTGTCCACATGAATGCCAAAAAAGACTACTGCAGCAAGTGGTGACTATTAGCTCCTCATTTTTCCTGAACCATTGAAAAAGAAGGCATGAAGCCTCTTCTGAGAAATTCAGAAACTGTAGCAGCTGGAAGAGCTGCTGTGACTCCTCTTTCAGCCCAAGGACCATCACCAGGAATGGGAATGCTGAATGATTCCCTTCCCTTAACAGAAGGAAGCTTTCAGTTCCAACTCTCTTCCTGTCACTTTTTCACTACCTGCTGGTAGGGAGACCCAAGTATGTCGTTGTGACTGATACCTCAGGAATGAGGCAGTTCCAAAGACTGTTATGTTTCAATTTGCTAAACATTATGGACATAAATTTTCAAAGGAGCCTTATGCACTAGTGCTATAAATGTGATATATGTTCATTAATTGCCAGATAGCTATTGGCAGATAAGCAAGTCTCTGCTTCTCCCTCTTGAGAAAACTGTGTATGCTGTTCTCTTTCAGGATCAAAAAAAAACCCTGAAGAAGCAAAGACATGATGGTGTTTTAAAAAGATTACTTTAATCAAGTGTCAAGTGAATACCCAAGGAAGAGAAATATCAGAAWAAGGGTATCAGAACTTGTGTCTGTGCTTACTGGAGACTTAGGTGGCTTTGAGTTATGACTAGAAAACTAGAAATAATCTAGATTTCTTACTGGTTTTTATTATGTTTCTCTTGACACACTTGTGTTCCGAAATGCATGTCAGTAAGCTTTGCAGTGTCCAGCTGGTGACTGATTTGCTTACAGCAAATGTGAAAAATAAAATTATGCTTCCTACAGAGCCTGCAGTAAACTAATTCTAGTCTAGAGAGAGCTACCCTCCTCGTCTTCCATGAGTCCTACAGAGATCTGAGACTTGAGTAGGTGTCTCTGAGGAGGACATGGCAGGGAGAGGGTTGGGAGGGCAAGGGTATCTTACCCTAAAGCTGTGGCAAAATCTAAAGCAGGCATGACAAGATGGTTAAGTGCCAGTTTCCTTTCTAGATTGTCAGCCTCCCTCCTGCTCAACAATGAGGACCATAAACATATTTCAAGAAAATGGATTTACAGGGCTACTCATGTTCCCTCTTTCAGTTGAACTCATATTGTCAGAATTGGTTCAAGGCTCCTCAGCAGTACGGGCAAAGTTAAACTTCGCTGATCCACAAATGAAAGCAAAATATCGGAGGTTTTTGGGGGAGGAGGGGGTGCTTTTCCTCTCTCTTTATTTTCAACTGGGCAAAATTCATTATGGTGACAGGAGCAGTAGCAGGTGCTTTTCGTTATTGCTTTTCCAATTATTTTGCAGAATAACTGTGACACCAGTGCTTTGCTGCCCTTGAGAACCCAGCCTCCTTCAGGTGCACTCACTGTTCATTCCTAGTCTCTCTTCAAAATATCTTCTGTAAAACTTAGAAATGTTAACTGTCTCTTACACAACACAAACAAAGTTATCTGCCAGGAAAACTTTCTTTCCTCTCTTTCTCTTGCAATATATATCCAAACATTTCTTCTCAAGTTCATGTTTCAGATGAGCTGCAGGCTCATCAGAGGAGAAAGTAGCAGCAGCCTTGTAGGGCAGTCCATGTATTTCCAATATTGCCCCACTGAAGAGTTGCAAAGCATTGTCATTTCACATGACATTTGGCAGAAAGGTATTGGAGTACAGCTCTCTATTGTAGAATGCAATGGCTGTTGGATTGCTTCATTAAGTCTCCTTGTAAATATTAGTTATTAGGGCTGCCATTGTTTCTTTTTGGACTGTTACTCGCCATCCTCTTAAGTAGTGGTACATGCATGATATGCAGCTTGCAGACACAGTTATTTAAATAACAAAATTTGTGTTGTAAGCAAAAAACAGTAGAACTGGATGACAGAAATTAACACTAGCAGAGTGGTGACCTGGAATGACCTACTTCATCCCCTGAGCACTGTTGTAACTATACTCTTCAAATAAGCTTTCCAGGCTCATTTTTATTTATTACATCAATACARTTTCAACTACAACCTTTGGGACATGATACCAGCATGATACGGTTCTCACCCCTTAGGTGCTTTTTTTCCTGATCATCTTCCTGTGATTGGTTCAATCCCTAGTACTACCTCTACCTTCTTTTTACTAATGTAGTTACTTGTGCTTTAACAGCAAGAGAGCAAATTCAATTTACTGAAATAGACATAGAAAACAAACCTTGTGTTTTAACAGCTAATTTAATTTAGATTCTTAATAGGAGATGGCCTGAAAGATCAAGCGGACAGATCACCCAGGGCCTGGAAAAAAACTTATTACATCTCTTACAGGCCTACACACAGTAAATAATTTTTAAACGGGTTTCCAAGTAAAGGTTTGTTTTTTTTCTGCACTGTTAAGTCCATGATTCTCTTAACTTGGATRGATTTCCCAGCAAAATGCAGACCCAGGCTGCCCTGTAAAGATGCTCTCATTTCACTTACAGCTTTGACAAGGTGATCTCCTGTCAGGCACCCTCATGGTCTGGGAGGTTACCATATTGAAGGGTGTTTGTTTTACTGTGCAAAGTGCAGCAACACAAGAGAGACATAGTGGGAGCCACCCCAAAACCCAGTAGCTGATGACAGAGCTGCACGAGCAGGACAGCTACCACTCTTGGAGTAGTAGCTCTAGGGGCTTGAACCTCATCTGGTTCTTCAGTGTGTCCACACTCTTGCTCATGTACCGTAGGTGTTGAGCTACTAACACTCCTGGGGTAGCTCTGCGTAGCACAGCTCTTTCTCCAGACCCAAGAAATCTTTCTGGTTGTTAAAATTTCTGAGAGGAAATCTAGTTCATTAGAATAACTCCTGATCAACTCARCTCAGGTCTGCAAAACACATTTAGCCAGATAAAGAGCTCGCACCAAGACAGAAAGCAACTAGACGTCCTTAGAGGCAAGTCTCCTGCAAGAATCACTCTGCTCAGGGACGTATTGCTCCTGACTATTTATTCTCTTGGTTATAACACCATCCAGTAAACCCAGCAGGAATTGAGGTTGCATTGACGAAGCAGCTAGCAGTTAAAACAACTACAGTAAAAAGTGACAGGAGAAATGGGGATGCAAAAAGCAAAGTAATAGAGGTAAAAGTCAGGCCATTGACCAGAAGAAAACAGACTTTAAGCAGAGAAATTATTTTAGCAGTTACACAACTGGCTAGTCCAGAGGCCAGGCAGAAGAATAACCCTCTTCTGACTACAGCCAAACTCTTTAAAATCCTGTCAATGTGACTCTGTTACTTTGGTTCTTTAATAATCTGATTGATAACTATCTGATTATGGCCATCGGCAGAAGGCTGCAGTGCACACAAGTATGTTATGCTGTGTGCAGACTGCTAATCCAGGCAGAGAAAAAGACTGGTGTCGGGCTTCAGTACAGTCATATTCCACCACACCCATTTGTGATTCCTGAGAAATATGTGAGAAGTGGGGCCACGTGCCTTACGTGTGTATGCTCAGCATTTGCTTCCATGCAATTTGCAAACATCACTGGAACTGCTGGCAAACAGTAAAGTTTTGCCTGAGAAGGTATGAAGGGAGATATGAAGTGTATATGAGTTTCTTTATTTAAAAAAAAAAAAAAAGTAAAAGAGCATGTGGAAAGAAAATGTGGTAAGAACGTCTGTAAACCCCAGAAATTTCTTCTAGATGCTTGATTTCTCATTTTAAAAAAAATTTCTTATGTAAAACCTGTTTTATTAGTCAATGTTTTTGCCCTTTGGTTAGTCACTGCACATCAGGCTGACTACTAGCTTTGAGTCTATCCTGATTTGCAATGTATTGAAATAATCAGAGGTTTTCTTCTGCTTCTAGCCACCTTTCCTTTTGTTTTGGGTTTTTAACTGATATTTTTTCTTTCTGATTTCAGTGCTCATTTGTATTCTGTCCTTGAAAAGCTTTTTAATGCTGTTAGGCCCTCCCCATACTCTAAGTCTGAGACTCTTCTGAACAATTTTAGTCACCAGTGTTTGGTACCCTGGAATACACAAGACAAAATTAGCCATTCAAAAAACTACCCAATGAACCCTGTCATCATCATAGTGRATTTTATTACTATACATCGTTAAGATGTGAGAAAAGCTGACAAACCATGATATTCTTACTTGAATTAGCATCCAAGTAGATTTCATTTGCTCCTAAATACCAATTGTAAAACAAAAAGTGGATTCCTTCTTCTCTCTGCCTGTAACTAGGCTCATTAATTTCAGCAGGGTAGGACTAAGGAATAGCCTGTTCAAAGGAATGATACATGCTGTTAAAAACATGTGAAGGGTTTTGTCTACCCACTGGGAGTCTTAACATAATTCTTCTTTTTGGCCATTTATGTGAAATGTTACAATGCTACTTTTGAGCAAACTAATTCAGCTCTTCTGTAATTCAGTGCATCAAATCCAAAATGTTGGGTTTTTTTCCAAAAGCCTGCATTTCAGTAATATCATAAACTTACAGTATGATTTTTCTCCTCAGTTAAATTATTCCAACAATAAAATTCTGAACATCTGACTTAAAATGCACATTTCAATTTAAAAAAATAATTGGAATTAAGCTTTTTGCAGAGTACATGCTATGACTGAGATGAACAGAGACACTTTTGTGCTCAAACACCAAAAGTGGTCCTAAAGCTAGATTTCAGCTCAGATTTCAAAAGTAAGTGATAGCTTTGGGTACTTCCACTTTTGGAGGTGTTGGAAGCTTGGGGGCCTTTCTGGCAATGGGGTGTAGGAATCCTAGTTGCTGAAGTAATTCTGAAAATCCCACGTATTGTCACCAGGCAAAAAAACCAAACAAACAAAAACACACCTTAAAGAAATAGATAGTGAGCATTACTTGTAATTTTAATCTATGAATACACTTCTCACTGGTATTGCAGAAATATTTAAGGAACAATTTCCAGTGAGTGGTGTAATTTTGCTGGCTTGTTCATCAATAACAGAGTTCTGTGCTTTCACACTGTTGATCTAACCATCTGATAGTARTTAAACTGCTCTACATAGCAGTCTCTGACATTTTACAATACTACTCTCAGAAGCWGAAACAAGGCAGTTCTGGAATAAAATTATAACTCTGACATAAAACATTAATGGAGGCAGAGAGCTTTTTTCTTGTGTTTCTCATACATCTCCAGAAATGCCTTGGATTACCAAATGAAAATTAAGCTGCTAGTAAGGTTGTTTAACTTTCATTGAATCTATTTTAGTAGATGTGTTGTTTAAATAATAATAAAAAAGCAATGTGATTAGATTCCCTAGCATTAAACCTCTTCTACTTTATTTCATTCTTGCTGGAATTATCTTGAAAAGAAAAGATGCAGTGCTTTGAACTCCCAAGTCTATTTCTGTGTGTGYAAATGTCATTTTACTGCCCTTATTTAGCAACTGCTACTTCTGCCACACTCCCACGTCATTCAGGGCATGACCGGGCCATTAAATTGGTGTTTGTTTCTTCCAGAAACCTCATATTTGAAAGATCACATGGGATATCTTGCATCATGCCTCCATCTACTTTGTGTAACAATGCAGGAGAGATGAAGACTCCCAGTTCTGTGTCTCCAGTCCCCTTGGTGCACAAGGGAACCAARGAAGGATCAGTGTCCATGCCTAGAAAAATGCAGTGCAATGGTGGGATAAAACTGAGGCTAACCACCAGCAGGTGCTATGATATGCTGTATGCTTGCGAGTTTGCCATGACGTTACCCACTCCTCCGTCTCCTCACGATGCCCCTGCAGAGGCTGGCTGCAGRGGGGCACAAGGTCTGTTTGGGGTGAGCAAGGGATTGGGGACGTCCCTGGGTGTGGTGCTCATGCTCTGTCCTGGGATGTGGGGAACAGTGTGCCTAAAGCAGAGATGGTCTCTGGYGTTTTGCCAGAAAAGGGGGAGCCCTTTAGGCCCTTTGCCTCACCTTGAGGCAGGCTCTCACTGCTGTTTTAGCAATATAAGCTGAAACTGAGCACTCTCAGCTCCCACCAGTGCCAGCATGACAAAGCAGGGGCTGGAAGATGTGCAGCCAAAGGCAGGGCTTGTGTGCTGAATAGCATGGGCAGACCCAGCCCCAGTCTCAGCAGGGACAAAGTACCAGCGACACTTTGTGTGGAGCTGGAGCTTGGGCCGCAGCAGCAAACGTTCGTATGGAGAGGGCCTAAGGACCCTTTTGGCCTCTGCTGTAGACAGCAAGGATAAAAGAGGCAACAGACAGCTGTCATGCTATAGGCAACTCACTTCTGAGTGCTTTGCATCAGCGTAATGAGGCATCGCACTGAGCCTGACCTGGCTTACTCAGCTTGGTGCAAGCCCAGGCTAGGGGATTGTTTTTGCCCTGTGTGGCTTACAAACCAAATAGGCAGTAAAAAGGGTTGGATGCAAAACCGGCATCAGTCTTTGGCTGATCAAAAAGAGTAAAATCTGGACCTTCCTGGCTTCCAGCTCAGTGCATCAGGCACCAGAGCTCCTTATGCCTCCAGGGTCTCATAACGCTGTAGTTGCTGCAGGACCTGTGGCTCACCTTCCTGTGGCACTGACTGACTTGGACAACTGAAGTTCATACTGGAAAAGTACAGGAACTCAATCCTTCAAGAGGTTCAGTTTTCTCTGCAAGGTGCTTACAGCCATTAACCCCCACAGCTGACTTTTTCCCCCTACAGTGTGGGAAGAAGAGGAAAGTTTAATGTCAGTTTTCAGATTCATTTTTAATTATGGTCTCTATGTCTGTATGTACCTAATCAGATATCCTCAAATGCTACACAGAAAACACCCAGTCAGGACATAAAGGTTAGCCAGATAAAGATGGGCTATTGCATAAGAAGTCAGAAGAAGTTTAACAGTATTATTTAAATAACATCCAAGTTCAGTAAGACATAATGACAGCTACAATGTAGTGATATTTGYGCACCTCTCAACTTTTGTAAAATATACATAATTCATGCAAGGAGAGTGAGCCTATTATGTCAATGATAATCAGATTAAATTTCACAGGACCTTATTTGCCCTAGGTCTGGATACAACTGGATCAAAATGTTTGCCCTCAGGTGATGTTGGAAAACTTCAGGACAGTAACGTTGTCCCTCGTTCCACCCTCCCTTGTCTTCTGCAGGACCAGGTTGGGAATTGAAGACTTCATCTGCATCAGACAATACTGTCAATAGTCTTTAACCCTTGGCCTTCCTGGGAACCCACTGCTGTCCTGTTAGTAGATATTACAATGACAGTTCTTCCCATAGGGAGCTAAGAAGATCTTACAATACGTGTTCCCTTTCTCATGAGCGTAAGGAGCGGTATATATATAAACATATATTCATTTGTGCATTCATTTGTGCATCATTCATGTGCATATATACATATATGAATATAAAGAACTAGGAGCAATAATTAACATGACTGTTTATTGTTTTTCCTATGTTTCAGGTAATTGCATTAGTCTTTATGAAGAGCTTGAGATCTTTGCTTTGTTCTAAGGCATAAAAATGGTCTGCATTTTGAATGAGCTAGAGGAGAAAAAAGAGAACGGAGCAGATGTAAACAATGGTAATACTAACATGCACACATCTCCCCTCTACACCCACTTCTTTTCCAACTAGCTCCACTACTGAGTACGTGATAGGTGCAGAAACCTTGCTGGTAGCTTAAACAAACACATGTCAATGAAATATTTTTGGAATGGTATTCATGACAAACTCTCTCTTTTTAAATCATGTGTTAGCATCGCTTAGGTAAGCTGCATGTCCACAACGGTGCGTAGGAAATAGGTGGCTGAACGGCTTCCCAGCATACCCAGCGCTAAGATGCTCTYTTCTTTTTTGCATGAATATTCTAGTCCATACAAAATAATCTATTTTTTTCAGTGTCTACATCTTATATATGTAACTCTGACTACATCTAGTCCTTGAATGGTTTAAAAATGTGTGCTCATGATCCTGGGATTGCCTGCAACTGCCTGTGTGAAAACACAGTTTCCCAGCAGCTAAACAGCTTTTAATTAATGCATTTGATCAGTGTCTGCTGAAGGTTCCTCCTTCGCCATTTAAAGTTATGTGTATTTTATTGGAAAAACACTCTCCTTGCTGTTCATTAGTCAACAGTGATTTATGAAGGATGCAAGTGTCTGTAACAATTACACAGCTCCAGATGACAACTGCCACAAAGTTTGTGCACACTCAAATTCGGGAGTTTGGGGAATTTGGCAGTGCAGGTTTTTTTACTCTAATCCATTGGCAAATAAAACGGAAGACATTAAGCTTCTTCGACCGTATGTCATTTGGGGTGACTCCCTGCAGGCTGCCGGGATGGCAGAGAACTGCGGTACCGGCCAGTTTCTTTATTGAAAAGGAAAGGCTTGGTGCAGGAATGCTGGTGGCTGGTTGCAGGGCACTCCTGCACTTCCCGCAAGCTCCCACATGGTGGCAGAGGCACTTCACGCTAACAAACTACTTCATCCGGCTGCAGGTGGAAGAAAACCTGGCAATTTTAACGTCCTACTAACCAGCTATGGGATTGTGGAAAGAGTGCAGGGGCGCTGCCTTTGAATACCCTTCTCTCTGCGCCTTCTGGACACTCCAGCTTCTCGTTGCAGGTGCATAATGCCGATGCCAGCTTTCTCGGGGCAAATTTGGTTTCAGAGATGAACTGTTAGCATTGCTTTCTATACAGCACCAAATTTTCCTTTGTCCTTGTTCAAGTTTTTTAAACCTTAGCTGTTTTCTTATCGTTTGCTCTGTTGCTCTGTCAATAATGTTTGCAAGCAGCCTGGAAAAGAAGTGAGAAAAGGAACTACTTCTGTAAGTTTCTAGCAAAGGAAGAGAAAATTTACATCTGATCCTCCAAAAGTTGGGATGTAGGGGAGGCATGAATGCATYGAATGTAGTCTCAAAAGACCTCACATCAGTAGGAGCTGGCACTGATTCACTCCTTCGCAATGTCGCTGTGTACTGATGCTATGGCATGAAGCAAACAGTGCATGTTGCCAATCCTGCAAGCTAAGTGCATTTTGTGGATCTGTCTGCAGCCATCACTCAGTGGTGAAGATCATAAGGCTTGAGAATATATAAAGTCATCTTCTGTATCTTTCTCAGCAGCAGGAAAAGAAGGATTGATGTACAGAAAGAGAAAAAGAAGGTCATTAAGAAGTAAAATTTGAGCTCCTAAGAGACTTTC
This sequence comes from Oceanodroma leucorhoa, assembly GCA_030449065.1. Lineage (NCBI taxonomy): Eukaryota > Metazoa > Chordata > Aves > Procellariiformes > Oceanodroma > Oceanodroma leucorhoa. The sequence continues at coordinate 32,635,366 of JASVER010000001.1, forward strand.
TTTTGGACTTTATGATCTTAGGCCACAGGCCTGGTACCTATAAGGACAGTTTGAGAATAGRTTGTGAAATTTATGATATTGTCTTGTGCTGTACAAAGTGCCATTAAAAAAGACTGAAAATTTATGCATCTTTCCTTGGTGTGTGAAATGCCCCATCCTTTTCCTGCATCTTCTCTTCTCTCTRTAGTCCTTATCTTAAGGAAATAAACATTGGTCTGTATCTTGCCCAGAAAGACCTCCTTGACCTCTGGTACAATTATGAGGGAAGAAGGTCTGGCCTTGCTGTTGGGTTCTTCTCTACACCTGTGAAGTCACCAAGAGCAGAATCTTGGATCTGGTAGGGGTTTTGTAYCAGCTTTGCTCTGTCGTCCCCCATCCCATCTCTCCCTCAAGAGAAAGATGTGTTAATGCTCCTGCCTCCTTGTTCCTGCCACTTGGCTCTCCATCAGGAAGGTGAGGACACATCCATCCTACTGAGCCCACTGCCACATGGGCCCTTGGGAGGGTCATCTTTGTTCCATATGGTGGCAATGATAGAGGGAAAAGGCTGAGGAGAACAGGGATGGTGAAAGAGGGGAAAGAAGAAAGATCAAACACTTGAGCAAAAATGAATACAAAAGTGCAGAGTACAAAAAAAAMCCACCATCRAAACAATACTGTGACACAACAGAGAGGCTAAGGAGAATCTTTGTTCTTGATAGATTTTTGGCATCCTTCATGTGGTTTCATTTGATGTGAAATATTCATGTGCCTAATAATGGGACTTATTGGTGGCTAAGGAGATATTTTTCCTTCCAGGAGAGTCTTTTAAGAGTTAAGAACTTGAAAATGTTTCTAATCTGCTGATAAAAAAAAAAAGTTGAATCAATCAAACAGTTATTTCTGGCACCKCTCTGGATGGGATGTGCGACACCTTCAGAGTACCCTACTCTGCTGAACACCTTTGTACCAAGAAGGAATCACAACTCACCTGGACTTGTATGCCAGGTTTGGTTCGTTTGTCTGGAAGGCTGATGGTGATATCTTTTCACYTACCTATAGAGACATATTAGTACTTGATAAATGTGGAAGTCCTTGGACTCAGATATAGAGAGCAGCTGATAAGAGGGGAAGTGTGTTTTAACAACTGTTGTGATTTCATGAACATTGGGCACTTGATCTGCTACTGGAAGGGATCAAGCAAACATTTTATATGAAAAGTCGCTGTGAACTTCTTGCATTGAATTAAGAATATCCAGCTGATTGTTATATCCTCTTTTTAGATTCATATTTTATCTTCTCAGAGAATGTCTTTGGAGGTAATGTGGTCTCGTTGTGCCCAATGGAGGTATCCAGGATTAAAGGGGGTGACGGAGGCACTTCCCCACTTTGCCCAATCTAAGGCTCAATAAAAATCTTACTCCTTGAACTCTCATGGGGGCAGGTTTGCCTCCAAAAAGGGCTGTGAGGAAACAACCTTGTGACTTTCTGTTCTGGACAGCCAGCCATGCCTGCTGTTCTGGGGAAGAACAACACCGTCTTTACTAAAGCAAAACCTGTCTTAATCTAAAGCCTTGAGATACATTTTTTCCCTTTAACTTATGCACAATCACACAGGAGCTTCCTTCCCCAGCTGTGGGAGAAGSTAAACACCAATATTGATGTTAATACTTCTAACTATTTGAGAGGCACTAAAGTAACACTGGTTGACTGAATTAGTACCTGGATGGCATTAAATCATTAATTTARTTACTTGTATAAAATATGGTGAGCACGAACTGAAATGCACAAACATAATATAGTTAAGCAGAGGGCATTAAAAAATAAAAAAAAAGGCTAGCTCAAAACCTGATGCAAGCTGTTTCCTCTAGCCAAAGACACCTGGGAAGCGATAAGCCTMTGGCTGCCCAAGGGACTGGACCCTGCTCCCAGGTCGACTGTCTGCCTGACCCCCAAGAGAGGCTGAACGCACGTCCCAGGCCGTGGGTATTGCCCTGGCACGACCGCTCAGAAAGTCTGAAAAGAAACTCAAAGGAAATAATGCAAAAATTCAATTACAGCAGAGTGAAGAGGTTTGTCTGATAAGCGTGGAGCAGGTTTCCACCATCAAAACAACCCATTCAAACCCTGTCTCAATCCTGAAGCGCCCTCGCAGAGATGTGCTGCTAGGAGCGTGCTGCAAACGTCACTGTTTTCCCACTGATGTCTGAGGCAACATCTCTGCACTGAAATTACAGCTCTCAATGTATGCCACTCCATCTTGAAGGAAATTTCAAGGGATAGGTTGTAACAACTCTCGGTAAATTTTAATCCACCTGTTATTGTGGGAATTAATTAAGAGATTATGAAAACTGCAGTGTTTAGAGACATTAATTTGAATCATTTCCAGAATGAATTCATGCTCAGTCTACCTAATAAAACCARTGGCAGTGGAGGTCCATTGTGCCTTACRAAAAAAAGTACTCTTAAACAGTTGGAAGATTTTAATGATAAAGAGAAAAATAAGTATATAATTGCTATCTCCAGAGTGTCTGCATATACCACTTGAAATGTCTTGAATTACCATTGTGGTGAATTTAGCTATGAGAGTTAAGATAACATTGTTTGGTTTGGAGTCATTATGACAGAGATGTAGGYAGAATCACCCTACCTATCTATTCATATTTCATGTTATAGAATCAGTTAAGAGACCATGTACATTTGAAGAGAAAGCTGGGCTTTAGATATTAAGAAGAGTAAAATAATCTATGATGTAATTCTGCTTAATTAGCCTTAAAAAATGTCAAGTCATTTTAAAGAGGAAAGTGYTTTTAGATTAAAACTGTACATAAATCTCTGGAACTTTTAATACTTGATTTACAAAGAGTACACAAAGGTAACTTTCTTCTAAACTGAGGTGGCCGAGACCCTGGCTATGTGCCCTAACTGGGATCTGACCCCACACCTGAATGAGAGCTGAGTGATCACCAAAATGTATCTCCCATGGGAAAGAGGGCCASGAATGTGGCCCAGGAGGGCTTCAGAGTGCTCTGCAGTCAGGTGCCTGATCTAAATGACTRGCAGATCAATAGCCAGTCTTTATACTGCAACGGATCTTCTTAATACCACTGTGATTCCTAAGTATTATCTGGTGGAAAGTCTACCACTGAYATAAGTCAGTAGAATTTTGCTTTAATCTGATTTTATACTGTGTAATGACTGTGCAACATTCAAGGCTACAGATATATTTATTTAAATGAAATATATGTACCAGCTTACAGTGATTGCCAGGAAGCCAGTGCAACCCACAGATTGGTGTTCTAGCTCAAAAGTAGTCTAGGCTATTTAAAGAGGAAAATACTTGAAAGGTCTCAACTTTTATTTTGACACCTTCAAAAGGCAATTTGGAAAATGTATGTAAAGAGGCAGAGGAGGGAAAGGAGGGGGAAAGATTATTAAGGCACCCCAAACCCTTTATTTACAGTGAAATTAAATKGTTAAATTGATTTGTACTCTCTTCCCATTCAGCAGATGGATGRGAAGGTGGGAGATGTAAGTGGTTTAGCTGATAAGAAATCTCCTTTTCTTGAGTGAGTGGGTGGGAAAACTGGTCAGAGAACTAAGCAAGCTATTATGCTTCTACAGCTTTAGCTATTGTGAATGCTGCCAGTCTYCTTAATGGAAATATGGAAATGATGAAGTACGAGGTACTTTGCATACATATAGATAATGCTATGTTCTACTCAGGCTTTAACATGTACCTTAAAATACTTATGGTCACTTGACAGGACTAAGAAACAGCAAATATTAAAGAGCACCTAAATAAACTTTGAATTTTTATTTCAGGTAACTGTAAAGACAAATAGTTAAGAAATTGTTTAAGCCTCTAAGCACAGACTTAAATCTAACCTTACAGGTTAATGCAAAGAAGCTAAAGGTTTTACAGTTCATATGCAATGTAGGTGTTTGCAAAACCTCAGTTACCGTACTGTTTTAAGGGAAATAGGCAGTTACAAAGTGGCAAAGATTAAAATGTTCATTTGAAAATAGAAAATACTGCTTGTGCAGGGAAAAAGTCTTTTGAGACTACTATGTTCYCTTCAGAAACAAAGTAAACTATTAATAAACTCAGTTTAAATTTGACCTCTAGTTCCAGTGAAAAAGAAAATTGAAAAATGTTTGGAAAATCTGAATTTTTCATTTTAAACTGAGCTTAAAGGTTAAATTCAGCTAAATTTAACACAGACAAATTACAGCAGAAAAACATTTTGTCCTGTTACATTCAACTTAAGTGAGAGTATCCAGGTTTATGGTTTAGTAAAAATTCAATCCTTTGTGGAARGAAAGGGGTATCCTAAATAAGTTGCTAGGAATTGCTTTTTAAGAAACTGAATTAAAACTCATTTACTGGTAGGGCCACTAGGAGGCCAATTAACTTAGTGCTGTGGTTCAATTCAGAGGGGGAAAAAAAGGAAGATAAAAACTTTAAAATAGAGAGATGAGGGGAGAAGAAAAAGATTAAAGAGAAATAGTTAACTGATATGCTTCTGATTTGTTTCACATTCACTATTATTTTCGTGTCTCTGACAGTAATTTTTCCGCAGCTAGTTTCTTTATTATAGGCATTGTTCTGTGCCTCAGAAAAAGATGCCAACTTTTGTACAGTGAAAGAAAAAGTGGATAAAACCAAGAGGGAACATAATGCAAGTGTAAAATGGCCTTCTTCTGTGTAACAAATAGCAGTTTGAGCACAGTAACTGCCTGGTTATTGTCAAGTCGTATGTGGCTACCAAGTAGATGCAGGCTTATCCAAGTGCACATTTCAAACAGTTGGTTTGATGGGAGACAAAAATTTAATAGCACCTGCTATTTTCTGTGTGCTTTCATGTGTAGGTATAGAACTTGGTTTACAATTTTGAAAGCTTGGTTCATCTGGGATCATCTAGGAAACTGCAGTTTAGGTATCTATATGTAAACAAGCTGCTTATTCTGCATGCAAGGTAATTTTAAATATTTAAAAAAGAAAGGAACTATGTTACTGTTCTGATATAAAACTAAGCACCTAAGCAGTTTGAGAACTGGCAACAGTTTTTATTCATAGCAGGAAAATATGGAAAATAATAGGTAGGTAATATGTAAAATACCTAGTGCCTGATTATTTGAAATTGCTAACTCAAAAAGAGAAGTAAAATTATTTCTASTATACATATTTATAGCACTGTGTAATCTTTTATACTCACCCCTGGACTCATACAGTTCTACACATGATTTCAGAAAATTAACACTTATTTTTACAATGCATCTATTCTCTAAATGAATGGAAATTTTAGTCATTTCACTCAATGACTGGTTTCACGGTATGGCTGTAATATTAATGCCAGGTATTTCACAAAATACCTGAATAATGTAGGCATTTCTTGCAATGACCAGATAGAGCAGTCAAACAGCGTAATAGAATACTTGTGCCAGTCATTGCGCTGAGTGATTGAAACTCAATCATTTCACAGAACAACAGGTTACACATGGAAAGATGGATATTTAGCCTCACTTCTTTGCAGTTTGCATCTCAAGGTGCATCCACCACAGTTTACGGTTGCTGAAGGCCAGACTGCTGAGCCACGCCTCAGTTTCATGGTCCTATTCCCAGCCTCCTGACATTTTCAAGGGCACATGGGGAGAGGGGAGCAGCTCCATCTGCACCCTACTCCTACCACATCAAGTGATTAGCTTTCAGCTGGATTAGCTCCCTCACCCAGCTCAGCTGTACAAGTCCAAGTGCCAGGCAGGGAGAGAGGGAAGGGATACAAACAAGGGGAAAGGGAATCACAACATTCAGGTAGGGTCAGGCTGCCAGGAGTCTGCACCTTTGCTTCTATCCAAAGGGGAGCTTCAAACGCCTGAGAAAACAATGCTCAGGCTGGATGAAACATTCAGGGATGAGTGGACCTTTATGGCTTGGCCACCTGTCTGAAAAAAACAACAGTTAAGACCTTCTGGGCTCTTGTACAAAAAATTGTCCAAACTGCTTGTCTGTATCTGTTTGCAGCATAAAGTGCTGAATCTGTTCTTGTGGCAAGCATATAGTAGAAATAATATCTTGGACAGGAGAGGATGCTTGCAAAAAAGAAGTCCAGCTTTTCTCAGATGGCTTAGGTGCTTTGTTTGCTCATTTCAGCATGAAATAACCAACAAAAGCCACTTACCACATTATTATTTTCCTCCATATCTTAATTGTATGAAAACATCAGCACTTTATTTAGTCTTTAATTAGCATAATCCAAGTACAAAGTTCAGCCTGGGCAAGGACACAAGGGTATTGATTATCTGTCCTTTCCACCGGAGTCAAAAATCACTCCTGTGCTGTGTTTATTAATATATGTTCATAGCTATRGCATTGAAATCTATCACTGCGATTGACCTTTCTTTTCAGGCAGTCAATAGCCATTGACCCATGTAGGTAAATTACCATAGTGAATTTTGCAGTTGCTTGCTCAGACTCTTATATCAATAGTTGACCTACTGAATGTTTATTCTTTTTTTTCTTCTCTTTCGCCTACCAACCAAATAAAAACTATGCACACAGATTCAAACAAATATATAAATAAGAAGCAGGTCGCAAATCACTTTGCTGTTCTCTGCTTGCACAGGGACACATGGTACCTTTCTTATTTCTACCTTTTGGTGTCAGCAAAACACCCATTTTGCTAACCTGAAAGAGAGCAGGAATAGTGTCTCAAATTGATGGTACTTCGGATAAGGAATGTGTTATCCTGTGGCTACAAAATATGTCTCTCAGATATTGTAGATCCCAGTAAAATCTTCCTGAGTGATCATAGACTATAACCTGAACTGCAACGTTTTGGTCTTGATTTGAATCCAAATGTACCAATGTTTAGCTATGGTAATATTAGATTGTTTTCTCTGTCCTACTGAAGACCTAGAGACCTCCTTCAAATATGGGGTCTGAATCTGGCCTTTCCCATAGATTTTGAGAGTTCAGAAACAAAATCTTAGTTTGACCCAGTTCTAGTAATTTAAATAACTTCTTCTGATTTGAAAAATCAAGTAGTTTCTTAGATTGGCTTCGAATTTTCTTCTTTGTTACATAAAAAAATTAAATTGCCAAGGAAGAAATGAATAGCAAAAATGATATGTCAGTTTGTTTGTGTCCTTTGTGTATTTGATTTGAAAAGGGCATGATTTTTAGGCAGCTTCAAAATTGTTTTCTGTTGTTGTTTCAGGAGACAAAGAGGGAGTCTTAGCAAGCAAGGTGTTCTGGTCATTACTGTGAGGAGCAACATGTAAGTTCAGGGATGCAATTTCAATGCATGTTTTGTGCCATTGAGCTGGAAAATCTCTGAGATTCAGTTTTAGCCTGTTTCCCCTAAAGCTGCTGTTTGGAGGCAGAATATGGGTACAATAGATAAGTACCGTGCTTGTTGTGTCTGATGGGATTATTATTAAATGACATGAGTCTATAGAGGGTTTTGTGAGTCATTCATGTCTTTTTTTTCAGTTCTACGTAAAAGTAATAGATTAAGGCTAAAGGKTTTTTTTGCCAGAGCTGTGAGACAGACTGTGACTACACTGTTTTGCCCTTCCATTATATGTAGCTCTCCTCCCTGATATCCATAGTGGCTGTATTTACATTAGTGGGTTTTTTTTAAAGCAGTAGTATGATTTTGAAGCTCAGCCTCTGTTTGTCAGGGCCCTGAGAATACTAATCCACCTTAATGGCCCTCATCATCCTCACCTGGGGCCTCCACCCACCTCTGCACCTGAGCCTAGGAGCCCTATTTCAGCTCAGCCAGGGAGAGCAGTCCTGACTAAGCTACAGTGTAGGTGTACCTGTCTCTGCTTCCTGGATGGATGTTGGATTTGCATTGCAGCCCTGTTGCTAGTCCTGTCTTCAGCCCTTTCTCCTGCTGATACTAGCAAAAGAATTTTGAACAAAGTTTCTCCAGAGGCAGAGGACTTGGGAGAGTCAGGGGGCTGTTAATCTTATGACTGCTGCCGGGTGCAAGAAGACTGATGAGCAATGCTAGGAGCTCAAGGAGGTGAAGGTCATGCTTCTGGAGATCTGTGACAACTGGTCTTTGTGTGAGATGCAGTAGGTGTTCTCCATTATCAACCTCTACAATAGATCTTTAGATGGAAATATACCACCAAGCCCACCAAATGCTTGGACACCCTGGATCCCAGGATCACTCTATTGAACAGTTCAGAGGAGCCTGCATGCTGGGATCCAGCAAAAGAACCCTATGCAGATACATCCAGAGACAATCCTCTGGTCTGTTCCCTTTCCCACTCAACACTGGGAGCTTCCTGCGGAAATGACCTACATTGCTATCCTGGTAGGTGTAATGTTTTTTCTTTAAATGTTTTCATAGGGGAAAGGAAGGATGTGTGTGAGGCTTCTTGTGGCATTAGGGCATTGGACTCGGAGGAGAGATGATATATACCACAGGTCTGCTGACTGCAAAGGCTGTTATACTTTCTAAAGCTATTCCCCTGGGACTCTGACAGTTATCTCCTGACTAACCAAATCAAAAACTACCCACCTAATTTCCACCCTGTGCTCTTAGTCCCTGCTACCATGTCAGCTGCATGTGCAGCCTTGCCATGGTAGTAGAGCCCTCCTAGGCTTTTCTGCCACAATTCTGCTATGGAGAGCTGGCTAATGAGCTGATGGTGTGGTCACCGTGCTCCACAAAACAGTACTGCAGATCCTATCTCTGGCCCTGAAACAATGAGGGCGACAAGGTAGTGAGATGCAAGGCAGACTGTGGCTGAGAGGATGGCCTGAGTGGTAGGAGTCAGGAGACATGGGGCTGCACAGGACAACAGCCATTCTCATAAATGCAGGTAGGAGCTCCTGAAATCTCATAAGAGGGTGGCAAAGTCAGAGGCCTGCCACAACCAACTGTGGGTGCAGAGTTTTGGGATATCACGCATCCCAAGGACTCCACTCAAGGCTCATCTTCTGGGCCCAAAATCTATGTCTGATGAATACCACCTCAGCAACAAGGACTCCCAGAGGGTCATGCTCTTTGTCTTTTTCCTCAGAGAAAAGGAGGCATTGGATGTCAAGCATGGATTCATTGAGGGTGTCCTGTAATAGTTGTTGCAGCCATGGGATTAAGACCACGCTGCTACCTCTATAGCACCTTGTATCCAACRTAGTCCCAGCTCAAAGCTGGGTGGTGGGAGCAGGTGGGAATGTTTCCCCAGTGAAGAGACCATCAACAGTGTTGTGGCTCTGAACCAGGTTTTCTTTATTCTAAACAAGTAAGAGGTAGAGTGGAGGAATTCAAATCCTGTCATCCTTTGTCATGTACAAAAGATAGAGAAGAAAGAATATCTGTAAATCAGGACTACTTCTACCTCACCTTTGCTGAGATTACCCCTGTAAGTTTGGAAGCTGGATATTCAACAGACAGTAGCTCTTTGGAAACCTGCTTGCTTATTTGCACAAAGCAGCGGAGTAAAAATTAGAAAAGAGAAAAAAAAAAAAATCTGAAAATTGAGTGAGGTGTTGATTCAGTTAAGCAATTCTGATAAGAAGACAAAGACTAACAAGGTAAAAAAAAAAAAGGTAGTTGTGTTTATTATTGCACAAAAACATAATATGATGGTATAGAATCCTAAAGACGAAAAGTAATGTTTCCTTTTTGAGGTTTGTGTTTGTCAGTGGGATGGTGAAGGCGGATAATTGTACTTGCAGTAGCCAAGGCAATRAATAGTAACAAATTGTCTTACTTCGTTGGGATTTCTTTTAATGCTACAACTTACAGTATTTTAGCACCTTGTTTGCAGAATCAATGGAAACTTGCATAGTGAACTTTAATAGACTCTGTTATGTCTTTGGGGGATAAAACCCTCTGCTTGTTCCCTTGTTTTCCTTGTCTGAAGTCCCCTATGTCTCTCATCTCCCACAATGTTCAGTGTTAGAGGCAGTTATGTCAGAAGTTTAAATCCTTCCACTTTGGAATGAACGCGAACTAACACAATGCTTTTTGRATTTTGTCATACAAAATCTATACAAATATCTTAGTGAGTTATTCTTCTTGTGTGGATTGCTTGTAGATTACACACCTATGTAAGTCACAGTTCAYGACATTCCAATCCATTAAATAAACCATGAAATGCTATTATTCTTGTTTGAGTGACTCATGTAGTTAAGTAACACAGCCTTTTAGAAATCAGCATAATGGAGGCTTTTTCCCCTTTGGCAAAACCCAAGTGAAAATTTTCCTTTCAGTGGGTATTTGTGGTAGGAAATAACTATGTTTATATGAAGTAAATGCAATATGGTCATGGGCACAGTACAAGCCACAACTTATTTTACACTTCTGTCAAATATTTGCGGAGGAAATAGGTCTGCTATTTGCTTAGCCTAGCAGCTAAGGAATGCTGGAAGGATACAAGCTAACATTGCTACCCTTTCAAATGTACCGTGCCGTCTCAAGAGACTGCAAGTGATCAGGACCTCTGTTTGTGCCTCATCTGAAAGACTGTTTCTGGTAGTTGAGTACATCTGTGTGCAAGATACTGACTCAAAGCAGGTCTGAAAGGCAGAGCAAAAGAGAACCAATTTAGAGGGGAGAGCATTTCTTACAGGTTCACCACTGTGCCAATTGCTTTCGTCTGTACTAGGTTTTCTTTGGAGATTTCCTGTAAAAGAAATAAACAAAATTCATTCTCACCATTAACTTAATATAATTCAAGATGTTTCTATCGCAGAGAGTAAAAAGTACAATTGGGTGTTCTAGTCATAGTAAGTACTGTATAATTAGTCTTCCAAATGAATGTTTCCACTCATCAGGATGACTAAATAACTTGTTGAGTAAAATTCTTAATTTACATAACTAAAAGCCAATAACAGCTTTATCTCCCTTCATCTGATTATATTCTGGGTTTATATCTACATTTCATTGGCCACCTGCCACTCTCTAAAGGATAGGAGGTAATTAGAACCAGTGATAGTGCACTATCGTTATATTTTTTTTTTACAGCACAGATGCAGTTGGGTGCTATTATCATATCTAGTACAATTTTGTGGATAATATCATTATGTCTCTGCTGCCCATAAATTTAATTGGAAATGTGAATCAATTGAAAATGCATTTTAATCTCTGCATCGTAATACATTTTGCTTAACATAATGGTACTTCAAAGTTTTAACAAAATATGTTACACTTTGTGCAGACAGCAAATCCTCCATTGCATCTAACTGTTCTGTATACACATATATTTGCACAGAAATTTTTCCACTGTGGTAAAATAATCTACTGTACAAAATACCGTTGAAAGTATACTGGAATAATGAAAATTATCATTAAATACTAATTACTACTATTCTGACTTCTATATTGTATTTCACATGGATCAAGTGTCCATACATCACCATAATAAATTACTGCAAGTAATGAAATTGTTTACATGTAAACAATCTTTTTYTAAAAATGACTGACAGTCAACCTTATTTAAGAGTTTTGCTTCACTGTAATATTTTTTTAGTTGTTTTTTTTTTTTTTTTAATTCAGCTACTACAAAACAAGCATAACAAAGCTTGAGATAAATAAAGCAGATTGTTCTGCAGAAGGGAATGTAAGAATGTATTACTGTATTAGAGATGGAGAAAATATGGACCTTCTTTGAATGACGGCTAATCAAAGACACAATTTCTTGATACATTTAAYACAGGGGATCTCCAATGTAGCAGAGTCAAAAGTTCCATTGGCCCACCCAGAGCTGAAACTGATTTGCACCCCAGATTCTGCAATAGTGAAAGCTTTTTCAACCAATTTTCTCTACTTCCTGAAATGGCATTTTATAATCTATCCCTTAAATGAAGTTTCTGATAATCCCAAAGTGACCAAAATGGCCAGTTGGCCCCATTTCTTATTAAATTAGTTCTTGTTAAAAATATCCTAATGTGTTAGTTGTATTGGGGTACTGATAGATTAAACATTTGTGGTTGTTTTTTTTTTAAACTCCGGAGTTAGTTTGTCCTGAAGCTCTGCTGCTTCTCTGGTTTAAGAGGAGTTCACYTCCCCTTTTTGCCTGATGAGACTGGGAAAAAAAAGTCTTAAGTTACATGTGAAATTCCTGTCCCTTTTTYACCTTCCACCATTTTAGATCAGTTCACAACTTTGTTTTGTTGGACAGTAGGATGCACTATAACAATAACTGTCACAAATTAGGACTCTCTTCATGTTTCCTTTGTTTTCTGGATTTGTATTGTTTCTCCTCTCTCTGCATTGGTCTTTTTAAATTCCATAGTGTTCATTATCAGTGCATACCTTCTAGTTTTAGACTGGGTTTTCCCATTTTTCATGTCTTCAAAAGTGTGGAGGGAACGTCCATGTTGTGTACCACAGCAGACATTGGTGGTACTTCCTTCTTGCTAGATTCACTGTTTGTGTCTTGCTCTGCACTTCTCAAAGAGTTAATAAATTACTCTTTGATAATAAAGATTACAAAGTTGGTGTTGATCCTGTTTTAAAACATTTTCTACCTTCTTTAACCATTTTGGGGTCCCACAGTGGAGAATAAAAACACCTTTAAAAGCTTCATCCCCTGGTAGAGATGTAGGTCAACTGCCAATTCACTGTCAGGGTAAAAAATATTGAACATTTGACTGTTCTGTGTGGAGTAAAAGCTAAATTCAGATGAACTCCATCAAAGAACCAAAAGCATGATCAGAATTTCATAATTTCAATTCTTCAGTGAGCATAGATATGTCTATTCATACTGGAAGGTGGTAAGGTGAAGAAAAACGGAGACATGAACTTTATACCGAAGTTAAGAAAAGCCACAAGGAGAGAGGTGCAAATTTTTTACTTTAAAAAAAAAAAAAAAGAAAAAAAGCAGCTAGAATTGTTCCTTATAAATAACAGCTGTGTCTGTCACAAGGTTAGTATGTTATGGGGAAGCAAGTATTACATGTCACCTAACCAGGTTTGTGAGGTCAAGTGCCAGCACAAGCATTTGGTTTAGGTGTACCACAAAGCCTACAGAGGGTTTGACTTTTTGGTAATAGAACTAACGTGCAGGAGGAAACTTGAAGCAAATCTGCCTGAGTTAGGTTCAGGAAGACAAGAAYGAGAAGGGAGTGTTGTGGGTACAGAAAGGGGAGAAAAGTGTACTGCATGCGGAGAACTTGCACAGGAGTTGTGCTAGTGTGTTAGAGCAGGAATACACATCATAAATATTAGCAGCTACTTGAGGCACATTAGGAAACAGTCGTTTGAACTGTAGTAAACTGCTGATGATGACCTGTTCATCCAATCGACCATGGTAACTGAAGCAGCTTCTGGAAGGAAAATACAGGGAGGAAGAAAAAAACAAACAAAAAACCACGAAAAAACCTCARTATGCTAATCTGATCTGAGTGGACTTGACCTGGGAAAGGTGTATTAATGAACAATAATTTGCATTGCTTGAGAAGGTTTTCTGCAAGGTTTTCTGTAGAAGCATATTCTGTGACTAACCATGATCTGATGCTGATTTAAATAATAAAAAAGGAACCAGGAAATTATTTTGTCTGAGGTGATAAAGTTTTTCTCCAAAAAAAACTTGATATTTTTTTTTCCTGGTTGATATTTCAGGGGGGTGAAATTAGTACCTCTTTAGTTGGCTGTACATGGGAGCCGTTGAACAAGGTTGGAATGGATTTTCCCATCCCTCTTCCAGACTGGAGGGAAACTTTATCCGTGTAGTTTGTTCACATGTTGATCTGGTTGAACAACTGCCCAAGACACATCCATAGCCAAAGAATTATTCTTTCCCTTTATTGTGCAGAGGCTTTGTAACCAGTGGAGACTTACATTTTGTGCACCTTTCTTTGCTTAGCTCAGCTAAATATACCTATCCAAGTACTATATATCCCCTAAGTTGCTTTTCTATTAATCACCTGACTTTGAAGATATCTCAGGACTTGGCATTATGGCTAATCACACTGATAATTCTTTATTCCTCCTTTGCTTAATTTGTCATCATCTATATTGTCATTTTTCTTTTCTTTTACTTCACAGTCTGGTTTGTCTCATTTTGTTCTCTTCCTAGATATATCTTTTCCCATTATTATCCTTTTTCTTCTTCTTGTTCCGTATCAAAATCAAAACATGTTATACCCTCTCATAACATTCACTTCCATGGCATTCTGTAACAGTGTATGCTCTTCTTTCAGACAGCTCAGTTGATGTGTTTTGTCTTAGAGAATTCTGGCATAGAGAAACTTTTCTAATTTCTTCCTGTGATTTTAGTTGTAATACTCCTCTAGGGTTTTTTCCCTTCCTTAGCCATAGGTTATGGCGGTGTAGTTACTCTTCGTTCTTTTAGTATTAAAATTGTCTTCACTTCCATTTGGTCTTTTTCCAGTTGAATACTTTAGACCTCTTTTTCCTTCATCTAGTAACGGTGTGTGATCTGCTATTTATCACTCCCACATGTTTAATTAACCTGCTCCTTACAGATTTATACCTCCTTATGGCTGGATTTTCTGCTTCTGATGTTGTCCATATGTGTGCATTTGACTCCATTCAGAGATTTTTTGAAATTTAGGTATGCAACATGTGCTTGATTTGTACCTGTCATCCTTTCTTTTGCATATGAATGAGCTTATTTAGAACTAATTAAATGCTAGTGCTTTTTKTATATACCATTACCCAATTTGCTTTAGCTGATTTGTGTGTGCAGACTAAATATATCAACTGCATGAAGTTTTCGCTCTGCTCCCAAAGGTAGAGTGCAAATCTTTATAATTCACCTGCAGAGTTGAAGATTTTTATTTTTTCTTTCTATTGTGTGGAGAAAGTCCTCATGTGACACCCAGCTGCTGTAGTGACAATCCCAACGTTTTATTCTGCCTTTGGTACAGAGAATGTTTCAAGGACAGGGTCTTAACCATGATTTTCTTGAGTAGTTTGGAATTTCTGCTGGAAGTTACTCTTTGGTAACTAACACAACCGGGTGCAGACAGGACTTCCCAAAGGCTTGTCAGTTTTGAGATTGGGAGGCTATAATAACTGTTTAACAGCATCACCCCCTCTGAACTTCTATGAGTATACAAATCAAAGATGAGATTTTTCAGTGCCTAAATGTTTCAAGCTTCTCATCAGCTCACAAAGGAACTTGAGMTTCTTAGTAGTGAAGACTCTGTAATGCCCCCTTGGCTAATGGCACAAGCAAGTACCCGACTCTTTCAACCACTGCCCCTTTGTTTATTACAGGTTATTTATTGATCTTTGGGGGGTTGGGTTTTGTTGGGTTTTTTCTTGGACTCCTCATCCCTGTTGCTTCTAATGTCTTCTTTCTATGAATTAAAGTTCAGGTTTGAAGACATGAGGTGAATGGTGATTTGTGACACTCTTTAATGTCACCTTCAGTTCAGTGGGAGTTGAGAACACTGGCAAACTTTGTTCTCTGCCRTTGTGCTGATGTGCAGAGACTTCTGAAAGAAACAACTGACTTCTGCTGGTTGTGTCAGCATAGTCCAGATTTCTGGTGTAAACCTTATATATTTAACTTATAAAATATTTAGACCCCATATGACTGTTCTCTCCTGCATTTGAGAAGCTGGTTTACAAAACCTCATGCTTTCATGGAGAGGCCAGTAAATTGCTTTCCAGATATAGTCTTTCTCACACCAGGCTGATCTGATTTAACTTTCTTAGTCCAYACTTGTTGACACATGGTTTAATTTGGCTTTTTAGGTCCCTATAGTGACCTAAAAAGTGATCAGTGAAATTGCCTACGTTTCTCAATGGTTTAAATAGATTGTGTGAGGACCTGAAGAAACCCCTCCTATTAAGAAATCAGCTGGAGGGTGGGGAAGAGGGCAATGGTTCAAGGGAATCACCAGGAGACTTGAAAATGAAAGCTGCATGATACTGGTGATAGGTTTCTGYGCTAACTACTGGTTTTAGGTGAAACTGAGGGCAGAACTTTCACTGGCAAATTTGCTTGTATGACAAGAGCTGACTTCAAATAGGACATASCACCTACTTATATCTGAGCTTCCTACCAGCTGACTATCATATTGCACATGGGCATTGTAGAAAATGGCTGTAGCAAACAAACATGGTATTCTCAATTGTTCTGCTCATTCAAGAGATTTTGATAAATCAGGAAAAAAGAATTGTGGTGATTAACCCTATTGGTGATATGTCTGTCCTCTGAGGATGAGTTTAGATTGTATAATTCCAAAGAATACCTAAAAGTTGGCCTCATTCTCTAGAGCTGTTCTGCCAAATAATGTGTCATGCTCTCCTTGTTACATTTCATGAATACTTTAAAAAGGTACTGAACCTGCTTATGCTTTCTGAAGACAAGCAGCAATGTTCTTTGTTATCTCAACAGGAAATCTGTTGATGCTTTCAACAGTGGTATGAAAAGATTTTGTTTGCAAACCTTTGTGTGGCATTAATGAGATCATCTAATTATTAAGTACCTCTTAACATCCTTACAGTGTACTCCTACTTATAAGAATTTTGCAACTAGATATGTGTTAGGTAAATAAATTTATTTTTTTAACTTTTGTAAATATAATTCAAGGTTAATAACTTACATTTACCAGTATTGTAAAAAAAAGGACTTGCCTCTGCCACTCACTTTTTCTATTTTTATTTTTTTTTAAGCAACCTTATGATAGAATCTTTGCTCCAGTTTTCACTCGATACTCAGTCCTGCTGAAGGTCTTCTCTAATGACATGCTAGTAGTTCAGCAACAAATCATTTCTACTACCTATCTTTACAGATTTCTGACCTGTGGTATATCTTCTTGGTCAGAAAAGGCACCAGCCCAAGACCCCTAGTGAAGTTCTGTTGTTCAACAGCAACGTAACATTTTCCATGGTTTCAGTCCTCTTTATTAAAACACTTGAACTGTGAAGTTAGCTTTAAATTGAAGAATTTGTAACATATACCAGGAGTCTGAGTCAAAACTCCTAAAGTTTTTTTCTCAGGATAACATGGCAGACTTTAATGTGTCCCACAAATGAACTTGAACTGCTGTTTTCAAAGAGTATGGAGGTGTGCATAGATTTTCCACAAATTTCCTTGCACTTCAGTGTATCCTGCTGCCGTGGTGCTCAGCCCTTCAAAGGAGTCTGCTCTGTAGAGTTTGTGCTAAGAGTACCTTTTTCATCAGTACACCTTTCACTTTACCAGCTCAACATTAGATCAATAATGATCTTCTTCAGTTTGTGTTGGTCTGGTTCAAAACCACGGAGCTCTCTGAAATAAAGTGCATTGGAAGTGGGAAATGTGTATGTAACCAGTCTAATCTAGAGGATTTTGAGGTACAGCTCTGCCATTGAGATGTATACCCTATGACCACTGATAAAGAAGAATTAGGAGTTGTAGTAGACAATCAGAGGAAATACAAAATTTAAAATGCAAGTAGAAGGCTTCTGTATACCACATTCCAGAGCAGAATTCAGGAAGAATAAAAAATAAGCTAGCAGCTTGAAAGGCTGACATACCAGGGGTAAGCATTGCCAGTTAAAACACAGCATAACATAAAACTCCATCAGGCAGGGTAGACAAATCATAGCAGAGAACTTAGAGGTGAAATGATCACAGATGATCTTCCCATTCAGGATTAACTCAGGCTCTAGAATCTGGGGAGTGTTATTTTACTTTCTTTCATTAGTAATAGCACTCTATTACATGTTTTTGAGCCATGAAGCTAATGTGGCATCTGGTGATAGGGACGGTCACATTGGGAGGCGTACAACAAGAGCGTTAGGAACTCAACATTTAATATTTTCTGTAAGAATTGCCTGCTTAGAATGGTTTATTGGCTGTTGAGCTTGTCTTTTGAGYGAATATATCTTTCATCTTGCTGTGAGCAAGACTTGGATTGAAAAAGCTAGAGATCACATGTTGAAAATCAGGTGTAATAGCATTCAGGAAGAAAACTAGCGCTGTGCTGGGATACTTCTCTGATGTAAATAATTTTATTTAATATGTATGAAGAGCCTTGGCCTTCCCCTAGCAGTGCACACAAAGAGGAGTGTTGTTGGTTATTTACCCCACAGAGCTTTGAAGAAGCCTGACTTGAATTGTCTGAGTAACTGTTTATTGCTGTTCTCCCTGGGCTGTACAAGCAAGCACTGCCTCTTGCTTAGCTTAGACAGCAAGATTAAAATTACAATATGTGGCAATGGAAAGGAGACTCATGATTTTGGTGTGCTCAGGACCCATTTATTTTCTGCCCACGAGGAATAGTTGCCACTATTTCTGCTATGTAGGTTGGGACTATCTCATAGCTGCCGAAYGGGCTTGGAGACTTGGTTAAAGTAAATGGCACCTGGGTCTCCAAATCTTTGAGATAACATGGAAAATTTCAGCCTTGGCCCATCTGTATCTCAGCTTTCCTAATAAGGAAAACCAGACTTGCAGCACTTTGTRTTTGACATTAGGACAGAAAGCTTTCCTCCACTGGAATCTGCAGAAGGTGCTGCGGTAATGTAGGGCAGTTGTGCAGGGAGAGAAATAGCCTCTTAGAGCAATAGCTGAGTGAATTGACTGCTCTGGAGCTCCTTTTTTATCATCTTCATATAGCTAATCTTGTAGGGAAGGAACTGTCCCATGTGRGGTCTGATGGCACATAAGACAATAGCAAAACTGTCCTCTGACACGACTATTGAGAAGGAAGCAGTTATTCCTCCTGTTTCCAGATGTTTCAAGATGCTGTTAAGATTTAGGTTCATGTTAAGGTAATATTATATAAAGAAAAATTTTAAAGATRGAACATAAAGATGTAAAAACAGGTGCTTATATTGTATTATTAATAAGACAAGAGAGAAACTGCAGGTTTTTAATCCATTCTTCTAACTTATGTATTCACTTTKATTATAGAGACATAATTAAGATGGGTAATTACAAACCCTGTGTCTCCTAGTAACATATTCATGCAGTAGTAGCTATGGTGTTTTACAATATCAAGCTCATATGTAAAGCAAATTATCTATTTAGTTGGAATGATATCACTAGAGCCAAATTAAATTCTCTGATAAGCACAACTATTCATTAGCTGGCTGCACATTATCTGAAAGCCACTTGTATCCCAGTAACAAAGTTGGAATATTATCCTATCCTAGATACATTTGCTCTCAAAAGCTTAATACACAAGTTTAACTAGATCAGCTGAGACCGTTTTGTTTTTCGATTTCCTAATTAACTTGAATTAAATTACTGCTGGCACATCTGTCTTAGAGTTGGTTTCACTGAGCTTCTGACCTGCTGCAGAATCTCTTTCTTAGGCAGGCTAAGGTCTACTTCTGAAATGACAAAAAGGGAAAAGGGGTTTTCAATAGGCAGCTGGGAGAGTTCCCCTTGAATCGATTGKTTTATGCTGTTGAATTTTAAAATGCACTGTTAATAGTATATTAGGTGCTGACCATGCTGGAGAGGTGTCTTCAGGTATTTAAATCAAAATAAATAAAATATTGACTAAGCTGAACTCAGTAGCTCACTGAATTAAACCGAAGAGGTATATTCCAGTTTTAAACAATGCATTTGCAGGGATTTATTCCAGTTTAAATCAATGCTTAAAACTCTTCACTTCCAATTGATTTAGTGCAAATTTATGTGCATAGRCAAAATCTGAGACGTGCTGTTACAGTGGTCTGAAACTTGCAGGATGATTTTTACTTTTCCTTGAACACTGTAATTTCCTATGTCCTCTTCCAATCCCTTGGTACACTATGTAGTTTTTCCACGGGCCAGTGTCAGGGGGAAGGTACGACAGTAAAGCGCTGTTTCTCTGTCCATAGCATAGTAGAAGAGAGGTGCTCCTCTCAGTGCTTCTCTTCACAGATCCAGGGTAGGATCCTGCACACCTGCACCAGTCCCTGAGAAGGACTTTGGCCAGGCAATTTCAAAACAACTAGAAAAATAGTGGAGGACAACTTTCTTCTCATAGTTGCAGTGTTTTATACCAATAGTCTGTGCTACTCCCTGATGCAGAATTCCAGGTTGGTAAAACAGTACAGGAGTTGGGGTATCTCCTGTCAATCTGAATAGGAAGCTTTATCCAGAAGATACCAGTTTTCAATGATCCCAGTAGTTCATATATATATATATATATATATATATATATTTGGCTCTTAACAGCTGTAACATGCTTATGTACTGAGTACTCATTTCCTGTCATTGCACAGTATCTTGCATATATGTCCTGTATTACTGATCTATTTTACTGTGAATTAACATTCCTGGTTTGTGCATTGTGACCTTGTTTATAGATTCTTGTTCATATCAGGTAAGACTGCTGACTTGAATAGCAGTATTTCTTTGTTTCAGTGAGAACCAGTATATATAAATGATTTGAGGAAGAGAACGAGCCTTTAACTTTATTCTGTTTCTGGCTTTGTCTGACTTAAAGACACATACTATCTACAGAAGTAAAAGCTAGATTGTTTATTTCTTAAAGTTTCAGTGTTATTCTTATCCATTAATTAAAGTATACATGAAGATAAATATATATTGATCCACTGAATATGGTCCATTTCTGAGACTCAGATCTTAATCTCAAAATTCAGGGCCAAGTAAAACAAGGATTGTTTTTTTTAATTGGGTTCAACTCCTGGTCTAGAATATTCTGTAATAAAGCAAATATATTGTAACTGAAAGATGCTTGCACAGTAATAAGCAGAAAGAACAGAGGCACCCTTCCATAGTGGTTCAGATTTATTTGSAATACCGGCTTATAGATATTTTCTTTGAAGTAAAAAAAAGTCACTGCTATGATCCTCCAGGAGCCCAGAGCTTTGAGCTAGATTTCCTGCACTTTTTTAAAAGTGAGGTTTCTAGTCATTGAGTTCAAATATAAACCAAAAAAAGCAAACTTCTTAAAAGGTAGAGAAAATACAAAGTGAGGTGGAAATAAAATAGGCTTATAAACTTGTATCTTCCTCCAGTTCTGTGTTCTTTCAGGCTGAGTCCTTTTCTCTAGTCTTACTTTCAACACAGTAAGTTGGTGGCTTCCTAATCACAGCAATTGCTATACAGTCTAATCTGGGTCCCCAGGAAAAGCCTTACTTTCTGTCGCCCTGAGGTCTGGCTCCGCATGCTCACTGTTTACATGAGGATTCTCCTGGCCTCTGCTGGGTGAAGCCTCCCCGCCAGCTCTCTCCCATATTATAATRTCCTTTCCCTTTCTGCCTGCATCTTTTTTTTTTTTATTGAGCAATAGTTTAGAGTGTATTATTTAAACCTTTTTAAGGTGCAGATGGTCTGTTAGACATCTTTCCTTTTTTACATCTGAACTTTTGTCCTGTGGACTAAATGTGCCTGAATTCTGTTGCCAAATACTGGAGTTCTTATTCCCTATGTCAAGGGCCCACCTACCCTTAAATCCCYTGTTTACTGGCAGTGTGCCTATAAGACCAGAGCTGAATGAACTCCTGATGTGCATGATACCAGGAACACAGATGTTATATGATAAAATGAATATATGAGAGTACAAATAGAGCTGAGTTGTCTTAATGAAGGTACAACCCTCTAGCATCCTTCGCATCCCATTTGTATTGACGTATTTTTTGTTGGGTAGGGAATTGCTTTTAACATAAGACTAGAAAATGCCAGGTCATAAATACCAGAATCTTATACAAGATTTGAAATTCATGGGGAGAAGGATCAGAACAGCCCAGAGTCAGAATTTTCAGAGCCCTCACCTGAGATCTGGAAGACCAAGATTGAGGTCTGCTCCAACGTGTCCAGTCACAAAGTTCCCATCTGCAAAAAAGCAGTGTGGAAATAAATAACACTGTGTGGTCTTCATCTTCCCTGAAGTCCTTACTAGAACTGTCCTTTAAACTTCTTTGGTCTTTTTCCTCCTCCTGACTTACGCACTAGTCTGAGGATGACAGCAAGGAATAACTATTGTGTGTAGCAGACAACAAGAAGAATGTTTTTACTTCACCATTGTGGGCATCAACATATACCCCAAACGTTTCCCAGGCTTGGAGGGGACAGAGTAAAAGCCAATTCTATATTCCCATGTTTTAGTGCAGGGAGACTTTTTTGCCTCTTGTTTGCAATGAGCAAGGCCAACAGCAACAACTGTCATGCTTGAAAGAAGAACTTTCCTTAATAATTGTGGAATTCCCCCCTGTTTTTCCCTTTAAAATTGAATCTTGTGATTAAAATGCAAATCAATGCCATAATGATATACTAATCTGCAACTTAGTCTGACCCATAGTGCTTAACTGTTGGGGTGGAGGTGGTTATAATAAATGATAAATATTTAGAGTTGTGTATTCCAATTACAGCAAAATGTCAATTCCATTCCTACTGCAGTAGTTACTGCCAAATGTGGGAATACACGTTTTAATCGTCAGGTGCTTGGGTTTTTTTGGTGCAATGTAAACAGGTATAGTGACAGATGATGCTCGTAAGGAGGAGAAAAGAATGTCTTAAACACTAGATGTATGTATTTTAGAGATGCAGACAAGATAATAAATTGAAAGACAGTTTCACATAAAATTAGATGAGTAAAATACCAGCAATAGTTTACTTTTGAGTTGGTAACACTCTGGATCGTGTTAGCTAAACACATTTGCAAAAATAGGCTATTTAGTACAGGTGCTCACCTAAACCAAAGTTGCTCAACTGAAGGTCCAGATCCAAAAAAAGCATATGAATGTCTCACTCCACTAATTCCAAGGATCTAAGCCTGAAAGCTGTGCTTCCATATGTACTGTGGATTGTATCCCTGTATGTTGGGCCCTGCCCCAATGTACTGAACAGCTACARTTCTCCTTAATCTTACGGAGATGTTTGATATTACAGACCCATGACAGAATGAACAGAGGATGCTTCTGCCAGGGATCAAAAGCATGGTTGCACATGCTTAACTTTAGGTAGGTAACCTTGAAATTTTTGCCCAGGTTTTTACCAAAGTTAATTTGCACAATAAGGCAGCATTCCAATTTAACTAGATTGACTTAATGCTTCAGTTAATATCATGCAAATGAAGTGTTATTTGCTACAACATTTTCCACATGTCAAGTTATACAGGAATAAGATTTATTAGTAAGGAGTAAACAATTCCCATTACTGGCTTCATTAAAGAAAAAATATATTTCCAGCATGGAGGATAACTTCAAGAAAGACACAGTTAAAAAAAAGATTTGGAATCTGGAAGATTCAGTTTAGTCTACATTTCTACACTGAACCAGACGTTTGCTTCCAAATCTTTGCTTCTATAGAAGAGATGAAGCCTTCTCCCACTGATTAACTACTGCAGAACTGTTGGTTTTGGTCTGGTCAGTCAGCTGAAGCAGAAATCACTAAAGAGACTGAAGGTGAAGTTGGTCTTTTGATCTGTGGACTAACTTGTGCAAGTCCTGTATGTATGGAGAAAGTAGACATAGTAAAAAAAGAGAGCTCTCCTCTTGTGCTAAGGCATGTTAATATCCCAGGGAACAGTAGAAGAAAGAGAACTTGCTTTGTTAATAGGAGCTCTCTATCCTGCTGTGCTGAGCTCAGATTTCAGATGAGAAAGAAAAAAAGATAAAAGGAGATGGTGATCCAACGCAGACAAGGATTCTGGAGAGGTCATATCTCCTTAGGGTTGCCACGGTACTTATTAAGTAACGATACTTCTGAAACCTGGTAATAAAATCTGGTCAATTTGTTGGTTACCAATAAGTTGATGGAAATTCTTTTCTGGTTGCAAGTTGATTAGCATTTTGGGTTCTTCCACTGTTTACAAGACTTTACCAAACAGTCTGATCAAACAAGTTTCAGTGTGACAATTCTCTTCAGTCTGTTTGTTCTGATAGCTGGCTTTTTCTTTGCATCCAGTGTTTATTGTTGGTTCAGCTTGGATGTCTGAAACTTCTAAAGCAGAACAATCAGTGGTGGATATCAATATTCTTGTTCCCACGTGAGCAGGGGCAAAAGTGTGTTCACATGAAAAATTCCTACAAATAAATCTCTCTTCTCTGTATAAAGTGAACTTTGAAACAGATAGTCAAATATAGAGCTTTAAAAGAGCATACATATATAGAGCACTTCAACTTAACTGGTATTGGGGCTGTCACAATTTTAGGACTYGGGAGTCTCTTGGGTTGGGTTAAGGATTCTCAGAATGGTGACTCTGAATTTATCTTAGTTGTCCTGTCTACCCACACTTTTTAATCTTACCAATTCTCTCGGGCAAAATCAGAGGTGATTTGCACTATATTATTATTTTGGGAGGGTGATAAGAGGAAGCTCACATGTTCTGAAAGAATCTGAGCTAAGATGATTAGCATGTGAGACAAAAAGGATGCCTGTGATTTGTTTCTCTAGTTATGTATTCCTCCTCACAAAACTGGCAGTGCTAAACTATAGAGACTTATACGCTTTTTAATTATTAGTTTCAGTTGTGTATGCATCCATGTCTCTATGGGTAGCATCTATAACTATTCTTAAGTTTTTCTACACCTCTGCAATTATTTAATCTGAGAGCATTGGCTTTTACTCAATTTACTCTGATGTATGTCAGMTGAGGTTTTTGCCTGTACTACCTCACACTGCCTTTAAGAAGGCTAGATTAATTAAATTGAAAAATTACATTGGCCATTAAACTATTTCAAAGACATGAAAACTTGAAACTTCACTTTGTCTTTAGCTTATACTTGTAACACAAAAAAGGTAACTCCAGTTGGTTATATATAATGCCAATTAAAGGACTCTGCTTTGAAAATTATATTCAGTTCCAAATTATGTGATCTGAAAATATAGCACAACCCCTGCTTCTATATTTACACTTTTATGGTAATACTAACATATTGAAAGAATCCAAGCACACAGGCAATGTAATTGACAATGATAGGTACAAGGCGTTTTTTGTGAAGAAAAAAGAGGGGGGGGGGAGTTTGAGGAAGCTCTCTTTTTCCTTTCTTGGTAAGATAAAGGAGAGGGAAGTAATACAGGCCTCCAGGTTAGGAGTCCCAGACATAGAACAAAGGCAGAAGTCAAAGGAAAAGCCTCTGAAGAGTACATGACTATTTTATGCTTGAATCTGCGTATTGCTCTACCTAAATGTCTCTCATTTGGACCTGACGGATTCAATGGGCAGGGAACTACACTGGATGAATCAATAACGGAAAACAGAATTGTCTGGTAGATAGATGCTGGTATAAACTTAAGATGAGATTATTTCAAGGCTTTTATGGAAGTATGGCACTTGGCAGATACTTAAAGGCTATCAGAGGGAAAGTCATCCTATGTTTATCCGATTTGTCATTCTTTTTTTCCTAAAGTTTCTCTAACAGCCATAGTTGGAGACTAGATGGTGGGCTAGATGGTCTTGTAATTCAAATCCCAGGGACATCACCTGATTGTATGTGACTCTAAAATAGATCCTTGTATTGAGAAAGATAGGGGTTTTTACAGATTTTTGGTTTTATTTATTTATTTCGAACCTTGATGAAAATCTTACTGAAGCCCATAGGAAGTATCCTTCGGCTTTAGTGGATCTAGCTGTTCCAGTTCTGTGGAAGCAACAACCATTCCAAATTGACTTAGCAGAGTTTAACAAACAATTGGGGGGGGGGAAACACCAAAGAACAATAACAACAACAAAAAAACCCAAAAAAMCAACAAAAACCCCAAACAACAGTTACCTTCTGTTGGTTCAGTTTCCCTTTTATACTTATGACTTTGGTTCACACATTTTGGGATGTATTTGTTCATAGCCACTTGTAGAGCAGCTCTAGTTTCAAGTTGCTTTTTGCAGGTCTTCCAAAACTCCATTACACTGCCTGGTTCCAGCTCAGTGTCAGAATCACATGGTCATTTCGGCTTTCTGACAGCGTTGGGTTGGCTTTCAGATTTCTGGAGCTGATGTGTGGCCCCTCTTGATACTGAGAGTACCAGCGGTATACCAAAGGAAGAATCACCCAGGACTTGAATTATTTCACATAATCTCTMTTCTAATCCCCTGTTAATAACCAGTGTTGTACAGAGGATACTGAACTAGAGTAGAGATTTAATATGAGTTATTGTGTTCTCTTTTAAGTACTGGTAGAAATTAAATGCAGGCAAATTTTATGTACTTTTTTTCCCAAAAGGGAACAGAGGTGACAGATTGGCTGAACTGAAGGAAGTGGGATTGCTCTTTTCCCCCTTTAATGTGCTGTGCAGAGCCTGGGCATGTGTAGCTTGAAACCCACTATGTCCACTTGCATTTTTAGAAAGAATGGGGTGTATATACTGAGGGCAAAAGCCTGTATGATTTTTACCCTTTTTGAGAAGATCAGTGCACTTTTCTCAACACTTAAAAGCAGTGGGAAGGGAAGGCTCCTTCCTGTCTTAACTCTTCTTTCCTGACTTCTCTGCTTAGGGCCACCAAAATTTATCCCAAGGCTACACAATGCAGTTTGCTCATGCCTCGTTACACTGCACCAGCCCCYCTGGAGTCGCAGAGTGGTTTGGAGCGGCTCCCCATGAAGATATTTGGCTCTGTGAATGCCTCTCATGCCCTGGGAGGGTTCAATGCTGGTGGAAGTGTGTTTTTCCACCCCTACTGAATTCCACAATTGACCTGGTTATGATGAATTATCCATTTCTTTKAAAACACAGAGGAAGCTCAAGTGCAATTGATTGAAATCAATTGTTTTATTTAACAGTGTAAATAATACCATATGTCCAAATTAGATACAATTGTTATGGTTGGATTTCTCATTTAAAATTTAATAACAAAAATGAAACGGAGGGGGGGGGGGGGAGAGAAATCCTAGGTTTTGATGTGCATTGCTGCAGCAACAGCTAAACTATATATTGTGACTTTTACTTCAGTAAGATGGGACGTGCTTGAACCCAGCGCCATTTCTCCACGTCTGGCCATCAGCTTTGCCGTACCAAGTGCTTTCAGGCCGAACGCTCGCACCGTCCCCTCTGCGAGGCTGGGCACATGCAGGGCAGCTTCGCTGACAGAGATGCCCCCTCTACCTGCCTCGCTCTGAGCAGGGGGRGTGGGCTGAGCACCTGCCTTCTGGCCCTGGTGAAACTCCACGTGAGGGAGCTGGGCATGGCTGGCAGCATGGCACCCAGGGCTGCGGGGCGCCAGGGGCTGCCCCCGGCCAGCCACAGCTCTGGCACTGTGGCGAAGGGCCTGTTGTGTGCCAAACYGGCAGCTGGGGGGGCAGGGGCTGTGTGGCACCTCTGCGTAGACATGTTTGAGAGAGTGGCAGCTGGTGGCAGCGAGGACGTGTGGAAAGGGACATTGTGGGGCYGTGGATGGGGATGCGGTCATGGGAGCAGATACCCCTGCTCCCATGTGGGGTCACCCTGCAGGTGACCCACACAGGGGGAGAGGAGCAGGGAGAAGCAAGGAGTAATGGAGGAAAGCAAGAGGCACGGAGGAGAGGCAGGCAGAAAATGACCCCAAACCTCCCACGCCACCCATCGCCACATCCAGGAACTTAGTGCAGTGCAGGGCGAAACTGAGGTAGTATGACAATAGGGGGGTGGTAAGGAGAGGAGCTGGACTTGAACTGAGCCTCAGGAAGGAGGAGGAAAGGTGTTTCCCCAAGCCTTTTTTTAATGGTTTGGGGTTTTTTTTCCCCATGCCCAAATCTGTAAGTAAAAGTTGTTGTTAACTGGCAATCAGCTAAGTAAAATTCCTCCAACTGGAGACCGTTTGGCCTGCAGCGCTGACTTCGCTTGCATTCGGAGCGAATCAGCTCCCTGCGTGCACCGTGACACGCTCAAACATTTCCCTTGCGTTCCCATTTGCTTTCCCCACACGAAGGACACCTCCTCTGTCTGCTGGCCAAAACGAACAGGGGTGAAACTGAGAAGAGTGTGAAYGCTGGTTGCTCAGTTTGCCAGACTTTAGAGCTCGTTAGGGGTATGAGCGCACCCTGGCCAGCAGAGGCTGGAGGCCGGTTGCGCCTGCGGTGGCTTCCGCACAGCTGGGTGCCCGAGTGCCCATCCGGGTGGCTGGTCACCTTGGGGAGCTCTCTATGAGAGGTACCCAGGATTTTTGAAAGCCGCGGTTTAAACTGGMGACTTTGGAGTCCTCAGGAGGTGGTTTCTGGGTTTCAAGAGCGTGCTGCTGCTGTGAGCCAAGACAACTGAATGGTGGGATCTGGGAGCTGCAGCCTGGCAGGGCTGGTGCAGGAGCCCAGGGCTGTGAAAGTTTGGAGATGGCCACCACCAGGTTAGTGGTATGTGTAGGAAGGCTGTCTTGATGCGTCCCAACCCTGCAGGCTCTGGGTGTCTAGGGACTTGTGCTTGTTGTTTGAAAAATGTTAATGGCAATCATAGCTTCTGCAGAACACCTTAGGCTGAACAAGCTGAACAAGCAGCTGGCATGGGAACTGGTGAGGATTTTCTTCTGTTRGGTCACCTGTTCTTGATGTTAAATTACAGAGCAATTTTCAGCCTTTGAGGGAGTGATAAGAGCCTAATCTTAGAATAGACATTTCTCATAAATTGTTAATTTTTGCTAACCAAGCTGTGTAAATTCATCCTATATCTTTGATTTCTCACATAATTTAAATATTTTTTCTAACTACCTAGGAAGAAGTCACTTGAGACTGACAAAATATAGGTACATTTAAAACATGGAAATGCTAAGAAAAAGAATTTTTATACAAGTGAAATGCCTGASATAAAATAAATGAGAATAAACTGTATGTAACTCACTTGCATCCATCCTAATCCCTGTACCTCTGAAACTGAATTCCAGACCATATATATCTTTTAACAGARATCAATTAATAAATCTACAGACATTTAAAACTTACATGAAATATTATTTGAGTAAACTTCCTCTTGGCTACTGTCTAGTAACCCATCTGGACATCCRTTAGCCCTGCTGACTCATGCCTCTGAGGTCTGTGGTATCTCAGCACTATCAGCCGTAGTGCAAAGATGCTACATCATCATGGAGCAGTGCAAGAATGATGCTAGGTCAGGTTTAAGTCTGTAGCTGGGATTTGCAAGCAAGATATGTGGTCTGCAGAAAATAATCTGCAACAGCTGGATGAATTTCTAAACAAATTCAAAAATTTACTGAAACTTTTGGAATACACTGAAGTCACTGTGTCTTCATGTGATCTTATTATTGGCTTGAACTTATCATACTAAGACGAATGTCTCAACTCCCACAGACTTCTGTGGAGAAACAAGTGCTTACATCTTCCTTGTAAGTTACTGGTTTTACCCAAGGCAGAGAAACAGAGATTAGATATAAATTTGGCTATGGAATTATGTAAGACTTTTCTGACACTGTCTGACATGGCAGCCTCTTTTTTAGGTTGCTAAACTTTGTGATCAATGTAGTCCATATTAAAAGATGAATAATAAGTAGGTTGTCAGCTAAGGCATTATCAAAGAGTGATTTTATTGGGGGATTTTGATAGTGACTTTAAAGGAGAATGTGTTTTCAATAAACAACTGGATAGATGTTTAATGCTTGGAAATTGGATGTTGAAATACTGCTGGTAAAATTTGCCAATGTCACATCATGTGAAGTAGTAAATGACAAGTACTCATACAAACTCATCCAGGGCAAGTGGGCAAAGGGTCTACTTTGAACAGCATGAATTTTGACTCTGCCAAATGTAATGCCTCCAACTGAGGGAAAGGACATAGCTCAAATGTGAGGTTTTCTGGTTATTCTAGTCTTCATTAAAATTGAAAGATTTTGGGGATGTGATGAGATAAATGGGAAAAACCCTACAATATGAGAGGTCAATGAGATGCTATTCTAAAAYAGGTCAACAAGGATACATCAACAGAAAAACTAAGTATGCTTTTTGAAGGTGAGAGTAACAGTTTGTGCTGGAAAAAATTGTCTAGAAAAATCTTGATTCTCCATCCCTTGAAGATTTTAAACATTTCTAGAAGAGAGGTTGTTATTCAAGCAGGAATTTTGGCAYGGGCCTCTGTCGTGGTTTAACCCCAGCCAGCAGCTAGACACCACGCAGCTGCTCGCTCACCCCCCCACTTCGGTAGGATGGGGGAGAGRATCGGGAGGCCACACGGAGGAAAACCCGCGGGTTGAGATAAAAACAGTTTAATAATGGAAATAAAACAAAGTAGAACAGTGATAATAACAATGATAACAACAATAWMAGAATATACCAAACAGGCGATACACAACGCAACTGCTCACCCCCACGTGTTCCAGACCAACCGCCCGAACCGTGCGCTTCCCCCCAAAAGGACCACCCCCGGTTTTTAAGCTGGGCATGATGTCACATGGTATAGAATACCCCATTGGCCAGCTGGGTCAACCRCCCCGGTTATGCTCCCCCCAGGTCCCCCTGCACCTCGAAGGGCGGGGGAGGCTGTYGGTGCAAGCACCACCCAGCAACAACCAAAGCATCAATGGGCCATCAACATTCCTTTCATTACCAAACCCAAAACACAGCACCCCCTCCAGCTACAGGKAAGAGAGTTAACTCTGTCCCAGCCGGAACCAGGACAGCCTCATGTAGAAATAACTGCATAGGGCTTTGTGTTACAGAGGATGTCAATCAAAATACCCATAGTGCTGTCTTTTGTCCTTCAAATCTATGCAAGCCCCAAATCTTAACTCTCCTAAGGATTTTTCTTGAAAAAATATTTGTGTCAGGCAACCAAAAAAAGCAAATCAAGTAAAAACAGTAATTCTGCATAACTATTAGTCAAGGATTTATAAACTCACTGTCATTCCAAATTGGAACGAATTMCAGAAGACTGATCTGGGTCAACTGAAACAATCAGCTGTGTTCTGCTTGCTTTCTTTTATTTTACAGCTTTTAAATAAAGTAAATTCAAACTAAACTATGTCATTCTGCAAGAGGCAGAACAGTCATCCTGGCTTTATTAGAGTTATTTATAAAGTATCATCTAAAATAAAATATCAACCAAGCCTACCTGATTTTTTCACAGTCTTTGAGATCTTATATTGCCATGACTCATACTTCTGTGGGACTAAATATTCCAGCCAGCTCTACTTGTACTTTTGTGAATATGGTGAATAAAAACCCTTGAGTCTTGCTCCACACCTTTTTACTTTATTAAGGAGAAAATGAAACACTAGTGTTCTGTTTAATTGGAATTAAACCATATTTTCTTTTTTTTCTTCTATAGAAAGATCAGTTTGTAACCGTACTACTACTTTCAGTGTTGAATTAGGTTGTCACAATATGTTCTCAGATGTAAGAAGTATAATGTTCTGGATTCTGCAATTAAGGAACTAAATTACTTTGAAAGACAGTATCAGTGAATCAAGCCCAACCTGTATGTGTGTTTGGATCAAGTTGCCAGTGGAACTCTCCAAAATGAAAACGCTGAGCCACAGGGTAATTTTTTCCATTCATTACACCAGCTTTATACTAACGAAAACCCAAGAACATTAATAGATTTTTCCCTTAGTTTACACTAGTGTAAATGGAAGGAAAATCAGATCCCAAGCACTTTAAGGAAAAGAATGACAACAAAATCTATCTTTCTGCACTATAGCTCCAAATGGAGCTGTAATGAAGGCACCACATGCTGAAGTTTCCATCTGCATCTGATGTGCAAGCTCTTATGTCACCTGCAGATTACTGCATTTATGGCTGTACTGCAGAACCACTGGTTGACCACAGTGATTTGTCTACCTGCAGGTGTGTAGTGTTGTTCCAGAGTGCTGTGAGGACCAGGCAGCTTGTGCTTTCTTCCCGGGCATTACTCTCAAGATGTCCTGGAAGGATCGAAGAGCATCAGTGGCAAAATAAGTCTTTTTACAGACTTTAGATAAGAAAAGTTCACAACACTGCATGTGCCTGGCAGTATCATGCTTGCACCTATAGATTAGTTAATAAAGTTGATAAAGACACCCCTCTTTTGTAAGTGTAAAACAGGGTTTGACATATGGGTGCATACCTTCCCATATAGTGGATGGGTGCGCCTGCAGGCAGGTTGAGGTTTGTGGCTATGGGTAGAGAAAAGTTTTTATTCCTTGTCCCATTTACATTCTATGACTTTCACTTTCAATTGCTTAATGAGCAAGAGCACTACACCACTTCAGAGATACAAAGGCTACTGGTATGTGGCAGAAGCTAGAAAACTTTCTATATGCAGGAAAACACAGTTCAGGAAGGTAAAAGTAAGGGAGTAAGTGATTCAAATCCATGTCAACCCTAATGTGTTCCAATTCTTGTATGCTTTGCAAATACATCTGATAGTTATTTTCACTCTGCCATCACAAAAGTATCACTTCAGTATTGGAATGAGATCAGTTTATACATTCTGTACACTAGCAGAAGCTTTACCAAAATTCTTGTGATGCTTATGTTTAGTTATCATGAAAATGATCAGAGGGCTGGAACGCCTCTCCTGTGAAGAAAGGCTGAGAGAGTTGGYGTTATTCAGCCTGGAGAAGAGACTGCTCTAGGTACGCCTTATTGTGGCCTTTCAATATACAAAGGTGGCTTATGAGAAAGATGAAGAAAGGCTTTTACCAAGGCCTGTAGTGACAGGACAAGGGCCAACAACTTTAAACTGAAAGAGGGTAGATTTAGATTGGACATAAGGAAGAAATTTTTTACAGTGAGGGTGTGAGACACTGGAACAGGTTGCCCAGAGAAGTTGTGGATGCCTCATCCCTGGCAGGTTCAAGGCCAGGTTGGATGGGACTTTGAGCAATCTGATCTAGTGAAAGATGTCCCTGCCCATGGCAGCAGGGGTGGACTAGATGATTTTTAAAGGTCACTTCCAACCAAAAACATTTTATGATTTATACTTATAAAAGGATTTTCCATCTACCTTGGTATTTCCATTTGTAAAAGACTTTTTCATGCATTTCGATTCCCTTCCCCCTCCCCCCCTCCCCCGCAAATGGTATCAAATCTCCCCATCTCTGTACTGGTTTTGTTGCTGAATTGTGAAAATGTCAGGGGGGAGGGGAAGCAAACTCTAATTTGACCCTTTTTGCCCTCTCAAAGAAACAAACAAAATGAGATGAGAAGTCCTTGCCTCCTCAAATTCAAAGGGCATTTTGCCTTGACCTCACTGGTAGCAAGTTTTACCTTGGGGATAGGGTGGAATGGGAAATCAGCTGACATACAAATAGTGAAGTGTTTGGGTTGCTRATTACTGTCACTAGGAATACGTGAGTTTTAATCCACCATGTGATGTATATTTGCTACAAAGCTTTGGGCAGCTGCAAAATCAACTAAAAATTTGAACATTAATCAAATGATGTATCTGAATCTTAAGTGTTTTAAAATATTAACCTCCCAGCCTCAGTTATATCATGAAAGGAAACTATTGATGATGATTGTTCAGTTTCAATCTTGATCATTGTTTTATTTAATACAATCAAATTAGATTGGGAGARAAGCAAGATCATACAGAGTGTGTAACAAAATTCTATCCATGTGGAGATTTTGAAAAAGTCTTGCAATAAGGACAGAATTCTGTGGGTTTAGAGTCTCAGAAGGTACTAGTTTAGCTCCCTTGATTTGCAGAGTTTAAACTGGACTAGGATCTAGCACAGGAAGTGCCATATGTATGGGATTTCATTTCTTAGTATATGTCATTTATTTACAAGCACTTTTTGTAAATCTTACTGAATTTCCATAGTAAATTATTCACTGGAACTCTACGAAATTCTTTCCTTTTCTCTTTCATAAGAATGCGGAGACTAGAAGTACCAGAGGGGAATTGGGAAGTAGGTGCATCACGTGGGGTTTTTTTGTTAGGCTCTGAACTAAACAGTCAATGGGCAGAAGCTGCACAAGAAAAGCACAGATGTTTACTGCTCTGTACATGAGACTCTGCCTATGGTATTTTTGCTACCAAAACAAACTACCATATCTTGTTTTTAAGTAGAGGCTGGAAGTTCATCATAGCCCCCAAAAGGGCCTGATCTCTTGCAGCTAAGTAAATGGCTCCATTTTTCTGTCAATCTTGCTACTTTTGTTAGCTCTCTTGTATTAGGATGGTGGTTTTTCATTGTGATACAAAACTTCTCCTGTAAATGATGCTCCAGAGCCATGGCTGACCCTATGGCATCAGAGCTCATTAGAACACCATGTGGAGATTAATTAAAACTGAGGGAGAATATTTAAAATAAAATAAAATAAATTCTAACCCTGAAGTATATTGTGCTAGACTGCTCATGTCCCTGGAGATCTGTTAAATTCATCTCTACAGATGTACACAGGGCTGCAAAATACTTCCAGTGCCTAATCTGAACAAATGTCTTTCCTGGTGGGTTCTCTCCCTCAATAATGCTGAGACCACAAAAGGGTGGGAACATTCAGCTTTGTATAGGCACAGAAAACAGTCGCACTGCTTCTTGGGACTCTCATCAGCGTTTAGTCACTTGTGCTCAAACCTAGCTCTGATGTGGTGCAGCTGTGTTACCTTGGAAAAGAGCTGTGTGAGAACAGACTGAGATGCCTTTCCCCTAGCCCCTCTCTTACGCCAGAGTTGTGTTTGTGTTCAGTCCCTTGCCCTTGATCTTTGCCTYGGCTACTTTGCAGCTGTGCCTCTGGCTGGCCATGGACTTTGCTGATCCTGACCTGATCTGACTTGTTGACTTCCTGGCTTGACCTCAGGCCTGCCTCATCCCTATGGGCTTGCCTGGTGGTCGGGACTCTTGGCTGACCCTGCCTACTGCCACTGATCAGACCCCCTCTGTTTTGTGTGTTCAGCATCCCACAGTACTGTGCCCCTTGCCAACGAGGCCACTGTCCGTGCCCGCCTTGCTGTCATCCTCAGCCCCTGGCTCGCTTCTCTGCAAAGAGCAGCCCACTTGTGGCTTGCTTTTTGCTGACGCTCCATTTGTTAATGACTCCACATCTAGCCAGAAGGACGTTAGCTGGCGTGCTACAGCTCTGGTTTGTTCTTTGCCCCAATTGCTTCCAAGAACAAGACGACACAATGAATATGGATTCTGACCTCATGTCTTCTTACATGGCCACGTCTTAATCCCTGTGTATATTAGACAAGGCTCATCCTATTCCTGATTAACTATTCATAATAGTAATTATTTGTTCACATTACAATACTTCCTGCATCTCCCAGTTAAGACTAATGCTTCATTCTGCTAGGCAGTACACAAACGCAAACAACCCAGTGAGGAAAAAAATACACATCAGAGAGGGCAGAGAGTATGCAGGGAAGTAAATAGAGCTGATCAGGGAACAAAATTTTCCGTGTTAAAAAAAAAAATCAGGATTCTAGGGAAAGCAAAAAACATTCCAGTGTTGTGAGAAAATGGATTCAATTTACTAATTTATTTATTTGAGTAGGAAAACTGTTTGAATGCTTGTGGCTGAAAACCTGCTGCTGAGCATTTTGTAAGGCCCTTCTGTCACCGCCCCAGTTAGCTGCCTAGTTCTCCAAGTTTCACTGCTGCCCAAATCGCTCAGCTGTGTGGCTGCCTGCCAAGGCAGGCTGCTGAGTGACCCGGGGAGACATACATACAGCTCCTGTGCTGGTACCTGGGGAGCCCAAGGTGGCAAGCTAGCATTTGCTGTTGGAAAACTGATCTGTTTCAGCTAGCTATGGTAAGTCATTAGGATTTAGGGGAAAGCGGCGGTAGAGACAAAAAAGATGAGTAAGTGCCATGGATCCAGATTATCACAAGCTCCTCAAGAATTCTTGCCAAAGAAAGAGGACAGAACAGCCCTTCCCGGTTGCCATGTGTATGTCCATCCCACCTGCAAGCAGAGTTAGGGTTATTGTGCAGATGCAGTGGGTAAGATGCATGGGTATGGTGGCCAGAAAAAGCCACCACTGGATACTTGGAACTGCCACCACCGCTAGAACTGAGAACAACATGATGATATAGTTGCCCTTGGCAGCTAAAAAAAACCTCACTGTGGCGCTGCTGCTGTTTCTAAATCACCGCTTTCTTATTTCCCCCAGACTACATATGCCTGAGAGTATGAATCTGGTGTTGCAAATGTTCTGCTTTTACTGGGATACCTAGTGCTGGTATTTTGAAGATCAACAATTTACTCATCACTGATCATGGAATATAGTAACTTATGAGGCTATACTGTGCAGAACCGATGATACATTACGAATATATTTATAATAATTTCTCTTGCTCACCTGCCCCATGAATATGTGAGGCTTCATGAACAAGACAGAAGTGAAGCCAACCCTGAGGAAATCCAATACAGACCCTGAATGTATTCACGTCCCACTAAAAGGTGCTGAAGCCAAGGAATGCACAGAGAAAACAAGATCCTGTTCAAAACCTGCACAAGGTATGCTGAAACTCAACTAAATACTCTTGAGAAGTTACTTTACAGGCAGAGCATAAAGAAAGCATGACTGCATCTTTCTTTCCCATTTAATCTGTTAGATGCACTTTAGTTTTCAGGTACATAAATGTGCATTTTTTTTTTTTTTACAAAAACCTTTCCATATTTCATGTATAATTCTCTTCTCATTATGCTTGTAGCTGACAGCTCCTCACAATCACAYCAAATGAAATTTGATGTAAATGGCAAAACTCCGCTGAAGTCGATGGAGTGCTATCCATTTACACAGGCCAAACACTCTTCCAGCAACACTTACTGTTGCTTTTCTGATGTGTGACTGCTGAAAAGAATAGTAATGTAAACAATCTGTATTTATTGTAGGTTCCATCTTGTTATAGTCCTATTCATTACAACAATATCATGTTGTTGTATAATATTTATTCAGAATGGGAGAGATTATGTCATCAAAACTACCTTTTAAACTATTTGCATTCTCTATAGATTCTTCSCAGGATTGGGAAACTAACCAGTTGTGAAATCACATATTCACAAAAATAGATCAGGGTTTGTGGCTTGATGATACAATAAATCTAGCTGAGGGCTTACAGCTGTGAGTTAAAAACATCTGAAACATCTCAACCACATATCCCAAAGCATTGCATTGCTGTTAATTCAAATTATTCATKAAAGTTAGTTCTTTTTTCTTTTGAGTTGAATGTATAGTTCAGCTTTGTATCAGACCAAGTACTGCCTGCTTTCCCATAAGTTTCATAAATCTAGAATAAAAACAGAAAGTTGTCCTAAGCTATATCGTTTTCATTATTTCAACACAATTACATTCATGTCTGATGCAGATCTAATGCCTAGTATACTTAATCACTAATAATTCATGGTTTGAAAAAAGATAGAAACTTTCTACCTGCATTCTCCTCTGGATTTTTTGTCTCCAAACTTTAAGGGCAAGAAGGGATTCATTTGAACTCAGATCTGAACCACTTTTGTCTTTGAACATAAGCAAAATCAGATTGATGTGCAAAATTAGAACCGTTGCATTGTTTGCTTGCTTTCAAAAGTTTGACTGCTAGCAATGGGATTCTTTAAATGTGGTGATTGTAAGGCTAGATTGCTGGAGACTGAAAAAGCCAGATTATATTGCATTGCATTGATTTGGGAGGATTAGTGAAACAAGACTGCTTTTTAGATTAGGCTAGATGAAAACAAACAAGCCATGGTATAAGACTGGTAGAAATTTGAGTGCTTAACTGCTAGGGTTGTTCTGAGAGTGCCTCCAAAAAATGGTAAAACTTTAGTTCTTCAGAAAGGATATATTTGCCTTCCAGGGACACTTGATTGGATTGGAGCCATCGGAGAACCAAGCTTAACCATAGATCAGAGCTGCCTGGAAATTCAGTTTTTCCTTCCAGTAGAAAAATGTGATGCAACAATAGTAAGAATTATTAGAATAATCAGTGGTGTGAACATTTTCAAGTGTTATTCTGCCAAACTCCTGAAGTGACTTAGTTTTATTGATACCTAAGACACACCAACAGATAAGAATTACCTCCTGTGCTGGTTTTGGCCGGGATAGAGTTAATTTTCTTCACAGCAGCTAGTATGGGGCTATGTTTTGGATTTGTGCTGGAAACAGTGTGGGTAACACAGAGATGATTTCATTACTGCCGAGCAGTGCTTACACAGAGCCAAGGCCTTCTCTGCTTCTCACCCCACCCCACCAGCCAGTAGGCTGGGGGTGCACAAGACATTGGGAGGGGACACAGCTGGGACAGCTGACCCCAACTGACCAAAGGGATATTCCATACCATATGATGTCATGCTCAGCATATAAAGCTGGGGGAAGAAGAAAGAAGGGGGGACATTCAGAGTGATGGTGTTTGTCTTCCCAAGTAACTGTTACGCGTGATGGAGCCCTGCTTTCCTGGAGATGGCTGAACACCTGCCTGCCCATGGGAAGGAGTGAATGAATTCCTTGGTTTGCTTCGCTTGCGTGTGCAGCTTTTGCTTTMCCTATTAAACTGTCTTTATCTCAACCCGCGAGTTTTCTCACTTTCACCCTTTCGATTCTCTCCCCCATCCCCCTCCCTGGGGGAGTGAGCGAGCGGCTGTGTGGGGCTTAGTTGCCGGCTGGGGTTAAACCACAACACCTACAAAACATACTTGTGCTTACGACAGATACTTTTTTCTTTCTTTCTCTTATTTATTTTTTCCTGGTTTAAACATACATACGTATGAGACTTTTTTTCATCAAGTCTAACAGGACATTACCCAAATGAGTACCATACCAGAAATGGCCATGATTCTAGCTACTTGAGGTGTCAATTGCTAATACTCAGATTGCTGCACATTAACCTTTTCATTAATAATTCTATATGCAGTTATTCACCATCTGTCAGCCTATCGTAACTCATTTTGGCTTAGCTTTTCCTAGCATGCTTCTACATGGGAACTGGCCTATTAAATCTGGAAAACAGCTGCAGTCTTAATATGTCTGTTTGGCACCAGGCTGTTCCAGAAAGTTCTTTTCTGTCTGTCATCTGATAAATACTTTCTGTCTTTGTGTTGACATTTGCTTGGCTTGCGTTATCTTTCCCCCACCCCCTGTGGCATTTGTCTTTTCTCATTCCCARGGGTGTTGAACCTCAGAAAGACCTTGAGTCAAGTACTTAAGGTCTGTTTGCATCAGTGAGGATAAAGCGTGCAGACGGTAGGTAAGTCTGCAGGGGTGGGATGTTAGTGCTGTGCCAGTCTTGCACATCTGGAATTCAGGCGATCTGTTTTCTATCTCCCTCTCTCAGAGGTTTCTTCCATGACCTCCTTCAAATAAGCTGCCTTTGTAGCGTCTTCTTGTCTGTAAAATGAGTGGGAATACTTCTCTGCCATGGTAGGAGGTGAGAGCGGGAAGGGAAGAGTAGAGATAYGTGGTCACGTAAGCTTTGCTACTATTGTGGTAATACCTGGAAATCCCCGTCAAGCCTGCAACCTCATGCTGGAAGGCATTATACAAATGCTCACTGAGAGACAGTAAAAAGCTTAAAGTCTAACTGGGGAAAACAAAAATGGAAACAGAAAGAGACAGGAAGATTTGAAGGTGATGCTGTTTTATAGGAGGTATTGTTGAGTTGGAAAATGCTATTTATCCCTTAAGATTATTAGTAGATAATGGTATAATGCAAGGAATGGATTTCTCCAAAATAATTTGGTTTAAAAACTATAAAATGAAAATAACTTTAAGTTTTTTAAAGAAAAATCTGTGCTTTCTTTTTTAATGTTACACGGTGCACCATAAAATTTTCATTCCTTTCCAAGTAATAATTGTTAAAGCTTTAATCATTGTTTCTTATCTGAATTACCAAATCTCTGTACAAAAATACTTACAAGTTATTACTGAGTAGTTTGAAAACAGGTTAGAATAGGCTGCTTCTTTGCCTGGTTTTCTGATGAGTTTTGTGGTTTTGTTGTTGTAGTAATTATAGGCTGTCTTAATTCAGATTTTGCTATCTGCCAATATGTCCCATTTAATTATAAAATATGCAATTAATGACTAATGGGCTCATGACTACATGAGCCTGGAGATAYTGAAGCAAAAGATTTCTTTATTGGGAAGATATTATATTCTCAACATATGGTCTGAGCTTTGGATTTTGTGATACTTAAAACAGATTATCTCTAAGGTTAACAAAGTGTGAATATTAAGACTTTTGAGGCTGATTTCAAGTGATATAGTCAACATGCGAAAAGCTGTACACCTTGCCAGTCACCTAAATAAAGCACGAGCAATAACACAACTACAGGTGTCTCTTTCCCAGCAGAGCTTGTCATTCATATTAGCTAACTCAGTAGAACTGATGAGGAAAATGYATCCTATTTGTATCAAGGCAGGGGTTCAGAAATCACTTCTATAAATTAGTGTCTGAAGGGTTGAGCCATAATTTTGTTGCCTGCAGCACGCACTTTGGATGTTGTAATAGACATACTAAAAATACTACATGAAATCATGAAAGGTTTTTAGTATGTCTGATCTTGAAAGATAGAAGTTCCTCATTATACTATGAAAACTTCAGCATTTTAAGGTTTCCTGACCTGCTTGATTGTGTAATGCTCCTTAATAGGCTGAGCTCTGGCTTGCWTGCCTGTCTTTCCATGCCATGGAAAGCATAGTTGGGGAGGGTGTGTTTCCCAGTGTCATCCCATTGTGGAGTGAGGCTTGGACAGGATAATGCTGTGGTCAGCAGAGCTCAGGAGGGCTCCTGTGTCCCACAGCTGAGTCAGAGCTGTAGGTTCCTGTGGCTCTGGATGGACTAAACTGACTCAGAACCTGTGGCTTTGTGGTGAGAGTACGATCTCGATGTGGGAAACTGCATTTCTGCTCCCAGTTTTGCATTTGTGGCCTGCTGGGTGTGGGGAGTGGGCATGTATTGGAAAGTTGTCTGCTGCAGTGGTAGTTGGAAAAACTTATTTTTTTAACTTAAAAAAAAGATGACTGAAACATGGAGTGTGTCTTATTCTTTTCAGTAAGGTTTGAGATTAATTTTGTTGTTAAGCAATGCATAGGCTTATTTATAGGCATCCTGAGCAGTTTATAAATTTCTACTGCCCCTAGGTAGCAGAATTTAAGAGGTCTGAAATCACAGGTAGAACACCAGTGGGGAGTTTCTATGAAACACCTCACATACTCTACAGCACTAAAAATACGGGGGTTTGATATAGAYGGGTTTTTAATATTCTTCATAGAAATGGACAGACCCTCATAGATCTTATAAATACTGTAAGGAATATTTTTATGTACTTATGAACCCTGCAGGAACTTGCCTGATAATTCCCATATTATAGTGACTCCATTAACATCATGTTTATGCACAAAATGCTGTAAAAACAGGCATACTGATATGTTTTGTCTTATTTCATCCAATGTAACTAATCTAGGTGAATGCTTCTGGATTGGGTGTGCAAGTTTAATCTATAGATAGGAATTTTGAGAATAAGTGTACTATTCTTGGAACCAGCATTCCCTTTTTGCATGATAAAAATGTGTCAAAATAAGAAATACCCTGTATATTAAAAAAAAAAAAAAATACTATCAAGGTGAAAGAAATGTAGTATATACCTTTGATTTATTTGTCTTCAGGATGATTACTGAAGATGTCARGCAAGCAAACACGTAGCAGCGATAGTCTGTGATTTTCACTCTCTTTTTATTCTTCTCCAAGCAGAAACTGTATCTTTAAGGTAATCCTCATGTGATTAAATCTTATTTCTGTTTCAGGCTATAGTGATGTACTTGATTTCCACTGATAGAAATGTATTCCTGCACACCTGCTGATGTCTTTAGGGACCTTGTGAGGCCTATCTATAGGTGTCTGTTTATGCCACTGGACCTTGGTCACTTCAGTGTTTTGGGGGTTTAACCTCTCATGCCGTCTCTCAGCTGCCCTGCCTCTATGGAAACAATCACAAAATGCCTGCCCATTTTGTGGGCAGTAGAAATTCACTGTAAAATTTCTACCAGTAGAAATTCACCAGCAGAAATTATATCCTTTACTGCATCAAACCTGCTTACTACTTCAGTCCACTCAGTTTCTCTACCAACCCTCTAGTCCTGTAGCATGGGAACGTCTTTTTTTGAATTTTTAATCTTAATTACCTTTGAAAGAGAAGAAAAGATGCTGCCAAACTTGTCATCATTCATAGATCCCTAAAAGGCAGGATGACTTCAAAGTCTCTGGAGTGCAAGACTTTCTGAACTCTTCAAAGTAGTTTTGGAACAAGCCTCCTCCAAAAAAAACACAAACAACAAAAAAACCCTAAACAAACAAACAAAACCCCCACAACAACAACACAAAGAAGCAGAGAAGAAAGCTTAAAGAAATAAATGAGTACGATCATTATGACAGTGGTGTCTAGCTAAGCTCATTTGGCTTTCACTTCTCTTTGAGGCTGACCAGATTGGTTTTCAGCAAGTACTGCATGGCTAGTCATTTTGCAAGGGCTCATGCACGTTGGAAACACCAAAGCACAATTCAGCTGTTTTCTGGGCCTGGTTTTTGATTGTGCTGTGCCTTATGATGTCCACAAGTAAGAACTGGGTTAATGCCACCAGGCTTGTATTTACGAGACTGAAACTGCATATAAAATGGAGTCCCTTGAGAGTCTAATCCAATCACTGAAAACAGACATACATGTACATGGAGATTGTTTGTTCCACTGGATTTAAATATTTGTTTTCTTTTTGCAGTATTCATAACCTTGCCATTTAAACTGACAGGTACTTTTAGCCTTTGCCTGGCTTCAGAGAAGAGAACGACAGGAGAGGCAGCACTAGTCCGGTGAATATTTGGGAGGAGTCTTCATAAAGCTGGCATCTAATATTCTGAAGACAAATTGTGTTATATTTGCCAATAGTCTTCCTGCTAATTCCTGCAACCATTTGTACTCAAACAGAATATTTGTACAGTTACTGTTTTAAAGCTGACTTTGAGTACCTTTTTCCCCACTCTAAAAAGAGTTTGAGAAGAGTTCTCCTACCCAAAGAAAAAAAAGGGTGGTGTTCGTATCGCCTTGTCTATTGAAGTTTATCTATTGCTTCTGGGAATAGAATCATTAACTCTCCCAGGTTTTTTAAGTGTTGATCCATGGTGGTGGTTTGCAGGCAGCAAAAGGAAGGTGGAAAAGCTTAATAATTTACCATAAATCAGTCTCTCTCAGGAGAATCTGAATTCACAATGAATATACAAAGCTGAGGTCAGATCGTTTCACTTTGATAACAAAAGTCCATTTTTAAATGTTAATTAACCCCCCAAGTGTACAATTTAAAAAAAAATTAAAATCTCTAATCATTTCACTTTAAAGTTCCATTTTCTATTAAAAAAAAAAAAAAAAAAAAAAAAAAAAAAAAAAGGAAACTATGCAGCCTCTTACATTTGTCTGGAAGGGACCAAACAGCTGATTAAAAGAATGAACTCTAAGCGTAAAAGGAATATGTAATGACATCTTATGAACAACTAAAAAGACCATTTGCATTCTTCTAAGTCTATTAAAAAAAAAAAAAAAAGGCAAGGAATGTTTAGCTATAATCACACACTGCAAAGGGATAGGAAAGAGAACATTAAATGCTTTCATGATTCCTCCTGAACCCCTCGATAGCACAACGGGATGCTTATTAGCATGTACATAGCTGTGACCTGGTTTGCTACAGCTTTGCATTTAGGCAGGTGTTTAAAACAGGTGTACAAATCTGTATTTTTTTTCTTTCTCAG
Source organism: Oceanodroma leucorhoa (assembly GCA_030449065.1). Lineage (NCBI taxonomy): Eukaryota > Metazoa > Chordata > Aves > Procellariiformes > Oceanodroma > Oceanodroma leucorhoa. Next base: position 32,678,807 of record JASVER010000001.1, read on the forward strand.
AAATGTATGGACAAGTTGCACAGTTTGTATGTCTGTTCTTTCGATAAGGATTTTCTGGCCCCTTGGATGCAGCAGGGGGCTTTAGAAGATCTTGTTCAAATTGATTTATAAGCCTTCTGAAAGCTAGCAGAAAAGTGAGTTGTCAGTCTCCAAGAAAAATTTCCTTCTTTTCGCATGGGGCAAATGTGCATTCTGAATGTACAGGGCGTTTGGCGTGTCCCCAAAACCCCAAAATTTATCAAGTGTCAATTGATGCTATGTGGTAGCCCCAGTAACATCTGTGGCATAATTGAGATTCCATATTAATTTTCCTCTTTGTCCCCATCTGTAACAACAGTGTTACCTGATGTAGAAATGGCTTGGAGGGGAAGTAACGGGTCATGCAACCCATGTTATAGCTGTAGAGGCCAAATATACAGCTGGGGAGAGCTATGAGTATCTAAACAAGATATGAATGTGTTGTGCCCTTAGATCGTGAAATTGAAAAAATACCTAATACTTCTACAATAAACTCTTAAGAGCCTTTAAGTCTAATCTTGCTGAGCTCCACCAGTGATGTCAACTGATGTTGGAGAGATGTAAGGGAGCTCAGAGCCTTGTGAGGTTCTTCTGGGAATCTTGTTTTTCCCTGCGTGCTCACTCTCACACAGTTCACTGAGCATCTCTCAGTGGCTCTTTTGGGGAGCAATTTGTTTTGCAGAGCCAGACTTTCTCTGTTGAGACCACAGCCCTCCACTTTTTAGTCGATTGCCAAATAAACTAACAGAATCAGCTACTAGAAAGATTACAGAAAGACTGCGTTATGACAGTAGATAGGGTGTGGACTGATCAGATACAATTCAGATTCAGGGTGATTTGGAAGGATAAACTTGTCCTTCTTCATTACCTCCAGAACAATTTCTGTGTATCGCATGGTGAAACCTTTCTTTTTCTTTCTTTTTGTTTCATTTGGGTTTTTTTCTTTAAATAGGAAAATAATTGTTCAAGCTGACAAGCAACCTGTAATTCTTACGCAAGCAAGTAGGGAAGGCACAAGAGCAGCCTTCAAGGGATTAGAAGTGTCGAACTGTGTAACTCTAAAYGGTGCTGATCTAATTGATGCTTTATCTAGCAGGGGAGGAGAAAACTCTAGCAAATAGTTAGCAGTTATTTTGCTTTCAGAAAGAATACTGTCACAGACATCTTCCTACAAATGCCACATYAGTTGCTAACAAGTTGTTCTGGGAGAATCGTCTTGCTGATTTATGTGCTGCCACACAATTCTTYTCCAGTCACTGTGAAAGTCCTGTATTTCCCTTTTATTTCTTATGAAAGATTGCCTTGAACGTGGACGAGAGCCAGTTAAGCAGCTCACTTCTAGATCCTGGGAGCACAGGAAATTAATGTACATCCTGTTCTTCATGTGTTGCATGCATATGAAACAGTGGAAAAATAGGTTATTTACTGCCTCAGTTGTAGAGTTGCTAATATTTGACTATTATGCATGGAGTGGGGGGGACACATTTCTTTTAATCTGCAACACAATTTAAATTTAACACCAAGCATGTCTGAAAGGAGCAATATTCCCTCTACTTTTACAGAGGAAGAAAAATGTCTGTAGGTAAGGCATTAAGTTGGGAGTCAGGGGACTCAGGGTCAGTTCTCGGTTCTCTTGCAGGGTTTTGTGATCTTAAACAAATCACTTTCCTGCCTGACTGTGGTGGTCTGAGATAAAATGGATGCTTGGGAGGGATGTGGATACTGCATAGGGAGTGGGGGCTGATGAACAGATAGACAAGTTCTCTTTCCTCAGTCTTGTGACTTTTTTTACTTGTTGGGAATATAAAAGAAGTTGAAAGTTTTGTATTAAGAGAACTAACACCAGCTGCAGCACTGGGTAAGAATACCTGCCACATGCAGATAGGTGCTTTCTTAGAAGATGAGTTGTGCATGGGGCTGTTCACTGCGAACAGCTTCTGAGACATTTCAGGACATTTTAAAACAGTAGGAATAATATATATCTGGTTCCAGGGCAGGCAAAGATGGTACATTATTGTTAGTGGTGACACTGTATAACTAGGTAAAGCCACTATGCATCTGTACCTCTGATGCTCTTGAAGATATTCACCTTCATACCTGCACTTGGAGAGCACACCATTTAGTGAAAAACAGACATGTGTCTCATGGACTAGCAGTGACAGCAATGGACTTGGTGTTAGCAAACTTTGGAGGAYGTAGCAAAGCTTGATACTTTTATGGTTTGGAATGACAAAATCTAATTTTATATTTTGTTCTCTCTTGTCACATGCAATGAGAACTAAGGGCTCTCTAGCTGAGATATGTAATCAGTATAACACATCATTAATAATAAATAACAAGGAAACCTGTTCCTTGTTTAACCCATTCAATCCAGTGAAATGCTCCAGTAAGCACATGTATAAAAATCATAGATGTTCATGGAGCAAGTAAGCTTTTTTCCCCTCCTCCCTATACTGCATATGCACTTAAATTTATGCTTCTGGTTGCTTTGTTATATTTCTTTAAGGAGGATTCCTCCTGCTATGTGAATGTCACCTTTTACAAGTGACAGGAAGATTAAGTAAAGYGCTGTACAGGTAATTATACCAAGGCTATTGGCAGCCTGCAACACAGTGTAAATGACACAACTAATTTTGCTGTTGAGACATGACACATGTGGCAAGTTTTAACTGTAGCTGTACTTCGTACAAGTTACGTTCTCCAGAGGCAGGTGGTGCATACCACTTTGACCATGAGTCAGCCATAAACTCAGCATAACCCTTCCACACACAATGTCATTGGAGTGTGAGGAGCTGCCCTGTGACATTCATCTCAATTGCAATTAATTGTGTCACTTCTTGGAGAGCTTGTCTCATTGCAGAGATGTTTTTGTTTTAATTCAGATGTTTTGTATCTGATCCTCTGCTGTGAATTTTCTCTGCTAAGAAAAATAACTAAATAATATAATATATCTCACRGTCTGGAGAGACATTTTGACAGTTTTTATGTACTTAACCTTGTGAGATTGATCAGATTCTGGTTATGCATATGTTCAGTGACTCCATCCTGATATGTCCTTGACTTTCTGAGAAGTAATATTGCAGCCATCCTGGTTTGAAAAACAAAGCAACACCAACAAAGCGCAATAATGTGGTGAAAATCTCCGCCATGAGTGCTTTGCTTGCCCTGTTCTGTTCTGTTCTCCCACACAGAAACTCTTTCAGGGTAATTAATTAACTGTCATAGAGGCAAAACAGCTAATGAAGCTTTCTTCACCAGCCTTGCCGCATTGACTAGTTACTGAAGAGCCAATGTGTAGTGCCAAGGTTGAGCTGAATTATGGAGAAGCATACAGTGTGCATCCTTTATAACTCTGTCAGAGATGAACCTCTTAAACTTGTTTGTTTATATTAATAGCATCTGGAGCCAAGGAATTGTGCAGTCAGCTTTTAATAGCCTAAAGGGCTTTTTTAAATTTTCAAAATGAAGATTATTGATTTAAAAATGCAAGCAGATTACACATCTGAGAAGAACAGACATTTTAGGGGTTRTTTTTTTTTCTCTTTCACCTTGAATTGCATGGAAAAATAATTGTTTCTCTTCTAGCCCAGGGAGCATCACCTTGGATGTGCAAAATGGATCACTGTTTTGTATATGGGGTAGCCATTTATATCTGTGCAAATTGGCTTTAAAATGTTACTGTTGTAATTGTCCMGTATTTCATACCTGCCAGAAGGACTACACAAGAGAGAGAAGTCAAATGGACAGTGCAGTTGCTTTCAGTTAAGTCCAGCCATGCCTTTGAGAGGAGAGATCTAGATTTGCTGGGGCTGGTGTTTCTGCATGGAATGGTTCATGCTTCCACATCAACACACTAGAGAAGAGAGTATTTCTACATTCAAAGCTGGAAATGCTAAAGGCTAAGGCTGCTAAAGACTTCTTGTTGTATTTCATTACCCTGTTTGAGGAAAATCTGTCATCTTTCTCTTAATAACCATGACCATATTTTGGTGTTCAGTCAGACTAGGTGGGATAATTAATATTACACTGATCCTGTCAGGGTCATCCTCAGCGACTGCTCTTTTGTTCCAAGGAGACTCTTTGATAGGATCCTGATGGATCTTCTCCTATCACATGTCCTGGCCAATGCCTATATGGTGCTGTTAGAAGGGATAATGAAGAGAGATTGCTGTGTTGTCTGCGTTATACAGCCTAGTGATTTACCTAGTGCATAATGGAGATGAGAGCTTGGATGAAGGCTACCTACTGAAATTCAGGCTGATTAATGCTATGTTTATGGACTGGCAGAAGACGTGACAGAGGTGTTTATATCCATACATTTAATTTGAATGGATATGCCCTATTATCTATTGTTCATCTAATATTCCGCTCCCTGGAGGCCAAGGCAATGAATGCTTACCAGCTCCCCTTTCTCATAGGCAAAAGGCCGTGGTCTTTTATGTCAGAGGTGGAGGTCTCCACAGAGATCCTTGACACCTTCTTTTAAGAGGGGGAATGGGATCTGTCTAGATCTCTTGTACACTTTTTAACAAGGTGGTAAAACTACATAACTTATGTCTAAACTCCTGTTTGAAATTACTTGTTTCCCCTCTGGTGGTTTCACTTACAGAGGAAATCAGCCTACTGCATCTACCAGCTAACTATATTGTTCCTTTCTCTCAGATGGTAAAGCCATGTCGGTATGCCTCTTTCCCCGTGTTCGGCTCTCTGTCTCTGTGACATTACACACGTGCCATTGGTCTTGGCTGTTACATCTGGCGCTCTCCATCTCACTTCTCCATTTCCAGCCTTTCCAAAATAAGCAGTAGAGTTGCTGTCGGGCCTACAAACCCACGATATCCTGGGCAGGTTTAAAAAGAGGTGCAGTCTCTCCTTATCTGACTGACATTTTCAAAACAGCAGTTAMTTCTCTTAGGGATACTGGCTCTACCTTCAAGTTTCAACAAAATCCCCAAAACAAGCCAAAGTTGAATCTGAGCCTCATATAGTGAAGATGAGTTAGTTTCACTCAGCCAGGATATCTACATTATAACAGAATGAAAGAATTATGAAGAATTTTTAAAGTAGCTTTTAATGCATCTGTCATTCCTTTCATAACTGAATTACTAAAACTTTAACAGTATTTTCTTTTTCACTTTCTTAATATGTAATCATAACATTAGGTCATCGCAGGGTAATTTCTTAGAAGAAAATAACTTCTATTAAATCTGGAAAGTTTAATTGAACCACTTTAAATTGTTAAAATAATTGAATAATTCAAAGATAAATTATATTCCATGAATAAAAGACAGAAAGGTTAAAAAAATAGCCATTCTTTGATTTAGTTAAATAAAATTAAAATCACAATATGCAATTCAGTTCTCCTTTGTCATTCCTTTCTGTGTTGTGAATGTCCATTTTTCCTAGACTGAAGTGTAAGACAGCATGGAAGAAGGAGAGGAAGAACAAAACCCAGTGTTCAAATCTGAAAGGTCATACTTGGCTTTCATGCATTTCTCCATCATAATTTTTTTTTTTTTTTTAAGAATTAGGTAGCTCTGGACAGCGAAGAACTTCACCTTTAAATTGCATCTGAAACACTCCATAAAATGTGTAGGTGACAAACCATGATAACTGAGACTAAGGAAAACAACAGGTAGCATGCTGAAATCCCTGTGCCTTGCAAAAAGTAGGTTAAAACTACTATTGGATGGTTCAAGTCCTCCGGACTTGGATCTTTTGTCATTTTACTCTGTGGGCTATAAGTTTGTCCATCCTTCAACAAACAAAAGCCTCCTGGGAGGAAAAAGAAACTCAGGGACAGACAATTGGTTCTAAGGTAAAACCAACCAGAGGGGCCAAAGTGGCAGCTGAGCGCTCAAAAATTGCTTGTAAAAGCACCAGAAAGAGTCATTGAGCAGAGCACCACAGACAGCATCCTGTTGCCAGAAAACACCCAGCAAGGGGATTTCTGCTGCCTTGGTGCTGCTTGTATGACTGAGCTGTACCTTGGACTTCAGTTCATAACATGCTGGCAGTGGTACTCTTAGTGGTCATGTTCACTCATAGAGCAGGTTCGCTTCTCTTTGTCCCCTGCATTTCTGATCACCAATCATCCAGACTAGGACACCAGTTACTATGTGTCGCAGCTTCCTGTGAAAGATCATATATCTGAATTTCATTTTGATGTGTCAGGACTCACTCAGGGACTGAGTTAATGAAGTGCAATTACCTTGCTGTGTAAGCACAGTTAATATATAAAAAAACAAATGTAAAAAAAAAAACTCTCACTGCTTGCCTTTTTAATAATCAGGCTACTGGATCTCCAGCAAGAGCACAGCTGGACAAAGACATTTGTTTCCATTTCAGATGTAATAGTGATAGATGCAAAGGTTAAATCTGCCTCACAAGAGTAACAGCAGTTTTCATATATACTTCTCTATAGAAGTGGGGTGAGAGTCTGTTGGGATGTTTGTTTTGAAAAAGAATATACTTCTACRTGGAAAAAAACATCAAGTCACTGTTTTTGGATCATACAGGTATTAATGACTAAGAAGTTAAAAGGACAAAGAAACACATAATGAGCAATTCAAACTAAAAAACTGAGCTACAGCTGTCAAAGCAAATAGGAAGAAAACAAAACAGTCTGAYTGAGTTCAGCCTTCTACACCTCAAATAATTTCTTGGTGACCTTTTCTCCATAAGTTGTGGTAAAAGCTAACTTAAATCACCCTGTGCTGTCATCAATCCTGTTTTCAACGCTGCAATTGGAAAGATGTGCTACCAGTGATCAATTAGAAGACACTACTGCTTTTATAGTGCCATGGCCCATGAAACAATAGTGTCATGCGAAGACTACCTTGTCCTTCTCAGTGTCCTTGATACCAAAGACAACCCGTAAGAGGAACAAAATAGTGAGTAATGTTCTGTACGTGTCTCATTTTCTTTCTCTGTGAATTGAATTAACATAGCCCTGAAAATGGAAAGGAAGCAGTTGAAAACGAGTGTATGCCTTTCTCTGTGACCCGCCTAAGTGTGTGTAGCAAGCTGTAAAAGCTGTTTCAGCCTCTTCTCGGTTGGCTGAAGAGCAGCTTCTAATTAGYTACTTATCTAGTAAATTAAATAAAGTGAATGTGTATGGTATACATTGTAGCAAATGCAGGAGGGAGGTGAAAAAATAATGCTAGGCATTGCTTCGAGGCATAAACTCTCTGTGGGTTTAGCAAATAAGTGTTTCTTTTCATTCAGAATATGTTTTTACCACCACTGCTGTTCAAGGTACCCGGTGTAAAGAGGCCCAGACCCCTCACTGAGGACTCAGTACAACGCAACACACATTGCCCCACTCGACTTTCATGAGAAGGCTTCCTGGGGGCTGAAGGGAATTGCATAAATTGTCAGAATGATTCATGCTGCTTATTAASTAAATGCTTCAAGTGTTGCCAGTTGAAGTGGACACATTTCAGTCAGCAAGTTTATATATCAGGCTCTAGCAAGCTATAATCTGGGTTATGCACATACATTCACAGATGTGATGGTCTAAAGCAAGGTTATTGCAGATGGCACAAGTGGTAAAGTCTGCAGTTGCCCATGGGAAAAAGCAAGTTTTTAGCAGTATGATTTTAACAAACTGTAACTATTATGTTGGTTTTTTTCATGCTGTCTGAACAGTTCCATTGTTGRCTTTTTGTTTTGTTTTTGATGGTAAGATTTGAATAACTCATCATACCCATGACGAGTTGTCACAGCTACTTCACTGAAAAGCTTTAATACATATGTGCTTTTCAGAAGCAAATTTTGCATGCTTATCAAGGTGTTCATTTGTTTCTGTCATAGCTTGCTTAGGTGTTGCTGAGTTAGTTTGCTGGAAAAACTCTTTGCTTAGTAGACTCAGAAAACTAATTTCTCGGTGTTTTGCTGCCACTGAGCATGCTCCTTCCCCTACTGCTTGCTGGGGATATACTATCCTCATCCCGTGAGGCCTCAGGCCAAGCTTTCAAAATGGAACAGAATTCCCCATGCAGGTGGGAGAACTAGAGTAAACCAGCATGGTGATTTGGCAAGGTTTTCTGCATAATTTATGTCTGTACAGTTTGCTTTTACTGCTAGCTTTCTATAGTGGTGCTATAGAAATGACTGTTAAAAATGCTTCGGCCAGTATATGTTCCTGGCCTTTCAATACATAATTTCAGACTATTGCAGTGGTATCACGCTTGGTTTTAATGAAAACACTTTTATCAACAATAAATCTTGTAAGGAGATCATTGGAAGTGGGAAGGTGGTTCGTCCTGCCTTTCAGATGAAAGGGAGAAGAAAGGAATATGGATAGTCACCAGAAAAAACACGGATAAGACCTTGGAGTCTAGACTGGAATAGTGGTAAGAAAGTGTGGATAGGCGTACAAGGTGCTAAGCTGGAGGAGAAATTTTGTCAAAGGACGCTTTGGAACAAAACACTGAGCTGAAAGATGGTAATAAAGAAAATGAATGTTATAGAYGAGAGGTCTTAGGTCAACACAAATGACCTGGATCCACCTTGAGGAGCCTTTCATTTTGCTGAGGAAACTGAAGGGAGATTACTATATATGAAATGAAATAAGGGGAATCCTTCCTCTTAAATAAATCTGGGTCTCCCACCTCCACCCATGAAAGTCCGACAGAAGGGCAGCTAATTTTAAGCAATGAGTGAGTTTACCTAATCATCTATAATGTCCAGCTTTACCTTTAGGGAGAAACCGATTGTGTGTTCCAAAACTGCATGTGTTTCCTCTCTTTATCCCTATATGAATCTTTTCTCTCGCATATCTAGAAAAGTTTAAACCAGAAAGCTTATATTTGCAGAAGGGGAAAGGACTTTGGCAATATGCAAGGGGGAGCCTTAAGAAGCAGGGGTTGTTCAGCCTGGAGAAGAGAAGGCCCTGGGGAGACCTTATTGTGGCCTTTCAGGGGCCCCCTTGTAAGGGGRCTTACCAGAAAGATGGGGACAGACTTTTTAGCAGGGCCTGTTGTGACAGGACAAGGGGGGATGGTTTTAAACTAAAAGGGGGTAGATTCAGACCAGATATGAGGAAGAAATTTTTTTACAATGAGGACGACGAAACACTGGAACAGGTTGCCCAGAGAGGTGGCAGGTGCCCCATCCCTGGAAACATCCCTGCCTATTCAGTGAAAATCATTTGAGAAAACCTGACTTCATAAAACTAACATGATTTTTCTCTCCCTCTTTTTTCCCTTTTTTTTTTTTTTTTTTTTTTTTCTCCCTTTCTGGAAGTAATGGAATTGGCATAGTCTGTAATTTGGAAATAATATATGCATGTGATTTCAATTCTTGCAAGTCACTTTTTTCTGTTCTTGCAGTAGCGGATAATGATCTGTGGAGTTCAGCCTGCAAGTTTGGCAGAGTGRGTATTCTTTGCATCTAGCTGCTGTTTAAGCTTTTGGTCCAGTGACTTTAAAATGGAGGTACCTAGCTGTATGAATCCCATATTCCAGTTGAAGTATTTCTTAATTCTAGAGATGCTGTGTCCTCTTAATTAYATTGCAGGGTGAAAGGTGTAATTCGTATTCATTTTAATTAATTTTTTAAAAAAGGGGAAATGAAAATTGTAATATAAAATTGCTTTGTGCTTCCACATGTGGTCTCTTGAGGGCAGTAGTCTTTCAGAGCTATAGGAAATTGAGACTTGCTTAATTTTTCAGTCAAAGCATGCTCCTCATAATAATCATAATTATCCATTGGCAATGCAGAGGGATGCTAGAATTCATTGTGTCATTCAATCAATAAAAATGCTGCACTCAAAATTTTCAAGCCAGTTTGTTCTTAAAAGTGTCACACAAGCATTTCTATTTGTGTTTCATTACGGTATAATCTGTATAACTGGACCATATGTTCAGCTAAAGCTAGGCCTTCTTCCTAAATTCTCCCAACTATACTAGAAATAAGCAAGATTAGAATAAATCTTTTTGTTTCCTTGGAGATTAGGAGATTTCACAGATCTTAGAACTGTACAAATCTGAGGAAGTCTTCAGTCTTTCAAAACACTTGATTTATTTTATCTATGTTTAGCTCATGAAAGTATCTCTTATGTAAATTTGCCATAAAAATACCACTTTTTAATACTCCAGTACTCTTGGCAGCCATCTCTAAGGGTGGGCAGATAGGAAGGCAATCTTGGATCCTATAATGGGACCTCACTGGTTCTTTGAACCTGAGAATATTTAAACTTTCTAGTCAAGTAGATACCTGGTCCGTTGGATACAAATTAAGTTTGGCTTGATTCGTAGTCAAAACTGCAGAGTTCTGTTTCCATCAAGGTCTGGATGGAAAAGGAGGGRAAGCCCCATTCCACTCCTCTCCATATCGTCCCTATTACATGACATAGTCATTGACTAAAGTGCTGGTCTTTGGAGCAGGAATTTCAACCACAAACTTTCCTTTTCACATGACCATCCTAATCCCTAAACTACACTGTCAAGGTCGCTCTTGTACTCTCTGTAGCGCAAGAGATTATGAATTCTCTTCTGTTTGTTAGAATATTCTTAACAGGATGGATTGTGTGCCATCAACATGTATACCTTCTAGATGGTACAGCCAGTCTAGTGGACCTTGAAAGAAGTATGTGTCTTCATCTGCGAGCAGAGAAAGGAATTTATTCCAGGTCCTACTTCTCCCAAGGACATGTTCTAATCGCAGGCCTTTTAAGCAAAATAGYTTTTCTTTCCCCTGGTGTTCTTGCTTTCTTTTTTTTTAAAGTAGTGGCAGTCACTGTGGTATCTGTGACAGCCTGATCCATAAGGCATCTTTTGAGAATGAATCCTGGATTAACTCCTTCAGAACATCTAGGAACAGCAGCATATGGTTTCTTGAGCCTGGTAAAGGATAAAAGCACAAGATGGACAACAAATTTTGCTATGTATTCAAGGCCAGAGCRTCGCTCACTACAGACAGAAGCACAGATATAAACACCTGCCTGGAGAACCTGAAAATCAAAATTCAAGATGCCTATGCTATTTTAAGCATGATATCTGAATTCTGAGGAATCCTGACTAGAATTTGTTAGTAGATTGAAAACGCGCTTCCAAGTTTTTTCTTAGTATACTCCATTAGGAGCAACCAAAATGAAAATCTAGAGATTTGAACTGAAGGAGAGCAATTTAAAACATTTTATCCATGTACAACATGACATTTGCAGCTGCTTTGGGAAAAAATAACAAATTAATAGCAAAATAGTTTGAGAAACAGGTCTAATTTCTTGCAATAATTATCAGTTTAAATTTTAAAAGTCTGAAATATTTGATACTGGATAAATATTCTTGACTAATGCACTGCGTTATTGGCAAAAACTTTACTATTGTCTTTTTCCACATAAAGCCTGCTTTACTATTAGAATAAGACCATGTTTGTCTTTCATAATGACTTGTTTAGAAGCTCTTTAAAATGCAAACAGATTTGATGATGATGGTCTATTACGAGCTACCCACCGCAATTGTGCTTCCACTTATCAAAATTATCATGAAACTTCTGTTCCTGCAAGAGGGGGGAGAGTTACACAAATACTACATAAGGTAATAACAATTTTAGATACTTGCCCTATTTATGCATTACTTGCCCACTGAGACGATGAAGCCAATTCATTTATTCACATGCTAATACAATTGGCTCTGGAGAAGGATAGGATTATCTATCAGTGTTCCTGAGCTCTGTAATGCTCTGCCCAAGCCTGCAGCCCAATTCCCAGTGGACTGTTATCTGGGTTGGATGTTACGCTGCCATTGACTGCTGACAAGTGCAAGCTCTGATCTGCAAGGGCAGCAATGRGAGACTCATGACAAGAGCAACCACCCACTTCTAGCCGCTCACCAGAGCACTGTGTTTCTGATCTAAAGGATGATGAGTTCACAGACTTTTAAGGCTAGAAGCCATAATGCAACTAGACGTTACGCATAAGGCAGGTAAAGATTTATCACTCGGCATCAAGCCAATAAAGAGTACGACCAGAGTTTATTCATAGCTGTTCACCCAAGTTGAGTTAAAGGATTGATGCATGGGATTTGCTATTTTGCCCATAGGTGAATTGTTCTGTTGGGTGATAATTCTCTCACTGCCAAAATAAAGCACTAGTTTTGAACATGTGTATTATCCATCTGATTTTCTCCCCCTGTCCTGTTGAGGAGGGGGAGTAAGTGAGCAGCTGGGTGGGTGTCTGGCAGACAGCCAAGGTCAACCCATAACAGCATGTCTGCATTTGTGCACCATCAGYTCTGACACCCAGTTTTGTATGTTCAAACTTAGTTCACTGATAACTTTGAGCATTTGGGCATGAGCTTCTAGAAATTTCACGCAATGCTGCTGTTTATCAGTTCACTATGTGGCATAATTTAGTACATTCAGTTATATTAGTGGCATGGTAAAAAGTATGCASAGTCTTTTACACATTTCATAACAAATATTGCCTTTCCAATTCCCCTCATTCCCCAAAAAACACCACTTCACAAGTAAAAAAGTGAACTTTAGCAGCTTGTAATTTGAAATAGATTACTAGCAGTAGTTAGGGGTTGCTGTTTGAAACTGTAAATTGCCATGCATAGATGGTAGCTAGTAATTTTATTTATTTTTCCCTATAAAGCTTCCTGTTGTGTTTAAACTGTTATAATCCTTGGAAGTGGAAGAACACACAGGGTATAAAAGCTGTCTTACTGTAAAATTACAAGACATGCACAGCCCTCATCAGATTCAGGAAAAGCAACTTTGTGCTTTTTCTACTTTTTTTTTTTTTTTTGTCTAGGAGAACAGCAGCAGTTATCACTATGTCCAGCAGTGTTATATGAACGGTTCAAGAACAAAAAGAGAGCTAAGCTGCAACTTGCTATCCAAATAGAGATGTACTAAAGGGAACGTGATAAGTTCAGATGAAATAAAACAGTTTGCAGGCCCTTAGGAAATGCTGATATGGAAGCAGAAGTACAGACGCAAAATCCACAGCTGGTCTGGAGACCAGGCACTGGGCTGAGCCCCTTGAAAGAGCAGCTCCTATGATTGAAGTTAGCAAAATCTGGGATATTTGCTTCTGTTCTCAATTTGATTTGACACAGACTCTCTCTAATTGCTGCATTTAAGGGTGAAAGACTTGCCTATGGAAGGGATTCGTTTTTTTCAAGTAATTTCTGTCTTCAAATTCCTGCTTAGGGTGAGCCCGGCTAGCTGGTGTCTGGTCTGGAACTTCTAGGCTGATTATAATGAGAATCAGGCCTGGACCTTTCATGTCGTTGTGCAGAGAATGAGCCCAGGGTGTGCATTTCAAAAGGTGATGCAGTGCTGTCCAGAAAGTTCAAATGATTTGTTTTGTTTTGTTTTGTTTTAAGACCTCAGTTAAATAAGACCATTCTTTAGCAGTTACTATGTCAATCAGGGTATTTGCTCTGTGTGAATACAATCCTCCTGCTGAAAATCTGAGCTCTTTGCTGTACTAGGTACAAGAGAGTCTACTAGATCAAATGGAGGCAACTGCAACAGCATGAGATTCAACAGTTCTTTACCTGGTTAAAGTTATATGCGATAAATCCTTTTCTCCTTTTGTGTTAGTTCTGAATTTGTTTTTGATATCTCTAGAAATGTCCCTACAAATTTCTGGATAGTGCATTAAGAAAAGAAAGGGCTGGATTAAAGGTACTTCAATATAAGTGACAGTGTTCATCTGCAGGAGCTTCAGTAGCAGAGACAAGAAATTTGTATATGTTAGTTTTGTCATCTCTCCTTCTGCCAATTGCATGATTTTCCCCTTCTAAACACACAGAATGTAATCCTTTGGGATGAATGGTTAAGAGAGTCACAACTGATGCTTTATTTCTCTACAGTTGTCCAGCTTTCCTTCTCTTTCTTCTATTTTCAGGGAAGGAAGAAACAGGTAATTTGAAAGCAAAATGTGAGCATCTTTGCCACAAGTGTCCTCCTTTTGACTGAAWGTTTCTGAGTGTTTCATGTGAGGTGCAGGTAACAAATTCTTTATTTTTCCATGCAACTGTTCTGGATTAGTCTATTGTGCAGAATTTATGGGAACAAAATTTAAAAAAATCTAAGATTGGTTTTATTTGTTTTTAAACAGCACGATTTTCCTCAACTAAACCATAGGATAGATTTAATATTCCACACAGGTTGGTGGATCATTTCCTATGTGGAGTACTCTCACCCTATGAAGAAAGTGAACAGAGAGGGTATTGATTAGCCACCATGATGGTATTGTTTCTTTCCTTCTACCCCTGTTCAAAGAGGTATTGGTTGGTGGAGCAGGGGCATAGACACATAGGGTGGGTAGGAAAAGCCAAGGAGAGTCAGCAGCCTGGAGAACCACCAGCAYTGACAGAAGATAGCGTTCCACAGTAGTTCTGTAAAGTACGGCCCTCGCAGAGCCTCTGGGAGGTTGCTGAGTTACTCCCTGCAGTCTCTGACACGTGCAGCAGGAAGAACAAGAGTGTCAGGGAGTATGTAGGGAGGGACAGACACAGGTATAACCTGAAAGTGTACAAACTCTGTAAAAGTAAGTTCTGCAGAGCTATGTCACTGTGGGGGCAGTGGGGAGGCAATCATGACAAACAAGAGCTCACAGCCTTAATGTTGCTTTTCTTGGCTTCCTACAAAATTTCTTTTAACCCCATCGGAGTTCTGTTTGCAGGTCCTGACGTATTGTTGACCTTACCCTCACAKCTTAAATGGCTAACATATTTTTTAATCCTTACTCTAGATATAATTACAGGAAAGTAGTTTTAAAGCACTGAACGCAACAGTACAAACAGATCACAAGAGAAGGAATTGTCACCCTGTCTGGCCATTTAATATCTTCAATGGTGCTTCTTATACTGTTTCAGAATAAGCTTGCTTTCTTCAGAAAACAATCCCAAGCATTAGAATGTCTCAGACTTGCATTCCTCTGATCACTGTTCAAGGCATCGCTAGATACTTTATCTGCCTGCCTTTGACAAAAAGTGGCGAGTACTTGCTTTTTGTATTGTCCTCTGAACTTGATTCAGAGCTATAATAACCACTTGTAACTTTCAAATAATAATTGAAATGGGTGCTACTGTTGTTTGAGTGCTTTTTAGTATGCTCAATCCAGTTCACCCAATTCAAGGCATAGATAAAGATGCAGGCTTTACTGAAGGAATCTATAACCTCGAGGAAATAGGCACATAAAGATTACGAAACTATCTCAGTTATAGCTGATACAAGATGAAAATCCAAATGATATAGACAATGCTGTTAGCTTCAGATGCCCCATCTTTTATTTTCCTTGGGAATCATCATTTAATTTGCTGCACTGTATTAAGAAGGTGAATGAATGCAGGTGATACCACAAATAGTGTTTGTATTGGGAAGTGGTGAGATGTGATGGAAAAAATTAATGGATGGGATGTTAGAGAAAGGGAAGAAGTCAAAAGGAAGGATAAGGTACATGCTTTTATTTCTGTGTTTTTGCAGCTATTTTTGTTGTTGGGACACCTGGAATAATAGCTCAGACATATCTGGATATGCCAGCTTCCAGAAAACGTCACCAACATTTGCTTTTTTCGTCTTATTAGCACCTGTTATTCAAAAGGCAGCAGATGCAGAAGCCTGGAGTTAATGGATGTCTCAGTTTGATGTTCCTTGGGAATGGGCACAGACAGGTGTTCACTGAGGGGAATACATACACAGTTCTGGGAAATCTAGGGAAGTAGAGGAGATTGTACAGAAATAGCCGGCATAATGGAAGGAAAATAAAGATAAAACAGGAGACAGTAAAGGACGATGTGTGACAGGTGGCTACTGATAATTAACTGTGGTTTCAGCAGAAAGGGAGAATGGAAACCAAACAAGATATCAAAATGACAGTTAGAAGAGAAACYGTAGGAGGACATTAAGGGAGAGACTCAGATTGGCAAGATGGAGAGTACCCTGAACAGGCAAGTCAAATCAAATAGTGCTTTTTCCTAATGATTTTGATGCAATTTACTGTGTGATGATAATTCACTCAGCTTTACCTCTCTTATGGTAACATTCAAGACATTTCTTTCTCCATGATGGTACGTGGTAAAGGTAAGGTGTGAAAGGAGTCTAACCAAGAGGCATACTGCTCTTCAGTGATTTGTTTCTTCAACAGTATTGGTTTGCGAGTCAAACATAATGATTCCTGATATCAAGATTATTTGTCTCAGTCTAGATGTAACCATTTGCTTTCAGAGATCTGAAATAATTTTCTTACCGAGCTAATAAGTTTCATTGGAACCAACATAAATTATTTTTGGCATCTTTGTAAAGAAGTTAGAGAAAATGAAGAATTTTTTGCACTAAATGCAGGGATGAGGTATGTTGTGTTGTCCCCACCAGCCTCATGGGTAAGGAACAAAATCAACATGTGGGAGAGTGAGAATGGTTTTTCAAAATAACTACGGGTGTCTACAGTGTGGGCAAATGTATCAGAGGAGTTCCCCTGGAATTCTTTTCTAGTCAGTGGATAAGTAGTTAATACAGGCAAAGCACACTTGGTCAGATTGGTGACCTTAACTCCATTGCTAGTTTGGCTGAGATCTCTGCTGACCATAATACTGGTGCTAAACAGTGTCAAAGACCGGGTGGGAGGAATCCCACTCATACTGTTGGGTTTTTCTTTTGCTTGGAGGGATTTGAACCCTTATTACCTATTTTGCAARTGAGCTGATGAGCAACCCAGCTAGAGAGTGGTCTGGGACAGCTTTCTCATTTATCCACCTTGTATACAGTCCTTAGACACCCAGGTGCCACAGCATCACAGTGGGAGTGGGGTGGTATACAGTGGTCCACCTGGGTTCTTGCCCCTTACCCCTCTCTCTTCTGTCTGTGGCTTCTCCACTTTGCTTACAACCCTTACCTATGAATTGAACAACCCCTCCAGAACAGTCTCCTGAGGTATTTAGGGCTCTGTCTGGAGAATRTGAGATGTGAGCTGATCCCTGAAGAGATCTCTGATGTCAAGGGTGTTGGATAAAAAAGTCTCTTCCACTTCTTCTAGTCCCCAAATTGTTTCCCAGCTGAATGAAGTCCGTAAAGTTGATGCTGTCTGTGCAAGTGGACTCCAGAGGATTAGGAGGATGACGAGAGGCTTGAGGCATAGAAAATACAGTAAGGAACAGGGACATTAGTTGAAACTGAAACATCGATGTAGTGGCGGCTTAGATGAAAGTCTAAAACCCCTCAGTGACAGAAGAAAGGAGAAAGGGTGAGATGCTCTTCTTTCCAGAGTCCACAAGGTAAATAATCAATAGCATAATGTTTTGTGATCAAGCTTTTGCCATGTTCTTTAAGGAATGATCTAGAAACAGAATTCATACTAGTATTGCATTTCTTCATTAGATCTTCTAAGATGGGACTGTTTGCCTTTTTTAATATTTTAGGCCAGTTTGTGCATCTAAGATACTATAAAAGGCTTTTGCCATAAATAATCATCAGGGTTTTGGTATTCTTGCCAAAAACATTTCTGTTTTAATCATAGCTAAGTAGCTTTGGAAAGCTTTGAAACTTGATTAGAAAAGTTTCAAGGTGGGGATGTTTGCTTGAAATATACCAACTCTTTAAAGTAATCTTTACACACTGTTGTCCCCTTTACCAGTTATTCCACCTAACTTTTTTTCTTCTTTTTTTTCTTTTTTTTTCCATTAGATGGTGCCAGTTCCGTGAAATCTGAGATTTTACCTAAGGCCAGGAGTGTGGAAGGAGGAGGGGGTTCTGATCACAGCTGACCTGTGTCTTCTGAGGCTTTGTTATCATCCTGAGCTAAACAAAAAGGTAAGTGCTCTTAGGAAAATGGAAGGTAAACAATGTTAAATGGAATGTACATCTCTCTAACTCTCCTTGTCTTTATGAAGTGGTACATAAGTTGAAAGAGTGCAGAGTCTCCTTCCAGAATGAAAATGATGCTTTTCTAGTCACCTGGCTGCAAATCAATGGTGAGTTCTTACAATGAAAGTACAAAAACTCTCTTAAACAAAATAGATTATAAACTGGTGGTTATGCAAAATGAAGAGTCACAGCAATCTAGTAGTAATTCCTTTTTTTAATTTCAAAACCTAAAATAATTGGACGCATCTTGCCCTCATTTACACCTGTGCAAATCCTGTTATATTCAGCAAGACTTTACAAAGAAGTCAAAACTCATCCCTTGCAAATTAAGAAATGAACRCATAATGAGAAAGAAATTGGTTGCCTTCCATTTCCCAAGGTATTCATTTTTCACTGATGAAAATTTTCTGAAAAGTTTTGTACTTTATGCCTATATGTCCAGGATTAGAATCTCAACCACAGGCTGTAGGTACACTGTTGCAGACACCAAAGTCCATTTGGTAGTGTTTAGGTGTTTGGTTTGGTACTAGTTGCTTACTGTCCTGGAAGCTGGGAAACATATCACTGTCCTCAAAGTACAAGACGTGTCCAATGTGATATTTTGTTTCCCATTCTGTGCTGAAATATGGAGATAACTGGATGCACGTGAGCTGTTCCTGAGAGACTTTGGGAGAGTATTTGAGACTGGGACTATGAAAACTGAGCATCCTAGATGTTTTCGGCAAGATGCTGTGAGACTCCTGTTATTTTAATGTACAGCCAGCTGTGACCAGCCAAAAAATAAGGTGGATCTCGTAAATACACTGAAGCTTTGAGTGGACTACTGAGCACCTCTCCCAGCTCCGACGAAGTGAACAGAAATTACAGGTGTGCAGTACCTTATGGATAAGACTCTACTGGACAATTTGTGCAGTCACTTACATCAGTGCAGAATCCCTAAAGGAAATTTAATGCTTTTAATTCACATTACACTGGTCTAAGGGGTTGATTAACAGTACACAAAGGGCAGTGCTTCAGATACTGACTTAAGGGACCAAAAACATCACACACACACGCACACACACACACAAAAAAATGCAGCTCATGTGAACCAGTTGTGATTTTGGAATCAMGCAAACAATTAATGTGACTATGTGGCATTTTTTTCAAATTGTAATTTCCTCTGCACTATTATTACAGCCCTTGAAAAGGGATCACAGTCTACTACCTTAAAAAAAATGTTCTCTCTAAATAGTAATTGCTTATTTACATTGAATTCTTAACACTCTGTGTCGTATAATTGCCGAAACATACTGAAAAATTATTGATCATATTTGTGAGCAAATATAATATGATTGTCTTTTGAAGAAAAATGTGTCTCACTAATATTACTAATTGCATGTTTATTACAGCTTTGCCTGCCAAGATAATGGGGAAAATTGTACACAGGCTACTCTTAAATTACCTATTGGTGAACAATCCTTTTTTTTTTGTCTATCACAATTTTGCCCAAAAGTAGACTACTATTTACAGTCTCATTTCTCCATCTACTTTGTTTTGCTATCGGCTGAAATTTCAAATATTCTGTGGGAAGGCTTTTTATTTCTTCTGGGGTTCTTTTTGCTTTTGTGTTTCTTTATTGACATTTTTAATATATGCTTACAAAAAAAAGCAAAGCAAATACTTTATTGTGAAGAGCAGAATGGCTTATCCACATGCACCATAAACTGACAGCCTCATTGTAGCCAAGTAAACGTTGACGAAATGTCAAACTTGAGATACTATTAATAATAAATTTTTCTATAAATATAGGGCGTAAAAGTAAAATACAATGTATTTATGTACAATAAGAGTGCTTATTGTCCTCGCTGCAGACCTCCATGATGAGAGACTAGCATAACTAACTTCTTACATTTCAATAGAAATAAAAGTCCTTAGACAGGTTTTCAGTGGTGGCTTTAACTGCCTTTTGAAGGGCTTTCCTTCCAYACCGTGATCATCATTTATGCTTTTTTTTCCTTTAACTTTCATTCATATTTTTGTAACTTTTTTTAATGGAAAGTGTGTTATAAGTGGTATTTTAAAGCAGATTTCATTTGAATGAATCCGGGAAGTGGTGGTGGCTTCTTCTGTAATTGATCTACCTCAGACTTATTCTCCTGTAAGGGTCAGAACTGAAATGCTCTTGTTATCACGAAAAAGCTCAGTGTATGGTCTGTGCTTCTGGAGCAGAGGCCTTCATTTTGTCTAACATTTTCTAGCACAGTGGGTCTTGTTCTCTGAGCAGGCCTCTGTGGCACTCAAGCAGTCAATAAAGTTGAGAAGGAGAGGATTTTAGTCGGGAATCTAGCCTCAAAATCACCCATAACCCATTTCTTTCTGAGACATTCAGTCCCTCATATTTTGAGTAGTATTTATCTRAAGTATATGCAACCAGTACTCTCTTTATCTTCCCAGAGTGCTTTGTAGAGATTATCTAGCAAATATTTTTTCCTATAAATATTTTGGAAAATAAGGTAAACATTTGGAGGAAAATAGCATACTGTTGTATTTTACTATAGTTTAATATTTATAATAATGATAATAAAAAGGATGTTAAACAATTTAAAATCCACCAGAATTTTCACCTTCAAATGGCATCGAAATGTATAACATAAATTTTCAAGATTAATTTGATTAAAATGCACTCATAAGCAGATATTTTTTCAATATTTAAAATTTTATGGGTGGGTTAGAGAAAGAATATTTTAAGCATGTTGTGTTGTCAAAATTGTTTAAATAATTTTAGTGGACATCTTTAATAGAAGGTTGTACTTAAAGGTCACTGTTATAACCTTATTGAAAGGTTATTTATCCCTAAGTKTTCGAAACATTGCTGTGTTAGCTATACATATCTCAAAATTTGAGCAATTGCTTCGATTAGCAGTTGCATATTGATAAGTAGTCCCTGAGGTAATTTGATATCCTGGAGGTATGAATGCTCAAAGATACAGATTAAATCAGACTAGGAAATCATTCACCTGCCAACTGTAGCATAYAGCAGTTTCTGAGGCTGTGATCTGCAGTTAGCTTGGTGTAAATCAGTTTATTAGCTTGTATGAATGTTTAGAGTCTGTTTTACCAGTTTCTGAATATTTCCTCTAACAGTGGTGAATTCTGGCAAATGTCTCCTTTTCAAATCTTTTTGCCATATTGGGGTAGCTGGGAAAGAATTAGTGAGCGCAAATGAAAGAACCTGCAACAGATGATGAGGTACGTGTATACCGAGTGCTGTAGGTACGGGTTAAGCACAGTGTATTACTTGACCATAAGTGCACTGTTTTGCAATGTTATAATATTTTTTTTAATTCTTGATCATTCACCCCCAGAGATCTCTGTGGCAGACAAAGAATGTTACCATACTAACTAGTTTTTCAGCATCTAATAGCCTTGAATGTATTAAACTCATAAAGACAGGGAAAAAACTTGGACAAGTATATAGGCCAAAATACTTGTTCTTAAAATATTAGTTTAAAAGCTATGTGGAATTATATAAACGTTTACTTTATATCTTAGATATGAAACAACTTAGCCAGTTATTTTAATACTTACAATAGGAAGACAATGTCAAGTCTAACCTAGGCATTATCTAATCTGATTCTTGTGTTTCTCTTAGAGTTATCTATGTGATTATTAGTGCAGATTTTTAGCGTTACTACTTTTTTCTGTAGTTCCTAGATTGTGTCTCTCTTCCATGGAAGGATTCTACTTAACTTGTGCAAAATGTATAATTCAAAGACATTAAACAATTCTTTTACAAAACACTGTGTGGGAGGTACAGAAAAACATTTCTTATTCATTTTGAAAATTTACAAGTCTATCATGTGTCTCTAAACTCTTCAGCTATTTTGTACTTTCTCTGAAATTACATTTTTAGGCGGCTGATGCACCAAAGTTGTGCCTTAGAAGGGACCCTTCTTAATGCGTTGAATTTGCAAGTGACTAATTCTTTGAGGAGATGAGAACATGCCACTTTTTTCTCTTGTTGGTTGTGTGAAGTCACAATTTCACAGCAGAGAGAACTTTGCATTGTTCACAGGATCCAGAGTCTGTTTTACACTCTGGTATGAGATCTGCTGTGAGAGTATAGTTGATGGTCTAGGGGGATGAGTTTCATATTAAATATCAGAATGAAACCAAAGAATTGCAATTATCCATGCCCTAGCAAAGACTCCAGAAATTATAAATCGGAATATTCACTACAGCTGGCATCTGACCCCATTGTGTTTGCTGACGAGCAGGGTTTCAGTTCGTGTTTCCTTATAACCTTCTTTAATCTATAAGAATTCAGATGACCTGTGACTCTATTTTTGGTGTCTCAAAATGAGTCCCATATCTTTTCTTTTTACCCCTAAGTATGAAAACTGGAATTCTAAGGGGATCACTTTGTATTTTTCTGCCTATAGAAAAGAGTTCGGATTATTGTTGGGGGGGGGAGGGGGGGGGGAACCCAAGTATGGTGAAAAATTAAACCCTCTAAACATATGGAAGGAAAACAGAACATTAAAATGAAACTCAGATACACAGTCCTTAATAGCAAAATCATTTAAGATTAGGTTACTAACTCTGTGAACAAGCTATGAAACAAGCATGTTCGTGCCGTGTTAAGAGACTTCAGCTGATTGTGCTGTTCAGGGATGAACCTACCTGAAACAAGGAGAACTTTACAGGTCTGAGTTCTCGCTGTCTTCACCAAATTAGTACCTACTGTCAGAAAYAGCCTTGTCTACAGAAAATGGATTTTATATGACAAAATACTTATTTAGACATAGCATTTTGTGGTAAGGTTCTGTTGGAGAGTTCAAACAATGATCTAAGGGCTRCTTTCATTTTGAGATGGGGTTATTTCAGCCCAAAATATAAATCTACTTTGTTTCAGGGATCTTTGGTCTTGAGGTAACCACACTATTTCAGTGGTATTTGTTTTGTTTAGTTATTTTTTGGAAGAGAWCAGGCACTCAATTTCTTCACTCAACTTTGAGACCACCATAGTATTTTTTTCGTCAACAAGGGAGGAGGAGTGTCCTTTCTTCTATCTTGTTTGTTTGTTTGTTTTTAGATTTTTTTTTTTTTTTTTAGTTTGTAAATTACTTTCATACAAAGTAAATGAGTAAATGCAAAATAATTCTGTGTCCTCAGTAATGGTATTTGAATGAGTTGTCGTCATGCAGGAATGAGAGCCAGTCGGTGCTCAAATATTGTAATGAAAAGCACATAGACTGTGAGAGACTGTTAGTTAAAGGAACAGTGAGAAGAACTGAAAGTGGTATGCCACTGTATAAATAATGATGTTTCTCATGTCTTGAACACAATATGGCATTCTTGTTATCCCACCTTGGAAAGGAGGTAACAGAATAAAAAAGGCATAGATAAGAGCAGCAGAGATGATCAGAGGTGTGAGATTAATTGAATAGACTATTAYGCTTCATCATGGAAAAGAGGAGTATGACTAAGGGGGGATATGTTAGGATATGGTATGTTGAAAGCTGATACAGTAATACATAAGGAATGGTTATTCACTGACCTTCATAATACAAGAGGGGATAACAAATGAAGTTATCAATCCGGCTTGAAATTATCAGCTTTAAAAAAACAACACAACACAGGACTCAATGTGTAAAGCAAGTTGAAAAGTTATGAACGACATGAAAATGAAATGGTTAAATTAAAGATGAATAGAATCATTGGCTGGAATCAAACCTGATGGTCTAGTTACAGCCTCTGGCTCCACAGGTACCTAAACTATTGTAGATTTGACAACATAAARGAAGAGTGTATCTACTCTTGCTAAACATGTACTAGTGACCATTTTTAGACATAGGTTAATGGATCTTTTGGTCTACCTCAGTGAGGAAGAAACTTCTTATGTTCCTGTAGGTCTTTAAACATTATCCCTTTAGGAATTGCCATCTTGTGCCCTTAAATAAAATCTCATTTACTGCCAGCTGCTGCCCTTCAAATTGATAATAGGACTGTGATCATAGCCTTCATTACTCTCTGCGTTCTTAGCCATAGCTCTGACAATTGCTATTTGTATTTTATCTGAGATTGGACAGGTGGTGGTTGATGTGTATATGTTTCCTTTTCCTCAGACTGACATGTATTTAATTTAGTTCTGGACTTTGCTCAGCTGCTTTGTTTTGCCGAAATGCTCTAGAGGGTGAGCCTACAGCCACAAATCTTTCCAGGTTTGTGTTCAATTTGCAAGTCCTATATTTGTAGCAGAAAAAAAAGCGCRCTCTGTTCTCAGTGGGAGTGTTTGTCAGATCTTTTTTGGCAACAGCAATAAGTAGTTTATGGTCAATTTCATCTAACACTGGCCTCCCATAAATAAAGATGGGAAACCTTTTACACTCGTAGACTAAGGCCAAAGAGGCTTTTTCTTTTTTGCACACATCAACACTTATGCATTTCAGGCACTAAAAGAAAAAGAAGATACTGGTTTCCAGTTCTGCCTATGCTGCTAAAAGCCTATACTCTGACTCTAACTACTTCTGTGGACTTATCCATAGACAATTTACCTCTCTGTTTGTTGTACCTTTGTGCTGTCTGGGAAACTCTGAGAACCTGAGAAACTGAATGAGATCTTACCTCAAGATTGTCTTGGTCATTGAACCTGGGAGTTAACACACCCTTAGTACTGGTTTAGATAGCTAAATGAGAAGCTAAGTTATCAAACTGAATTTACATTCAAAGGAATCTCTTCATTTTTTCCTTATAACTGCTCTTATTTGGAAATGCATGTCCGGCACTGGCTTCCAAATACTGTGCATTTTTGTTGAGTTATCTTCTCTCCCTGTTATATTGCTTCTGTTACAGGCAATCCATTTGTTTATTCTTTGTTTGTTCTTCTGCCCATTGGATTTCTTTCTTACTATATTTTGTTCTCCTTTGTTTTCCACTCTCTTGCTCCCTTGTTTAAGCTACCTAAAATACTTGATTGTGTTCTTCTTTTGTTCTTCCAAATTAGAATCTCATCCAGTTAACATCCCTTTATAACATCAAAAATGCATTGTTTTCTAATAAAACTGTTACCAATCACAGTATAAGCTGCAGTACAAGGAAATGAAGTCTCCCAACCATCTGGAGTGCTTTTTGGGTTTTGGGTGGTTTGGTTTTGGGTGTTGTGTTTTTTGGTGGTTTTTTTTTTTTTTTTTTTTTGGGGTTCAAAATTACGTAGTAGGTCTTTGTAGCCTCATCAAGTGATAGACAATAGTTTGTCAGCCATTTCTTCTAAACCTTCCCATCTCAGTAGCAAGAAAATATCCTATACTCTTCCTCATTTACTTTGAATGCATATATGGTTTCTTGTCTTATACATAGAATCATAGAATARTTTGGGTTGGAAGGGACCTTTAAAGGTCGCCTAGTCCAACCCCCCTGCCATGGGCAGGGACATCTTCAACACGATCAGGTTGCTCAGAGCCCCATCCAGCCTGACCCGGAATGTTTTCAGGGATGGAGTATCTACCACCTCTCTGGGCAACCTGTTCCTGTGTTTGACCACCCTCATTGTAAAAAATTTCTTCCTTATATCTAGTCTGAATCTACCCTCTTTTAGTTTAAAATCATTTCCCCTTGTCCTATTGCAACAGGCCCTACTAAAAAGTCTGTCCCCATCTTTCATATAAGCCCCCTTTAAGTAYYGAAAGGCTGCAATAAGGTGTCTCCAAAGCCTTCTCTTCTCCAGGCTGAATAACCCAAATTCTTTCAGCCTTTCTTCATAGGAGAGGCGTTCCATCCCCCTGATCATTTTCATGGCCCTCCTCTGGACCCGCTCCAACAGCTCCATGTCTTTCTTGTGCTGAGGGCTCCAGAGCTGGACGCAGTACTCCAGGTGGGGTCTCACCAAAGCAGAGCAGAGGGGCAGAATCACSTCCCTTGACCTGCTGGCCACGCTGCTTTTGATGCAGCCCAGGATACGGTTGGCTTTCTGGGCTGCGAGCGCACATTGTCGGCTCAGGTCCAGCTTTTCATCCACCAGTACCCCTGTCGCATCCCGCCTATACAGAGGGACAGGTGGCTCAGATCCGTAAATTCCCTCTGTGTGGATTAAGGTGAAACAACACCAAGGTCTGTACAGAACAAAGACTTTTATTCCAAAACTAGGCTCAATAGTAAATAGCTGGGTGGCAGAAAGCTTATTACTCTCCACTGCTGTGGGGGTTTATGCCTTGCGTTACTTATTAGGAAAAGGTAAAAGAAACAAAAGAAAGAGGAAAGAGGAAAAAGAAAGAGAGAGRGAAAGAGATCACCGGTCCTGGTTCCAGCGTTGGTCCAGCCAACGGGGGGGTCACTGGCTTGCAGGAGCGCTCGTCCAGAAGTTCCCACCCCATTGTATTTGCTTTCCCCATTTATGTCCGCCATTCACTTCAAACTGCCCCTCTGCTATGGTGGCAGTTTCGTAGCTTGCCTCTATTGGTCCTTACGTGCCCCGTCTTCACTTAAAGTTACAGTGTCCTTTCTTTTTACTGCACATATTCAATGGGGAAGGGGCTTTGTTGAGTAGGGGGCTTCTCCTGCTGGTGGGCGGTTTTCTTACTGTGCTAATTGGGATAGTTTGCCTGTAGTTCAAGTAGTTGTTTCTTTTTCTGTTCTTATCTTGGTACTCCCTTCTTTGGCCACTTTATGGTGTCATCCCCCAAGGCCACGTCCAGTTAACTCCCTACAGAGGTTGAATAATGTCTTTTGTTGCATTCCTTCATCTCACCAGAGCCTTCCTGGGACTCCTCATCCCCCAGTCTTGCAAGTGATTGAGACATACCTCGGACGGGCTCAGGGAATCTCCATCCCCTGCTCCCTTATCGAGTTTTGTCTTTTGTAGTTGTCTGCATCCAGGAGTCCTTTGTTCCAGGGGATTGCAAGTTAGCCTTGGTTTTAGATTATTTGTCCTTCCATTTGGTCTCCTACAACCCCCAAGTCCTTCTCGGCAGGGCTGCTCTCAATCCCTTCATCCCCCAGCCTGTACTGACACCGGGGGTTGCCCCACCCCAGGTGCAGGACCTTGCATTTGGCCTTSTTGACCTGACCATACATCCCTATGAACATCCAAATGTAATGTGGTTAGTATGACATTGAAAGCAACCTTGTGTCTGCCACAGCTTGTTTTCTAAAGTAATTTCTTGAGAACTCCAGTTTTCATGTCTATTCCTTGGGTCTCTTCTGAACGGTGTTTGATTGCTTGTGTCATCAGATGACTGGAAAGGATCTGGAGAGGTCATTAGGGCAGAATCAGTTATATCTATGTCAGTCCTAATGGATGCTTCTCTGTTTTGCCCTGAAACGTTTCCTTCTGCAGGCAGCCTCTTGTACTTTGCCATCCTTACCTTTACAAAGTCTTCCCTGCAGCCTAATCTAAAACTCCCATGGATCACTTCAAGTCTGTTATTTCTACTTCTGATGATCGTGAACATGAGGAACATATTGTAAAGAAGATGAAGAGAACAATAGCTTTTTTAATATTTTAACAGCACTATTTAACCACTCATTCAACCCAGCTTTTTTTTTTCCCCAATAGTCTAAAACCAACACTGGTTTCTTTAATCTGCCATTAAATTCTTATTCTTACTCCTCTGAGTCTTCTTACACATCTCCTGACCTTTCCAATTAGTTATACCTTTTCTTGAAGTATATTTGTAGACATAATACTTTAAGGCCATTCCAAGGTTGGATAAGACTGGAGGGCTGTATTCTGTACCTTGCAGGCTGTATGCCTATTAATGCTTCCCAGTACATGAGGTCTTTACACAGTGTTGCAATAGCATGACATTGTTGAAGGGTAGGCAGTTTGTGGGTTTTATAATTCTGTTGTAATAATCTTGTTATAATTCTGTTACAATTGATATTCGTTTGCTCCTATTGAATTCTAATCTCTCTTTACCCTCAAAATCACACATCTAATTTGCCAGGATCCTTTTATATTCTGCACTTTTCACTGTACGCTCTGTCYCTCCCAGTCTGGTGCCATGAATAGTGTTTAATAAGCATATGCTATATTCAGTCATCAAGCTATTATTGAAAGTATAGACTGATACTAAAGCTAAGGAGGAGCCCTACAATGATGCCCTCAATTTTAACATTAGGTTGTTGATAACTACTTTGAGAATGATTTTCTAACCAACTTTGCAGCTTTGGTATATTTCTCTAGTCCTTTTAGTACTTCCTGAGTTGGCCAACAAAAATGGTATTTGAAGTAAATCCTTACTAAAGCTAAGGTGTATAACAGACCATCTATCGACAAAATCTGTTTCTCTCTCAGAGGAGGAGAATAACGTGGTTTGGTCTAATTTGCTTATGATATCCACTGCATGTCATTCATGTCCCTATTTTTTTTTCTTCCAGGTGTTTTTAAATATTGTGTTTGTCTGAGTATTTGAATAGAAATTGGAATCAAGCTTGACTCACACTTTTTTCCTTTTTGCTTTTTAAGGATATTTACTGTATTTCCCTTCATCTAGTCTTCCTGTACCTCACCCACTCTCCCAGGGATGAACAATATATTCCACAGGTCATCAGTTAATTACAAGACAAAGACAAAAATGCCTGTCTCCTAGGACAACCTGTTCCAGTACTTACTACTCCCATAGTGGAATAGTTTTTGCTGTTGACCAATCTGAACCTTCCAAGTTRCAATTTATGGCTGTTGTCTCTTGTTATGTTGTCTGTCAGTACTGAGTTATTGTTTGTTTATTTAGAGAGTGTTTTTCCTGCTAAGAGATTTTTATGGATGGAGTTCCTCTGCCTGCCTATGTCTCAGGCTTATAAGTAGAATTTTTTTTCATGGTTTTCACTGGAAAACACATTTTAAGTGAAAAATACCAATAGCCTCCTCAAATATGAAAAGCCATATATTTACCCATTTGATTTTGTCAATAATACCTATAGCAAGTGTTACTTGAACTACCAGAGGCATAAGAAATGCATTTAATAGAATGTCTTGAGTTTTTGGAAGCTATTATATTATGAAAGGTGAGCCTGGATTTATTGAGAACTTACTCATAATTTCAGAAGACTGGTTATTTTTTCTGTGACAGTTTTTCTCTGTCTTAATTTCTTTTGGCCAGGAGATTGATCCAAAGACAACTGAGATATTTTTATTTAAGTTGATTTGGTATTAATTTAATTTTTCACAAAAGCTCCACAAATTCTGATAAACTGAATTTATGTTCCTGTGCTATGTTTCTAAGTTCACCAGGCAGAATCACCTGATTGTAATGTTACCCAATTACGTGGGAAGAAAACAGGAGACCAGAAAAATACCCTCCTCCCTTGATCATGACATACTAGTGCTACCTGATTTGGTCCTGGTATTTTAAAGCCCTGATTCAGTGAAGTGCTTAAAGTCGTGTATAACTTTAATCGTTTGAGTAATTACAATGATGCTTAACACAAGAGGTGAAATTGAATTAATGTGCTGAGAGGTTTGTCTCATTTATACACTAGGATTTGTTGTATTCAAACAGAGCTAAAATATCAACTCAAGAGAAATCAGTGCTTTGCCTGCATTCCAGCTTCCCCACATTATCAAATGGAAAGCAAATAAAAAATTAGATTTTAAATTTKAATTTTTCAGATATGCAGAGTGTAGTGCCAAAAGTATAGTATTTTTTGAAAACCTGAGATGCTGAAACTGGCCTGGTTTTGAATCAAAGGAATATTTTTCACAGCTCTATCTATTACAATATGAGCAAGTCTTATTTCATGCAACACTAACTTAGAGATGCTTTCCTAAGTAAAACTGATTACAATATTTGTTTTCCTTTAGATAGTCAGTGTCAATAGTAAGTCATGCATAAAGTTTATTAAGACCTGTTAATTTTCTCTTGTTTTTAAGAGCCATAGATGTGTGTATGTACTGTAGATGATTTGTAAAATTTCATGCTGAAAAAATAAAATAAATATGTGATATGAAAAATCTGAAAAATACCTAGACCTTCCCAGAATGCTTTGAATCTTATCAACAGACTTCATAGATAAATTATAAATAATGATTATAGGGATTAAACTGTGCGTACCTTCTTTCTAGGCTATTTTAACATTCATTACACAAGGTTCAGACTTCAGAGGACTGGCGGGCAGAGAGGTGGTGCAATAGGTGTAGAGAAGCCTGTAGCCCATGATGGCATTTCTGTAGCTCCTTTACCTCATATGTCTGAGCTGATTCTGTTTGCATCATGCAACACTGCAAGACAGAAGAAATGGGCCTCTTAAGGGCATGGTATCAAGTTTAAAGATGGTGCAAATTCAGGTGATTTTTGTCTTCAGATAATTTACTTTTTCATAACTAATTCCTGACTTCACTGGAAGTGAAAGCAACGCTACTGAAGTCTTTAGTGAAAAAGTAGTCTGTCCCTCTCTCTCTCTCTCTGAATTTTCAGATCCAACAGTTATGAGGAAGTATTGGATGTGTTATAAAAACAACTTCTCTGTCAGTCATAAACCCCATGTGGCTGAAATGTACTTTTTCATTGCTATGGTAGTGGTTATAGACAATGGATTGTATGTGTGCATTGCATCAGGAATACAGCTATTTTTTTTTTCTTTAATGTCCTGGTAGTGTAATTTAAGTGTACATGAGATGGAACTGCAAAAACTGGGACTAGGCCAAATCCTCCCTAAAATCCTTTTTTTTTCAGTAACACTCTCCAGAAATGACATTGTCACATCTCAGATAAATCAAGCAGCAAAATGAAAAATAGTTTATCTAAAACCTGTGGGAAAACAATAAAACGAACTTATCAAAATCAAGCTCTTCTAAAATGTAACTGAAAAAGCAAAGGTTTCTCTTCTGCCTGCAAAATGAAAAGTTTCTGTTGAATTTGCATTTAAAAAACAACAGTAAAATAGTAACAGGGTTTCTATATTCCTCAGTAAGAAGTGAAAATACACGTACAGATYCTGGGGCTTCCACATGGAAATACACTGCATTTTGAAAAAAAGATTTCCTTTGTTGTTCTTATGTTGTCATCCTCTGAAGACAATTTGCTACTTCTGTTTCAATGGGAACAGTAGATCTAATAGGTCTTTAGCAAATATAGGACTTCTGTCAAGGACTAAGTGGGAGGAAGGGAAAAAGACTACAGATGTAGGTATAGATCTGATCTGTCTACAAGAACTATGATGTCATTTAGATAGTTGATATCTCTGATAGACATTTGATGAGGGAAGGCATGCTAAACAATCAGATCTAATCAAGAGAATTAAAACTAGATGTGTTCCTACATGCTACAGATGATGAATGAGAGTCTAAAGGCAATGGGCAAGATCTTCAGCTGCAGCAAATCAACATATTTCCATAACAGGTAAGATACAGAAGAATCTT
Organism: Oceanodroma leucorhoa; assembly: GCA_030449065.1. NCBI lineage: Eukaryota > Metazoa > Chordata > Aves > Procellariiformes > Oceanodroma > Oceanodroma leucorhoa. Next base: position 32,709,990 of record JASVER010000001.1, read on the forward strand.
ATCTTTTCACAAAATTCTGATTTTGTGAAAGCAGTTAGGCACATGTTTAAGTTATTTGCTAAAACTGGAATGGTACTTAGCTAAAATTAAGGTGGCCTCAACAGTCTATGCTGTATTTAGCACATTGAAGGGCCTGCAAATAGAATAAAATAGGGATGAGTGGTTTCTTCTTCATTAATATGTATGTAGTGCACACATCATGTGCACAAAAAGAGTATATTTATATCATATGTACRTTTTGTATGGTATACATACCATACATATGTTACATGTATATTTCAAAGCTTTTTTGTACTCCTGAGGAAGAACTAGAATTTTTTTTCATAGATTTGACATGTAGCCACATATCTAATGTTTAAAATGTTCTTCCTTTTTGGGGGAAGATGATGAACAAATCCTACCTTATGGTAACAATAATTTTAAAAAAATTTGCAAATATTGGAATGAGAATTTTCATAATGGTGATAGATGTACACTTTTGTCATCAATTTTTAATAACAGATGTGGGCTTTGAATAATATCTACAAACTTCCTTCTTATTAAAGTGATAAATTAAAATTTTTGAATTCTAGTAAACTAGTTTTAATTATTTTGGCAAAAAATAGCAGCATTGTTCACCAAGGCAAAGTATGTAGAAGGTGTAATTTTTATTTATTTTCATATTTTTCAATATGTTTAGTTAAAAGCTTTTGTGGGGCATCTCTTATAAACTTTGCAGGGAGAAAGAGAAGTCCTTTTTATCATTTTTGCAGTTGGCTTTAATTTTTCAAGTCTTAGAAATGCCTAAGGCAAATGCTGGTCTCCAGAGCTAATAACAAATGTGTTCAAGAATAAAAAAATTCTGTATATATTGTTTAGGTCCTTACGTGGTTTTTTTCCTGCCTTGTCTATATATCAGGACCAATAAGGCCCTTTTTTAATAGATGTCATTCATCTAATATACGATAATCTTACTCTGGGTCTCCAGTTTCTGAAGGGCTGGGAATCATGATCTCACATTCTCTCCTGCCTTGCTAGTTTTCACCACTGGAAGACCTAAAACATCCTGTGAAAGGGGTGTGAGCAGGGAAGAGGAGAGCAATGGAGGGATGTTGCCTATGCTTTCCTTACTTTGCTTGTGAGACTCAGAGCTGTTTGGCTAAAAAAACCAAACAAACAAAAAAAAAAAAACAACAACACATTTTGAGTATTAAATGGCTTTTCACATTTGAAAAGATTGGTACAAGCGTAGTCATTTCTGCAGTTCATCAATTGCCCGGTATATTCCACTGTAAARTGACTAACAGTTAACTTCTTTTAATGTTGGGAATCTTGATTTCAATGCCATATCATTCTGATTATTTACATCTTATTTTATTTTCATTCTAATCAAAGTCCTCTGTTTGAATAAAAGCTCTTTCTGGAAGTGTTTCATTCTTGCTAGATGCTGAAACTTTTTTTCTGTAAGTGCGTATGTGTTTTGTCAGTGTATGTATGTGTTTGTGTATAAAAGCTAAACTTATTCCCTGTAAAGGTGAAACCTAGTTTTACAACTTTTTTCTACCAAGTTCTATGACAGAGATTGATTTGAAGAAATCAGTAACCTTACCTTCGATGTTTCCCCTTCCTCTGGCCCATATGCAGCTAGACATAGATGGGATCTTTGAAAGACTTTATTCTCTTGGTGAGAGAGTTTTGCAAAATGATCCTGTTTCTCTCGGTATTTTTATTTAGGGCCTGCCTCCAGCCCTTTAAAATATCTGTGATCTCTAATATGCCAGCCCGACGTTCTTCTCTGGGAGCAAGCTGCACAAAATCTTGCACACAGCATAACATGTGCCTGTTGTTGATGCTTTTTTGGTTGGCAGGATTGGAGGGGAAGAAGGGAAAAGGATAAATGAGAAGAAAAGTGCTTAAAATGCCTTTTATCTATTTATATATTTACTCACTGTTGGTACCTTCAATCAGCTTGGGAGGTCTTCACTTGGGATAGCTGATATTCCTGGAGAAACTGAAGTCAACAGTAGATTTTTGATGACTTATCAAGAAATGGCACTYAAATTGCTGCCCTTAACCTTGAGTTGTCCACAGGGATGCTGATGAAATTCATTGTAAGTGCTGAATGTTGCCATTATTAAACATTTTAATTACAGCCAAGGCTATTATGCACTGACTTCACAAACTAGCAGTATTTTGGCCTGTCTTCTGCAGGGGTTAAGGCCAAGAGACTCTCAGACCAAGGATCTTGGAGTAAGCTGCAGCCCAATACTTGTAAGCCCTTTGCCTTCCCCATCCTGTCACTACCTCTGCCACGCTGGCACAAAGCCCAGGCTAATGCCCTCTGCAGGCTTTTCAGTCTAGTCTTGCTTTCTTGCTCTACTAGTAAGACATACTTCATTAGCTGAGAACCAGCATACTTTCTGCAAGTCTGATTTCTTGAATACTTGTCGTGGTTTAAACCCAGCCAGCCACAAAACACAACCCAGCCACTCGCTCACTCCCCCAGGGAGGKGGATGGGGGAGAGAATCAGAATGGTAAAAATGAGAAAACTCGTGGGTTGAGATAGAGACAGTTTAATAGGTAAAGCAAGAGCCGTGCACGCAAGCAAAGCAAAACAAGGAATTCATTCRCTCCTTCCCATCGGCAGGCAGGTGTTCAGYCATCCCCAGGAAAGCAGGGCTCCATCACGCGTAACAGTTACTTGGGAAGACAAATGCCATCACTCTGAATGTCCCCCYGCTTCCTYCTTCTTCCCCCAGCTTTATATGCTGAGCATGACATCATATGGTATGGAATATCCCTTTGGTCAGTTGGGGTCAGCTGTCCCAGCTGTGTCCCCTCCCAACTTCTTGTGCACCCCCAGCCTRCTSGCTGGTGGGRTGGGGTGAGAAGCAGARAAGGCCTTGRCTCTGTGTAAGCACTGCTCAGCAATAACAAAAACATCTCTGTGTTATCAACACTGTTTTAGATTTGTGCTGGAAACATAGCCCCTTACTAGCTGCTGTGAAGAAAATTAACCAGCACAATACTACAATCCGTTACCCCAATATTGACCCTAATAACTTGTTGGGGTTTAAAACAATTTGTCTTAGCTAAAGCTTGTCTTCTGAAAGAGCATCCAGTTTTGATATAGAGTTAAAAAAGGGTGGAGAATCCAGGTCTTCTTTTGCTACTTTTTATTATACTCACTTTCCCCCCCCCGCCTCCTTTTTTATTTTTCAATTTGGTTTTAAGTTGCAGCTCTTGACTTTGGTTTTACCTTTCTCTGCTAGATTAAGCAGCTTTGTGCAACCCATTTTTTTCCCCTATTTAAGATATTTGTACACTGTAATCAAACTACCTTCCAATCTTCTTTCTAGCAAGCTAAACAGACTGAGATCTTTATGTTTCTCAAGGTAAGGCACTTTCTCCAAACCTAAACTAATTTGTACGGCTTCTTTACGCAAGTCCTTCAATTTGTCAACAACTTTTAAGAACAACAACATTTAAGAAATGAGAATGCCAGAGCCATTTGGAGCATTATTCTATAGGTTTCACAAATGTAATATACAATGGTAAAATTATTTTCTGGGTCCTACTCAATACCCTTTTGTTTTCTAAAAGACCAACAACTTGGAACTCATTTCTACAGGTTTATATAATTACACTTAGAATAATAGATATTTATTTATGTAAAATGCTGTTTCAAGGTGATAAAATCTCCATGAGCTCCCATCAAATTCAGCAAATATATTCAGCCAAAAGGAGTAAAATGTTTAAGACTACACATTTCGAGTATTTTTTTTAACAAAAAATGTTTTGGTTTCTCATTGGACCTGAGTTTTAAAATATGGGAAGAAAGAATTTTTAAAAATTTTTCAGTTGATCCATTTTTTTCTTTTAATCACACACATTTTTTAGCCAACACCAACATAAAACCAAAACAATTTGCAGCTGTTCCAGACTATATTAAGTAGGTGAGATGTGGATATAGTCTGAAACTAAGGTGCACACAGAGACATACAGTATTGGAGCAGGTTGCAGTACAGTATCTTTGTAGCATATTGACAATCTTAATGCTTGATAAAAGGACTAAATAGAAAAATAGCACCAAATTCGTGTTGGAGCACTTGTAAGTGAAATGTGGCTAAAGTATAATATTCAGGCAAATATTCCAAATTGTTGTGAGGGCTAAACAGACAAAATACTCTCAAAACACTTTTAAACAAAGCAGAGCAAAAAATATTCAGGAAGCAATCCACCTTTTAGATTTGYGGTTATCTATTCCTCTCTATTGTGGAGATGAGAGGCTAAAAACCAGCAGGTCAAATCCCTACTTGCAGTAACTTTAGAAGGAGGAGATTAGACTTTTTTAATCGCACTCCTAGGGGTAAGGAATGCAATAGCAGCATTGCCATTGCAGGCAGTGGAGGACTTCAGAACTTAAATAGTGGAGGCTGAATTTCTTTGCTTTGGCAAGATAGGTACAAGCATTAAGCAGGTGATTAGCAGATCAAATAAGCACTTTGAATTTTATTATAGATCTTTATCTGTCAGTCTTGTGATACTTGTAGCAGAAAATTGTAGGCAAGATGGAGAAAGAAAAGACACCTTCAAAGTCTTGACTTCCCTTCCTACCCTCCTCCTCTTTACCATCTCATTTCAGCTTGGAGGGWTTTTTTCCTTTTCACTGTGTGTCACATTGCGCGATGGTTAGCTTTCAGGACTAGGACAGGCTTGCAGAAAGGGTAAAATATTTTTTATATTAAAAAATATTTCCTTAGTGCTGCATATGTCGTCTTCCCTACTGCAAACCCTTACACATGTGAACAGGATGCTTTCTTTAATAATGGCTTCCAAACTGAGCCTGTCCTTTGAAAGGTGTTTTTACTGTCAGGTGACCACACTGAAGACCATGCTTCTCTGGACCAATGCAAAGCAGGTAAAAAACAGCCACTGATTTTAGATGTCTTAAGATTCCTCTTTTCTAATGCAGCTTATACGTGCCAGCAGACACATCATGACATGCGACTGTGTGACAGCCTGCAACAAAATACAGTGGATACAGGTGATGCTCTGCTTTCTAGCTCTGATGAGGGAGTGAACTCTGCAGAGTTGAGGAGTCACGCAAGTCTCACAGGTAATGAGGAACAGCCAACAGACGTGTACTTTGTACTGATTCAGGGCCATGGGGACCTTCCCCTCTTGAGTTTCAATCCCTTTGCTCTTGGGTGTAACGGTCATTTGATTTGCTTCACCGTGCCTTTGAATCAAGTGGCAAAATCTATAAACCTAGAATCTACAGCTTTCCGCTATTTAATTAATACACAAAAATATTCGGTGTATTGAAACAGTTCTAAAATCCCTGGGAAATATTGTCCATCTCCTCCATACTCAACAAAACATTTCAGAGCATAGATTAAAACCTCGTGAAGAAATATAGCCACTGACCTGGCAATGCAAGCATTCTAGGAAGATCCCCCAAAACGCTGGAACAAATGCAAGGTTATAGGACATCGTAAGATAAGGTCAAAATAGATAAAGGTTATTATTTAAGCTTAACAAGCAAATTCAACACTGCTTTATGTTGACTGATTAACAGTAATATAATGATGAATTCAGTAAGATGTGTTGTAATATGCTATTTAAAATGAAAATGGTCTTGGATCTATTATGAGCTAATTTATTATATTCATAGGGAAACTGCTGTAAAATTAATGTTGTGTCATGCTTTAATATTATCATCAAGGAATATTAGTTTTAATGAACAAAGATAATGAAAGAAAGGGGGAGAAGCAGGAGAAAATAAAGTAATTAAGCCACTGAGTTTTGAAATTCATCACTTTTTAGTGTTCTGTGAATGAATAAATAAGTGGTAGAGTTGATTACTGCACTGCTGTATGAGCTAAAGTCACAACAAAAACTAGGACTGAATTAAGAAATTCTGCAAACTTCTCCTTAAACTTCAGAGAGGYAGCTGCCAGAAAAGGCAGGTTAGCAGAGCTAACCTGTGTCTTCCTGGAATTCGTCTTCCCTGAGCTACCTGCTAGGTGATATTTGCCCAGAGGGAGGATCTCGGCTAAGGCAGCAGCCTGTGCTGCTGGAGACCAGCCTTCACCATGAAAGTAGGATACTGTAAGTTGTTATCAATCAAACATACAGCAGGGTGCAGCCACTCATCTATATAGGTACAACTTTTAATACACAGGCAGTTATCCAGCATCATCTTGCAAACAAACTGTTAACTTTACAGGCAGAAGGACCCATCATAGGGTTTGTCCCTTTGACTTCTGGAGGCATCTTTGGGTATTCTGGGCCTGAGTGATGTACTCAATATCAGGAAGAAAAAACCTGTGGTAGACCAAAGAATAGAAATCCAGCTGTCCTGGTAGTCTCTAAAGGTAACTAGGTTTTCTTTCCTYCCTCACTTAAGAAAAGCACAAAAAGGAAAGTAGCAGAGCATCCCCGTGCAATTCCTATGCTAAGGGGTAATAAATTGTTCCCTTCCTCACCCCAGCAGAATTTTCTACTGCTAAGCCTGACATGTGGAGTGTTGTATATTGCCCAAAGAGAGCTCAAAGTAAAAGGATGCTTTCATTCCAAATCAAGGTGTGTGAATGTTGTTAGGTCTAATTATAAACAGACTTTTATCTCGTGCTCCAATCAATTAACAGTTGATATTTGGTAGGCTGTAAATGCCATGAAGCAGTGCAGTTGTTAGCACACTCAGCTACACTTAGTTGTTAGTACACCAAGGGCTGATTTTCCTCAAATCATCCTTTTTGCACAGAGAGGTTCCTTTTCCTGTTGTGCCATGTTATTTCTGCTCTGAAGGAGAGATTCAGATCCTTTGCTGATAAAGTGGTATAGCTACCTTGCAGTTAACGGAGCTATGCTGAGCCACATCAGTTGGATATTTGGCCAGTAGGAAATTTGTTATTCCAGAGCTCAGTAGAAGAGAAAGATAACCGGAGAAGAACATCCAGGAAAGGAGTGTTTGAAAAGAATAGTTTTAATAATTTGATTTTATAATTTGCTCTGTGATACTAATCATCACACTATTTAAAAAAGCAAAAGGTCTCTCTCAAGTAAATCTTTTCTTTTTCCCCTGTAACATTATCTTTGCCTGATCAAATATGTCTTCAGTCCCTCTGTGAACAAAAGTTGCACACTTTGAAACTCACTTCTTAATGCAAATCAGCTTGCTTGTTTTCAGCTTCATAATCTTTTCCACGGCAACAGCCTATCAGGATGTCACAGATAGAAAATGATGACTTTTGATGAGTAATAAGCAGCAGGGGCAAATGAATCCTTCAGGAAGGAAAGAGAAAAAAATCCTCTTTAGATTAGATCTAACAAAAAGAGCCGAATTCACCAAGCATGTAATTTAAACCCAGTGATGATACTTGCAAAGTTTATTTGGTCTTAAACTCCCTTGAAGTACTTTCTGTGCATGATGCAGCATGACTTGCTGGTTCACCGGGTCCCCATCAGCACAGCAGCTGACAGAATCCTGGAATTTGTCCCAAAAGAACGTGAAAGYCTGGCAAAACATTCTTGATGAATGAAACCAATGAAACAAAAGAGAAACATTTTTAATGGGGGAATTAAGTGGAGTTTAATGTCCGTGCACCATGCTGAAGATTTTTACTTGATAGCACCTATGTATAGCAAGCTTTTGTCTCTTCTGTCAGAACTGTCTGCCACCTACTGCTTATTCAGATGGTGTTTTCATAGTTAAGAGCAGCAYAGCAAACAACTAAAGGATATTTCGTGCTGCAGCGGTTTTGCATCTCTGGGAGAATATTCGAGCGACTTAGAGATTTGTTTTGCTTTTGGTTAGGGCTTATATTTTTTAAAAGACAATAGAGAAATATTGGGGAACTAGAGTCTTCAGCCCTCCCTGAGGCAATGAGTGTTAATGATTAGGCTGGGGTTCCTCCAGCCARGGCACTTCAGTGATTTTTAAAATTAATATGTTGCTGCTGTTAAAAAGCTGAGTGTTCATTTGCCTTAGGGATGTGCAGAATGTAGCATACTCCTAGAGACCCTACCAGAGAGGTAGAGAGGTATGTGTTTTTAGCAGGATCCATGYTGGGTTTAGGTCTTGGAAGGACTTTGCATACTTGACTATGGCATTAGTCACAGCAGCCCATAAGAGGCATCAAATAAGCATGCAGCTTCAAAAGGAAGCAAGGAAAATATACAATTTAAATTCAGTCTTTCCCCCTTGCCCTCCCTGATTATTTCTCCCTGGTAAGGAGCAACCTGTGKTTTTTTTAAGGAGGTGATCTAGTTCAGTGAAACTTCATACAGRTTACTGTTGAGTTGGACCCTTATGATGGAAGAAGCATGATTCTTTTTTTTTTCCCCCCTCACTATTTCAGCTTTTTATGTTGCCTCTCCCACATCTATATTAGCCTCAGGAAGAAYTGAAGCCTCTTTTATTTTCTCTGGCAATGTAAAGCAGCCATGTTGGTGACAGTCCCAATTAGTGTCTTTTTGCCTTCGGGAATCATTATTATCTTTCTTGGGCAGCTGAATGTTAATTTTTCTGTATGTGGTGTATAGCATGTTACTTCATGTAACATTTAAAAGCCTTATTCCTTTGATAGCTGCAAATGGAGCAGGTCCACAGGTGACCAAGGGCTTCTAGGGGGGGAAGGGAAGAAATCTCGTCTTTGAACATCAGTATGCAGTTTTTGGTGTCGCTTGGCAGAGGCTAGAGTGTCTGCCTTTCAAGGCAGAAATCTAGCTTGACTTCACTCTGGCATCTCCACTGGAGTAAGCATGCCGTGCTGGACAGCCTGCCGTTTTGACACACTTCACTGTTCACATTTTTTATAACAGTTTTACCTCATGGAGGTTGGGAGAGACGTTATCCATTTATAAGGTGCTGATTTAAGCAAAGTCAGTGGAATATGGTGATAYTGGATAGAAAAACTAGTGCAGTTATGAGTGATGCCTTTGGAGAGTGAGGTGCTTAGGTTGTCAATGTACTGTAAAAATAATATGAAATGATGTGTTTTAGTCATGATGGCATTGAATAAGGAAGGCTTCAGTAGAAAGGAGTCAAAAATCAGACACGACTGTATGCATTGCTGGATGAGTTTTGGAAAAATAGGTAATGCAAAAATAATAATCTCTCCCTGGCTTGCATTTTATACTAAGATACTCCTTAGGATTTCCTTTCCAAACAGCTGCACCATCAAAAGAATTTGTTGTCCGCAGGGTCACATCTAGCTTCTGTGACCCTTCTTTGCCTTAGTYCTGTGAGACGTTAGCAGCACTGCTCGTGTGCCAACTGAGCTGTCTCACTCTCCCCTTTGGGTTAAAAAGTTCTGGGCTAGTTAAAACAGTTTCAGGTAGTGTAGGTCATGGCTTTTGTTTACTGAACAGGGTTATCGGTGGGACTTGGTAGCCTGCCGTGCGTATTGTGGGGGGAAAACAGATGGGGGAGCTCTTCAGCAAGCACTGATGAAGACTGGAGAATCAGTTTGTCCATGGCCGCCACAAAAGTGTGAGGAAGGCAATTTCTGAGCTCATGGAACTCAAGAACCTGAAAGGAGAACCTGGAGGAGGAAGTGCTCTTTAGTGTACAGTAAATGTATTTCTGTCCTCCCCCCTATATAGAATAAAACTAATAACCACCCCACCTCTGTGTGGTTTAGGTAATTGAGGAGATTTAATAGAACCTCAAGTCAGAGGCTTATTTTTTCTCTCCTCCTTTCAGTTTCCTCTAATCTTTTAATCTGCAGTTTATGCCAAAATTGTGCCAGTTTACACCAGGTGAAGGTTTGACTCKGAAGTAGATCATGGAAACGAGCACTCCTGAGAGTCTGTGACATGTTTTGAGTTCCCCAAGGAATGCCCCTTTTCCCTGGTGTCCATGTTCAGGTGAAACCGAACGGGCACATGCAGAGGCCTCTGGGAGGGGAGGGGAGCCAATCCAGATTCATCTAAATGTAATGAGAGATTCATCATTAACTCACATGGACACCAGATAAAAGCAATGATGCCACATGCAAGTCAGCAACATTGCTTGTGGAAGTGGGCAGGTAAAATCCAGAACGACTCCTCAGAAATTAGCCTGGGTTTTAAAATGGGCTTAAAAATAAACATAAATAAGGGTGTCTAGTCACTACATTTTATTCTTTTTTAGCCATTTTAAGATTTTAATGGCAGATCTGTAAGTGCCAGTAAATTCTATATGATGATTAAGTGAGAACAAAGTCTCCTTCATTGGATTCTGTAGGATTTTTCTAGTCAGTTACAGAAACAATTGACCTTAATATATGAAAAAATTGGCAAGTTATGTTTTAGTACACAATTTTAGAGATCAATTCCAATATATTCACTCCAAATGTCAATTTTAACAGAGTGAGATGATACTCAATGCAAGATACTATTTGCATGTATAATGGCCTCAGATGTATTGGTTCCAATGCATTTCTATCAATTTGAAAGATCAGGATTTGACTTCAGCCTGAAACATCCAATTCATCTACACAAATACTAGGATTCAGGCTTGAGGGAAAAGTTGAGAATTTAGCAGACTGCCTCTTTAGGCTGTTACGGTGTAGGTAGTCTGGAAGCAATAATTTGATTTTTTTTCTAGCTGCAGAATAATGTAAACATAAATCAGTTTATGTAATTTAAATAATCAGTTTATACTCTTCTTTTARTTGCTATTTAAATGTAATTGAAGACCATGGTTCTTTCCCTTAAATCAGTCCAGAAGTGGCCTGGATCCTGAATGTTTCTAGCACTGAGGCAGAGTTAGTAATATTTTCTAAGACTTTGAAAAAGATATAGCAAGTTTCACATTTCACTAGTTTGTTCACAGCAAGATGAATCATGCATCAGTGCTAGCAAAATTGTTGATATGCTAATGTGTGTTATTCTTTGTTTATCCAAATAAAAAGTATTACTTGAAATCAGGTAAACAAATTGCTTTTAAATTTTTTTTCAGAACTAGTAACATATCACTCCTGTTGACAACCATTTGGAAACTTGAAATACATGTTTACTGAAAATTTGACAATTTAAAAAACATCTGGAAGTACAAATAGATGATATGGTTAATACAGCTATCTGTTTTAACTAAGCTGCATACTTCAATTATTTTTAAGTTCTAAACTGTATAAAGTTCTGTTTAAGGCAGAGCAACTGTTGGAATGAATACRTTTACTTTAAATAGGCACTCAGTAAATGTTAATGAAAACAGTAAAACTTGAAATGAGGCTGGCACAGGCAAGAGTTAATGCACAGAACTGTATTTTTGGATAAATTTTGTTTAAAGAATGCACGGTTTGACTCCTTTCTATTTATTCTAACATTCAAACTAGGTGAAACTCTAGGGAATTATTAGAGAGACAAATTAAAACAACAGATGGACTTGCAGTTACRTGCATAAGGACATCTTTTCAAAAAGCCTCCTGACAATTTCAGATATTCCAAGTTATTCTATTTAATTTCAAGTGAAGAATCTTTCTTTTTCTGCAGAACTGTCAATCTCAGCAAGCCCATAAGAAGATGATTTAAAAACATCATGAAATATATTTTTCCACTTGTCTTTTTTGAAGTACATTGACGATCAGCTTATAAAGTAGGTAGAAAAATGCATTCCATTTTTTAACGGATGCAAAACATGAGCATTCAGATCTTTCAAACCAAGCAGACTGCAATGCTTATAAAGAAATTATTTCTTTGCAGTCAAGTACATTGACATGGTCTTTGAAGACAAAATATCAAATTTTCCAGTGGTCTGTCTACTCTTAGAACTAGAAAAAGTTTTCCAGAGGGTGGGCGTTACTCAAACAGATCAAACATACCTGAATGTCTGTAACACATGCGGCTGGTATAGTATTGGATTTGCACCCTGATTGCAATGTCAAAAGATAATGAAATAATTTGTGAATTGCAGGGAAACAGAACTGTTATTGCTATGCCCTTTGATTGTTTGGCCTTCTGCCACTTGCTTTCAGCTGTCACTATTAATCATGAGAGAAGAACAGAGAGGGAAACAGAATCTTTACCAGCTCCTCCTCAGTAACATGACTTAAAGGGATGTACATGCAAGTTTTGAAGCTTTGAGACAGAGCTGTTTAAATATCACGCAGCTTGTATGCATTAGAACCACAAGTGCCACAGAATAGCCACCTGTAGCAGGGGAATATGTTTGGCCACCTCAGTGACGGGCACGGTACGGGGATTTATACAAATAGATAAACAGTACTAACAAGTCCACGAAATTGTCGAAGGGCACATCAAAGCCAGCGCAGAGCTCCCATATGAATCAGCTGAATGGGAGCTAGTCAGTGTCTGGAAAATATATTGTTGCAAGAGTCATTGTCCATGCTAAAATGTCCCTCTTTGCTAATAAGGGTGTGTCACAGCTGGACTCTGGTTGGCTTGCATTGCACTGTCATGGACCACGAAGCGGTGCTTTCAGTCTTGTCTGGGCTTCTTCTTCCRTCTCTGCCCACAGGTAAATACTAGTACTACACACTGAGGATTTCCTTAATTAKCCCTTTAAACAGGGTTGGACTTCACACAAAGTATACCTGTTTCTTCAGGTAGGTCTCCAATTTACGTGTGGATAAATATACGTATGCTGWCCTTTATGTTCATGAGTAAATCCAGCAAATGTAACCGGCTGGCTTTGCTGGTTTTTAGTAAACTTCTGAGGTGGAAGTTCACAACTTTGTAATTAGGATTACGGCAGTGGGAATTCAAGTAAATTGGGTCTCTATGAGTATAAATGAGTTCCCTTTCTTTGAGTCTACCTAGAATCACGCTGAGAAGCCGGTTCTGGTCATTCAGAAATACCGCTGCTTCCCTAAGAGATTTCCATGAAGGCAACACATCCCGGCGCTGCAGAATCACTGGCGGCATGGGAGTGGGGGAAGGAAACAATTTTCGTTTCATCTTTTATTTCATCTTATTTTGCAGTAATGCCTTGTATTCAAATGTGAAGCACGAGTTTGAAAAAGGTTACTTATTAATCAAAATTGTCTTATTAAAACTTAATTGGGCCTAAGTTTGCTTTATAAACATCCCATTTAAAGTGCTACATTTGGTTACTGAAATCATATCTGTTAGTTTCCAAATTTGACTGCTTTGTTTTTCAAAACAAATAACTTTTTGAGAAACACAATGAAAAATGAAATAAAACAAAACACAAATAGCCTGTGAACAAAGCCGTATTTTATTATTAATAGATGCTTCCTCAATTCATGTGTTAAATGCTTTCTCATCAGGTATTAGCACTCTGTAGCAAGAAAACATGTCAGTGTCCTTTAAGAATTAAATCTTAAATGAGGCTTCAAAAATTAGATGACATTTCCAAAAGTTGGATCCATTTACAAAAACACTTAATGTTTATAGTCAGTTTTAGTCTAATGGGCTAGAGCTGTTTTATTTTTATTGTAGATTTTCACAGCCTGGTGGTAGCGTAGCTAATTGAGCTTGCAGAGCTAATGTATTGACCCATTCACAAAATGCTTTTCTGAGATTTATAGCCATCACAATGCAGCAAAATTTTGCTGATTTACTTAAGAAATTTATAGCACAAGAAAATGTGAAATGATTCAATAGGTACCTATTATTGCTATCTTTACTTATTCCTTCTCAACGCTGAAGTAACCTATCAATGTACATCTGCCCAGTTGACTTTTACAGTATGAGCTCAGGAAACCTTATTCTGCAAGCAATACTGTTTTACCTTCCACTTTCTATCACAACAAACATATAAAGTGTTTTGAGTCTTCTCTTCTTAAATTCCAATGAACCAAGTGAAATCAACCTTTTACATTTCAATATTGCATAATGAAATTAATTTTTTAATGCTTTGGTTATACTTGTATAATCTTATGTCATTTTCCCCCTAGACCAATACCAGTATCATCATCAGTTTTATTTGGATTATGATTAAATTGACACAGGAAGATTTGGGACATGTTAAGTCTCATTCAGATTTTATGTCTCTGTAACTATGACATTAAGTTATTCCTCCATCATTTCGTGAAGTTTGTCCTAAGTTAAGACYAAAGCCTGTAATGAATTCACATCAAGTCATGGTCTTTAAAAATTATGCAATTGAAAGTCTCCTACAGACTTCAGTAGGYGTTTGCATTGGTCCCTTTGTATCAATATGCTTTCAGAATTAGTCTTTGAATTAAATTTGTTTTGAAGTTGATTGCATGTCCACTGCAGCAACACTGGAAAAAACAAAGCTCACTCTCTCATTACAGCTTCTGGAAGTTTTACTATTAATGGGATCATGATTTGACACCTTGAATATGAAGAAACTTTTGCATGCTTTGATTAAGAGAGCTGTACTGTTTGTGCCTTTTGGGTCAGGCAGAAAGCCTTTCAAGATTTTTTTTTTTTTTTTTTTTAAGAGTGCCAAATAGAACATATTTCTTGTCTAGCCTTTCCTGTTTGAGAGAACAGCTTGAGCTTTGTGTTCCAGAGCAATTGTCTGTCTTACTGAATTAAACTCTTCTTGAGAAATGATTGATCATCTCCAGTTCCAGATCTTCTCTGACACAAATAACTGATCAGATCTGTAGGTCAGAGAATCAGAGTCCTATCCCACTGTTTTACCAAAATAATCAGTAAGTAAGGGGATGGACTGTATAAAGATACCTAGCAAAATTAGTAAAGCTGGAAAACAGGTTGCGTTTCAGGATAAATGCACACAGAGGACTGTGCTTGGGAATGAGGAATTATGAGACTTCCTTTTCAAGGATGGTGGAATTGTAAGTAGTGATCGCAAAGGCATGCTAGAAACCCTTCTTTTTCTTTGTGCTGGAGAAACCAAGGATAGGGATAGAGGTCTAGGACTCTTTGATCACAAGAGCTGAACAAGAAAGGATAGCATTTGAATAGAAAGTCATAGGCATATCATTACTGGTAGGGAAGGTATTAGACTGTAACACTATAGGAGGAAATTCTTGAAGAAAAAGAAGCAAGCAGGGCTCATGCCCATTCATCAACCAGAGTTCTTGAAATTAGAGAACTTCAACTGTGAGGCATCATCAGGAAACACTGGTGACAGGATCGAAGCTGGATCTCATTTTGGACTTTGCCTTGGGAGGACTGTAAAGTTCAGAGTTTTAGTAACAAAGCGTAACTTACCACTGGGGAAGAAAAGAAGCAGCAAAGTGTCCAGAGCTCTAAGCAAGGTTTTGCTTTGCGGTGTTGCACTATGATTGGCAGCGGGATGCAAGCTCAAAATTTAGCTCTGTATAAAGCGAGGACAATGCATAGCAATCCCATTGAAGTCAGTGATCACACAGTACATATAACACAGTACACGTTCTCCAATTCTGTCTCCTCGTTATAGCATGTCAACTATTTTCTAAGGTGTAAAGATGTACAGAATGAATTGCTGATTTATTTTTAAGATCCTAAAGCAGGGTCAACAAAGTACAAAAATAATTCAAGCACAGACACTGATAGCTTAAAAGGGTTCGTTTTGTACTCCACATAGAACGCCACAGCTGCTTGTAAAAAGGATGTGAGGAAAATATTTCTAAATAGGTTGAGAACATTTGGGCTCAGTAGATATTTATTTCTATGAAAAATAAAAGTCTGTAAACAAATGCACAGCCACAGAATAGTCTGTATGTTTGKTTKTTTTTTTAAACCATCTTTTCTGTATAATTTCTCTTGTAAAATATGATGGGTCTTTCTCTGTAGAATGATTGTGCCGTCTAGATAATAGCTAGAGGTCTTTCCTCCTGTTGCTCTCTGCAGGATCCAAACCACTCTGGTGTCTCACATATCAAGACAGTATCACCTTTGTGAGGCCTGAGTATGAACTAAGTCTCATTATTTTGTCAAGATACACACAATACTGCTGAAAATCATATAATAACATAGGAAACCATTAACAAGAAGTTTATGGTAGTCATAGACTCAGACGTTTCTAGGTCAGTGTAAAATTTCTGCTGTCAAGAGTTCCCAAGCCTCTAGATGATGCTGTAAAGACCGATTCACTCACTGTACTTGAACACAGAGAGAGAAAGTGAGAGTACTTTAGCCTATTTCTTTGCTAGCTTGGTTCCTTATCTGTTTTCTGAAAGCTGCTGGAAAGCAACAGAGATTTAGCTGCCAGGTCTAAACTGCAGGGGTGGAATTGGCAGTAGTAAAAGCAAAAAGATTCAGCAAATAAAAGATAATATAGATCGTCTCCTGTTGTGCCTGTTTTCAAATTACTGTGTTTAAATGAACTTCTTGTTCTGCAAGCTGTCTTTAGTCTCTCGCTTGCTGGCCTCCAATGACCTTTCTCTGATTTTCTTTTCCCTTTACAGTCTCATGGCATTGCAAACTTTTATCTGCCTTCTGGTACTTTAAATATAGACAAATTCAATGCATACTTTTAATCCTATGGGAAGTCKAATCTCAATTTCTAGCTGTTTAGGCAATGAAATACAGTGCAAGCTAATGCCTTGTGTAATAGATGACTATATGATTTTTGGCTTGTGAATATGAATATTTGTACCC
Organism: Oceanodroma leucorhoa; assembly: GCA_030449065.1. NCBI lineage: Eukaryota > Metazoa > Chordata > Aves > Procellariiformes > Oceanodroma > Oceanodroma leucorhoa. Next base: position 32,726,464 of record JASVER010000001.1, read on the forward strand.
TGAAATTCTCACTCTGCCTCTTCTTCCTCTGCCTGTGTAATTATTAGTGGCAATAAAAATCCAAATCTCTTGTGTTAGAGGAGGGGACCAATGTTAAGATCATGTCTCTCACCTTCTTTGGTACTTGTATAAGGATTGTGAAAAATTCCTAGTCAGATTCAACAGGACAAATGTGAGTGGTTTTATTTTTCTTATTTTTGTAAATAAACTTGTCCTAACATAAATGTGTCTCATCTAAATTTTGGTGGTGTTCTTTGGGATATTTTTCCTAGGCCTCTTTATTGACAGACATTATTAAAAAGAAAAAAAAAAATCAAAAGTAATATGTGATTGAAGAAAAGTGCTGTGGAGTTCTGGTTTTCTTTCGGTTTTGGGGGGTTTTGGGGGTTTGAGGATTATTTTTATTTTTATTTTRTTTATTTTGCATTACTTAATGAGTTTTAGGACAGCCTCTGAAGCTTTYTCTGAAGTCTGTGGAAGCTGTTGAAGATTTGGCAGAGAGGTATATTTGAGACTCATGTTCATCTTAAACTTGCTTGGCTAAAATAATGAATGAGGAAGAGCAAGCTATCCTTTGGAACTCACCATGGCATTTCCCTGCTCAGACAGCTTCAGTGGTCAGAGTAGCATTGCCTGCAAGAAAGAGAGACATATCCAAGACTCCTTRGCTGCTTGCTCTTCAGTGACCAAGTAATGCACAGTGGAGCAGGAGCATTTCTTCAGAACAGAAAGCTGTACTAACAAGTCAGAAGAGAAGTATAAAGTTAAAGCATGGTGATCTTGAAACTCGACTGCGTTGCCTACAGGTAACACCCAGAGAAGGATAGCAGAGTGAGGGCTGTGGTCTTGAGAAATGGTATTTAGCAGTGACAGTTGAGCCTGGTGAGCTAAATTATCCCAGGCTGATTGTTGCTTTGACACRTGGGATTAAATGGAGGTCAGAAGTTTAGAGCAAGTAATTATTAAAGGTTKTCTCATGTAGAGCAGAGAACCAAGAGTCAAGAGCCTTGCATGTTAGCCTCTTTGTCACTATGTCATCGGTGAGGATTGTTAGAGGGTCCCTACGGTTAAAGTCCCTTTAGTTGAGCCTAGAGTCCTAGAGGTGTAGAAATATCTAACGAACTCATAATGTTTAATGTAATCACGCTCATAATGCTACCAGACTTATGACAGCCATAAGCCTAGAGAGTACCTTGCCTGAGATACTTGAACACCGACAGCAAAATAACAAATTGAATTTGGATTTCCCGAGTCTGATGTCTTCACACAAACCAGTATTTATTCTCTTTTCCACTTCTGGTTAAACTGCTTGTGCCAGGAATTTGAACTGCACCACTTTATGCATGTGTAGTAACGAGTTCAAACTCAACTCTTAACACAAGTGTTCGGAATATGGGTTGTTCAGCTTCCCTTCCTCTTTTTTACTAGTGTGAGATGGACCTAATTAAACTGTCCTATTCATCTGACTATCAACTACTGTGAGAACTACATCTTGTAAAGCAACCTGAAGGCCATGCGTGAACGACACATTGTTAATGTTAATGTAATTTTTTATTAGAAATGTATACTTCTACTAGCAGAGAACTTTTTGCAAAGTTGAAAGAGAAAGTAAAACTAAGTATGAGAACCTAGGGATGTGTTCCTTCTCATTTTTAATACAAGCAACCTTGTATGTCTGAGTAGTTTTGAAACCTACTCCGGTTTTTCATCTTTATTTTTAACGACATTCTTCCCTTCAGGGATACATATATATTATTCCTTTCACATCCTCTTTCTTAGTGCTAGTGGGTCTCACAATGCTTTTCATTTTTTTCTTTTCCTGTCCCAAAGTGAAGTGTGCAGGAAGGTGAAGAGAAGCGCACTTCTTACAAACTGATAGTTATACAAAGCCACTCTTAAAAACTAGAAGCAATGCAGATCGTGTAATGTCCCAGGGAACAACTATAATGGTAGGAATCTCAGTCCTCTGAGCCCATTATTACTGGTCTGTGGCATCATTGTTATTCAGAAGACAGAAAAGAAAAAGATAAAGTCTAGAAATTGCATGGGCAATAGTATTCAGGCAAACTTAATGCTAAGACTTTGTTTCCTCTTGATAGTTAAGTTTCCCATCAGCTATTTATTTTGTTTGTGCCCATTTTTTTTTCATCCTGTCAYGTAATCATAGAATTCTCTCAAGTAATAAGGAACCACTGCAAGTCCTCCAACTCCTTACACAGGTCTTTCTAAATATCTCCTGTCAATAGAGAAAGTGGCTGGTGCCACTTCTGAAGTCTGCTAAGCTAGGACAGGTACTAAGCTCGTCAGGTAGCCACCAAATGAGCTGAAAAATGAAACTTTTCCTACATGGAGAAGTGTTTTCCAGAGTGAGAAATGCTACTGGCCACCTTTTGAGAGGTGTTGCCTTCTGTTCAAGTTAAGAGCTTCTGAAAGCTCCTGTCAGCAAGCAACTATTTATAGTTCCTCTCCTCTGAAAGACCTCTGTGGCTACAGGTACCCCAAGAGAAAACAAACAGTATCGCAGAGTGACACAGAGGTAGACTACCTAGCCTTTATTTGCTATGATATAGCAGAAACCATTTTGTAAGTCTCATTAAGGTTCATAGTAATTATGTCATGCAGACTTATTGTACTTAGGGACTTGTGAAAGATATGGTTTCAAAGAGCCAAATACCTGAAGAGAAAATATATATGGTTCAATATAGCCGAGCAACCCAGAACTCATTTTGTTTTGCACTAATCTTGGAATTTATTCAAGAAAACTGTTTCTGCCCAAGCTGAGGAGATGCTGACTTCACATGGAAAGTTGCATCCCCAGCCATTAATGGTTGCTGATTTTCAAGCTACCCTCTGTAGATGAAAATTCAGTCTTTTCTCTATGATAGTGAACTCATTTGCAAGTAACTATCCCCTATCCCCCCACCCATGTTTGTTCTCCCCAGTGATGGGACAAGCACGTTGCAGGGCAGGTTTTGTCAGGGCACTGTATTCAGTGCAGTTTGTGTCTTCATTAAGGAAATCTCTGCTCAGCAGCAGTACCTTGACTCTTTTGTCTCTTGGGTAGTGTGTGTTCTGTTTTATCCAGATATATTCAGCATCCCGGATGTAACTTGAATTCTTCAAACTGCTCAGCTGGTGCAGCTAAAAAACCATGCAAATATACAACAGTATTTGTGACAGTTTTGAGTTAAGTAAGAAAACTGTGGAATGTTTTCTATATTTATGTCTCTCTGAAAAGTTTCTTTGCTAATTTATGCCACCCACTGGGCAGCTTGGCTCTCTGCCATYTTTCCTGTTGCCCCACACAACTATGTTTGTAAGATTGGATGGTGGAACCTAACAATTTAGTGTTTTCAAGTGTTCAAAGTGTCCCTGTTTCTCTCTCAGAAATTATATCTATTTGGGCTATTTTTCTGTGCTTTACCACATGCACAGCACAGGAGTGTTGCTGGAAGGTGAGGTTTTCCATATTTCATAAGGTAGTTCCATCCTTCTTGGCCATTTTTTAAGTTTATTAAAAGGAGTGGCCCTGGCTAGACCTGACACTCTGCATGTGCCTATGAGTGGCTCTGACAAAAGAGAGCATAGCGGAGATACTAGGGTTGACATCAATAAGATCAATGGGCTGTAATTATTCCTTTGCCCAGCCTCAACACAACCACGGATGAGACATCTTCTGGGCTCAGTCCTCCCAGCTGCCAAGCAACCTGGCTCTGGTCCACCAAAACACTTAGGCACGTACTTACCTTGAAGGAGTTATGTTGAACTATGTCTTCAAAGAAAGAGTGTGCATATTAAAGAGCTTTGTTGATTCAGCACCTAAAGAAYACAGCATCTTTCAAGAGGAAGCCCTCTGTACCCCTATTCCACCTTCTGTCCTTTGTCCTGTCCTCTTAGAGCGCAAGTGCTTGAGGCAGCAACCATTTCTCATCCTCTCTGAGTGTGTGTATAACATTTAGTGTTTGGGGATTTTTATCTGAACTGAAGCCTTTAATTTCTTCAATAGTTGTGACTACAGTTCTGAGAGGAGAAAAGAGAGGGACTCTGCATTTCTTCCTTTAATAATGCTCATTATTATTCTTGCGTCTTTCTCTTGCTTTCCTTTGCACTTGTTAAGTATTCCATTTTTGTCAGGCTTTCATATATCAGACTGCAACTCAGAAATTCCCATGCGATATGTTACTATACTTTTTTTTTTTTTTTTAATTTTCAGTTTCAGTAAGGAAATGTTGCCAAGTGGAAAAAAAAGGCTTTTTCCCCAAGCCACTGAACTTGACTGCTAGGAACATGAGTAACAATGAAGTCAGGAAAGCAAGTATCAGTGGACCACCTTATGCCAAGCAAGGTAAAAATTTGATCAGTGTATGTATGCTTCTACAATGTGATAAAATTAGCAAGTGGAGAGGGATTTGGAATGAAATTTCTGAGCCAGACACTTCCAAAATCTGACAGAATTTTAATTTGGACCCAAGCTAAACACTTCAAATAACAGTGCTAAAATTCTGGGCCACTATTGATCAGCAGTGTTCTCAGCACATTACATGTATGTAATGAAGCAAAAAGGTGAAAATGTAAACAAATACAGAGGTAAGAACATCAAATCAGCAGGCTGTATTATGGAAAGGTTTTGAATATAAGAGATTTTCTTTAAATGCAATTCAGAATGAGCTGGTTTCAAGGTCCTTGTAAGGTCTGGCAAGAGAGATATCTTGCAGATGCACAGCCAGAGAAGCAAAGACAGAGGCAACATGTGATTGCTTCCCAGCTTCCAGGAAGTCTGWCTAAGGAAGTTAGAAGCTTGCAGAGTTTCCAGAAGTTTTGGAAGGTGCTTGTCAGCCTCTTAAGTATTTTCACGTGTCATCTTAGATGACATGTTTGTGGCTGTGGTTGATCAAGGGAGGTGGCCTGGATCCTTCTCTTGTRATTACTATCCATCATATCTTTTCCTCCTGTGAGTTCCTGATGAACCTGGTACAGTTTAAAAGCGAGATATACTTTTATGAGTGTTTCAGCCTTGAAAAATCACATGGCCTTTCAGGTCCTGCAAACCTTGAGACATCATTTTGGAAGAGTTGKTTTTGCTGGATTTTCTCTACCTATTGAGTTAACAATTTGAAAGTGAATGGGCAAAACTGTCTAGTGTACTCAGGATAAAGGAGATGCTTGTTTCCTCTTCAGGTCCTTGAAATAAGTTGGCATTTTTACACTACAGAACAGTATTTTACTTGCAACCAATTCTCCCTTCACTGCCTTCTATGCCACTGTTCAAATTTACAATGTGAGACATACCTTGTCCTTTTTCTACATTTTTGTAATATCTGCTATTCTGTTAGGCACACGCTCTGTATTTTGGTCCCTTTATACATTCTCTTTTTCCATCTCACTTGTCCTTGGAATACTTTATTTTTCTCCCAGTTTTCCTAAGGCAAATTGCAAACCTCAGGATGCTAAAATTTTAGCTGAGCTTGGTAACAGGCAATGAAGTCAAAGTTATGCAAACTGAGTTTTATGTTGCTATTGTTGGTGGTTTTGTTGTTATTGTTATTGTTGTTATTGTTCAATCACTTGATTAAGATTTTTGGCCTTTCTTCTCATCAYTTCAGTTCTTACTTTTCTGTAGAAATAATAGCTCCTTGGACAGGGTTTGCCTGTGATCACAGAACGTACCTGTGTAACCTTGAGTATAATGGGGTGGGACTACAACTGTTCATTTGGTTTCTAACTATCGCATAATCTCATTTTACCTCTGTGTACTCATCCTTGTTCTCCTTCCAAGCTCCAGAGACCCTCCATGTCTTCCTGACATTTGGCCTTCTTCTGACATCTTAACAATGCTTCTTGTATCCTCTCTTCTTTCAACATGAATCCTCCTCCCTCCTCTCATCTCCATCACCTTCAGAAAAGCCCTTCAGTGTTTGTATTGATTATAGTCAGACTGAGTTTGCATAAGACAGTCGTTATGTGCCAATGTTCAACAGTACTGTTAGTCTGAATTATCTCTTTTTTCCTTATCAGTCATATATAAATAGTTATTCTTCAGAGAAATTTAAGAAGCAAATATGTATCTTTAATTTTTTTAAGGACACTCACTTATTTTAGAGGTTATTGTAAAATGAGGAGCTAAAACTCGTGTCCTCTTCCCAGAAGTAGTCACTGATTGTCCTACCTGTCATTTCATTTCTACTATTTTTGCTCCATCTGCGTAGAGCATATCAGTCTGTGTCCATAGTGGCAGTGCCTTGTACACCAGATCCTTACAGACACATTTACAATGCATTTACCACAATGTACTATGGCTATTCACTTAAGGCAAGAAAAATCAAAACAGTCTGCAGACAGAAACAAATCTCAGAGGCTATTGATCACCCAGAGAACCTGTTGTGGAGAAGTAATGTCCCTTGGCACTAAGGTAGAGGTGTGTGCTGTGTCCAGAAGTGAAAATGTAATTGGGATGGGTGTAATGGTCATACTGAGTAACAATGTGTTCATTCTGGTATGCAGTTAATCCTCTGCTATAAATGGGCATCTTTTTTTATGAAAGTGTTAGCTAGGACAGGTGAGCATCTTTCACTCTTAAAGGCTATTAGATGTAAGCACTAAAAGGTGGCTRTGCTGTCTCTATAATAATGCACAATGGGATAATGAGGCTAGCTCACAATGAATAAAACCTTGGTTTCCACTATATTAAAATGAATGGTTTTATATGTGATAAACATATCAAATACCCACACAAAGCTTGATGGATAATTGGCAAATCATGTCACCATTCAAGAGAAGGTCATCTCTCAAACTCTTATGTCTCAGCTATTTTAACTCCAGCTCTGCTGTCATTTAAATACTTTGATATTCTCAGTGTTGGCAGYTGAATTTGTCTCATTTAAAAGTCTTTCCCTTTATAGTGCATCAATGAGATGCAATCCCATATGTGACTTCTCATACAGTGACTTCTCAATGATGTTCAATTGAAGTAAAGAGAGACTGTAACAAGTGTAATACTTCTKTTGTTGGGAACAACCATATCAGCTCAACATTAAAAATGTTTGGAGAATTTTGGTTTTTGGTTTTTTATTTTAAATGACTGCAGCAATTATGTGAGTGTATGCTGAATCATCATATCTCCTCTTTTGTCTTTAGCACTAAATTCACCTTGATTATTTATCTCTTTATTTCTACAGCACAATAATTAAAAACAGGTCTGTAACTAACAGGGGGAAAGGTGTTTAGTTAGCTTAGATGTGTTTTCTTTAGAAGAAAAGAAATGGAATACATAATTGTAGCCTTAATTCTGGAGGAGGTTTTAAATTTAGTTTTTGACCCTTTGATTTAAAAATAAAAGTATCTAAAACTTCACTCCTAAGCCAGGAGGTAAGACTGGGTGCATAGAAATGTGAACTATCACATGTAGTTTGGAAGGGAGCTTCTTTTGACACAAACCTCACCATGTTTTCAAGTTGGAGGATCAGATATCTGATTGCTGAAAAAAAGTAATATGTAAAATTACTTTTGCAGTAGTTGGGGGGATTAATTAACCGATCAGTTTGGGAACGGTATCATTAGAAAGTTAAAATAGCAAAGAAAGTATCTATACTTCAGAAAGTAGTTCCACCTTTCCCCACCTGGTACATTTCTCCAGCTTCAATAGGCTTTATAACACACTTTGACGGACTAGTTGGTTAGTGAAGTAACTGGAAAATGAGACAAAATGTGACAAAGTTTTAGCCACAGCTGAAGGGGTGTTTTTCTTTGACGACTGAATGCACAGACATTTCTGTGCAGAAGATTCCTTCCTGTATCTAGCGTATGTTTGTTTAAAACCAAAAGTAAATTTAAATGAGGGAGGGAACAGGATGGACGGTAAAGGAATAAAGACACGTAACAGGTAATGCAGCTCTGCAGATGTACATTTAAACACTACATTCATCAAGAGAGTGCTGGATGCAAAAAATGTAGGTAGAGTTTCATGATTATTTCAATCATAAATGCATGGTTTATGATGTTCCGTCTTATCTAGAATCTTASATTTTGCAAACTGAAAATTTCCATCCCCTTCAATGCATGCTTTTTCTCCCTCTCTCCCCAAAGATGTTTGTGTTATTCTTCAGTTCAAATTTTAAAAAATTAGGTGTTTCTGAATAAAAGGAGAAAATTGTATACTTTTCTTATTATTTTTTTTTTAATAATCCCTCCTTCCCTTTTCTGTTGAACWGTTCTATTGCTTGGATTAAAAGCTGAAATTTAGAAAGAAGTAAGTCTTGTTCCAGAGAAAAATTGTTTTCATTTATTAGTTTTGAGTCTTGAGAGTGTGCAGCAGACTGTCCTCCTAGCATTGGTGAAGGCCCAGTTCCCTATGCTGTAAAATGTATTTAGTTCCCCTGATGACAGTAGACTTTAGTGTACAGTTTAAGAAAAACATGGCTATGTATGTAATTAACTGTGGTGTTCTGCTCCCTGTGAAATGTAAGAAGGTAAGGAAATCAAATTAAGTCAAACTTTGTTATCTCTTTGTGAATAGTGTTACTTGTACGGACCGGTGGCTTCTTAGGGCAAGGAAATGTTCCCAAACTGGACCATGAAAAGCTCTTCAAGATATTTAAAGGTATCCAATTCTGAAAGTCTCATTTACCTCTTCATTAAGATTAGGGTCATTAAGGGAGGTAGATACTCACTTCACTCGAGATCTCGAGAGCAGAACATCAAACCTCTCCATTTCCTTTATCTGCTGGATGACTCTAAACTATCCAGGATCACTTACAAAATAATTCAGGAAATGAGAGGTTCATTTGAAAACATGTCCTGGGTTCTGCATTTCCTACCAAGGGGGTGAGCAAGAGGCAGAGCACTCGAAATCCTTCATCATGTCTCTGTAAGCTCCAATGTTAAGGATTATCTGGTTTTAATACTTACTGTGTGGGAAAGAAGTGCTGTGGTAGCTATCAGGCAGTCACATGCCACTAATTTTTTGCTGAAGATGAGTGCAAACTAAGGCACAAGGAAATGGATTGTCTTGCCTGGTGTGTTGTCATATGTTTGTGGCAGAACTTTTTGAGAAAAAATATTCTGATTTATGTTTTGAGTAATAAAACTGTACCTCTTTTCACAAAGCTTCATTGCGTGCTCTGACAAGGGCACTTAAATCCCTGATTCGATGATCAGTAAAATAAAACGTGAAATCTCATTATCTACCATAATGGAGTGGTGCATGAAAATTACTTATAGTCTGTTTCTTTTTAAAATATACAGTTTTTACAGTAGATTTTCTACAAGCTGGAGAAGATTGGTGAGATACCTGGCATATCCCGGTAACTTAAAAGCAGTGTACTGTGGAAACAGTATAGACTTGCTTGCACTGGATTGCATGTGATTTGATATGTCCTGCCGGACTGAAGACAGCTCCACACTGAGCCACCTCTCATGACCCTGCTGCACCCAGGGAACAGCTTATTTGTAAATGGACTAACCTGCTTGTGAATGACGGAAGTTGTCTTTAGGYCTGCAATCACAGAGAGCAGAAGGACCAGGAGAAGGGGAAGGAAAATCCTGTCTATTAAAAGTTGTGAGACATGGMTCTATGGGTCTGACCTGTTCTAGGAAGAGTATGCAAATATAGAAACTCTCGATAAGGAAATACAGATGTTCTTTGAGGCAAGACCTGCCAAAGCAATATGATAGTGACTGCTATCATTAGCTCTGAGCAACAATTTCCTAGCCTCTGGTTTTCAATCACTTGCAACTTTTCTGAAATTTGCACCTTCTTGACTGAAACATCATTCTTCAGCTCTGCCTGAATAGAAATACTTTGCTTCTCGTATTTGAGCAGAAAACAGTCATTTCTTTGTAAGCTGGAGAAAACCAGGAAGGAAAATACACTCTGTAATAAAAAGAGGGTGTTTTAAATGAAGGAAATTACTGAATTTTGAAAACTGACATTTCTTACAGAAATTACCCTTACTGAAGGGAATAGGAATGAGATTGTTTTTAATTTGGCCAATTTTAGCAGTTAAAAATTGATTTTTGAGAATGTACAATAGATTCCTCTTCTTTCTCCCATTCACTCGCGAAGTGCACAAACCAACAAGGCTGATCTATAAATACGTGTGAGTACCACAAGTTTTAAGTTTGCCACTAAACAACCCAAGTGGTGGGGCCAGAGTGGAAACAGGGGTGCTTTGACCTTGGAGAAACTGGAAGAAAATAGTTTGCTTTGAGAACTCATGCACAGCTWATAAGAGGCTGTTGCTCACCATGGAGAAGAATGGGCAGCTGTTCACATCTTCTCTTGTGTGATCTATGAGATCTTTTTATTTCCTAAATACAAAAGTACATGTGATGCCTGAGAGGAGGTGGTATCGCCATACTTGCACCCAAGTGAATGGATAAAGTATTGTTAGAAATTTAACTTAATCAAACCTGTCTTTTGCATCTTCTAAAGTTAACCTTTTGTGCTCTTGCTGCATTTTCTCTTTGTGTGTGTATGTTGTACAGAACAGACATAGGTTTTCAATAAAACTTTTTTTAACCTGGAGAAACTGCACTTCTGTACCTTTGAGTTATATGATGACCACTGTCTAAATACAGACTAACTTGTTTCTACCACAGTAGTAGCACAAAGAATCTTCTTGAATATTTTTTTTTGCCTCAGCCATCTTCTGCTTTCCCAAGGAAAGAACAGATCAGAGGAGCCATACAACAATGGTATGCTTACAGAAGACCCAATCGTTTGCTGCTAGTCTTAAGTTTTGAAGTACTATTCAGGGGTCCTAGACCCTTGTGTTTGTGTAGGAAATTGTCAACCATCTGATGTTGTGTTGCTTCAAGACCATACAAATATCTTCCTCAAGAATATGAGAAGAGCCTGTAATTGAACAACGCGTGAGCAGTTCCCTTGGATACAGATATKATTCCAAGCTCACTCCTATTCCAAGCTGTGTACAAGCAGAGAAAAGGCTTTGGAGAGTCTCTTCTCCTCATTTGAGTGCTCCACTGTGTGGTCTTCATGTTTGATTACAGCCCATTTATTTTTTTATCGTTTCTGTTATTATTTTGGAAACATTTCAATTAGAGTTCAATTTTGAACTGTACTTCCAGCATGAGCTCCGTTTTCATCCTGCTGCCAAGTCCAAATGAAATCTGCCTGATTTTTTCAACCTTTTTATTTGACAAATAAAGACTTGTTGCAATGTTCTTCCTTCTAGTCATGGCACCTGATTAGTGGCTGTCTGATTTTACCACTTGTGTTACAGTGAACTCTTATCAGTTGATAAGAATTTTACCTTTGATCATAATCTTAGCTGAAGTCTGATCAGGTTAAACTATTATTAGTCTATCTTACAGCCTTTCTGGACACATTACAGAACCTTGTCCTAATATAGCATCCATTCGTGTGGGGTATGGTGGGGAGGACGTGGAGTTTACACCATGATGCTTTGATCTTCCATCAGAGTAGTCTAGCCAAATTGGATTACTCTTGAATATGTACTGACCTGAATATGTACTATGTGTAACAAAACTTTTTTCAAAAATTTTTTGAGCAGCATTACTGGACTTCTTGAAGAAACAAAGCTATAMTACTACCTGCTTTTTTCTCTAAGGACTCTGAGATTCTCTGGGTTCATTTAAATTGGGAGATAACTTTACCTTCAGGCTTTGTGGTGCTGGTGGCCTATCAGTTAGCTATGCCCCAAAACAGGTTTAATAGACCCTTCAAACCACTGTAGAAGAAAATCAATCTAACTTGAAACCAGTTCTGTTGAGATATTCCTATTGTACTGTTTCATCATCTTTGTTGACAGAATCTTTGAGACAATTAGTGTCTTAGTCCAGCATGCGTTTTCCCTCCAATTCAAGAAAGAAGGGAGGATTTCTGAGGATAATAACAGAATATAAAGTACATAGTTAGAAAGATTGTTTTCCTGCTGTCTTGTTCCTATCTCTGAACAGTYTATTCCTGTAGATACTACTTATGCCTTGCAGCATAGTTTGAGTGGAACATCCTCTGGTGTGTAATTGAGATTAAAATCCCCATGATCTCTATCTTGAAATGTGTTCCAGTATTTTCAGCTTTTATACCTGTTTAATCTATTAAATTCTGACTGGTTTTGATCAAGCTGATGGAAAATCAGACTTAGAATATATTTGGATACAATGTATGGATTTGGATGGAGAGTGCCTAGATAGCTTTTTCAAAATTCAGCTAAGTGACTCTTGACAAGGCTTCATCAGTGACACCCAGAAATTACTTTTGAAAATTGTAGCCATGTAGCCTTAGCACTTCTCTCCACGTTGGTCAATTCTGRCCACTTGCCAGCATAAGAGGCACAAAAGCTCTATATTTGCAAATGTACCAAGATGTATGAATCAGCTGTGCAGCATAACTCTAAAAAGGTCATGGCTAATAACAAAGAAAAAATACCTTTTACAGAATAGCTACATGAGGAGTGAAAATGCTCTAATTAAAACACTGTTACTATTACCCACTTCATAATTTAGAATGGATCAGGTGCCCAGTCRTTTTTTGTCAGTGGACTGTCTCCAAGAAGATTATTTTTACAGACTTTTCAGGGGCCACACCTTAGGTGAACTTCCATGCCTGGTTCCAAGTCATTGTGGCTTGATCTATTGGTGAGTGGATCAAGCCTGGAATATTTCGCAGCCTGTCACAGAARACCTTGACCGTTTGCATGTAGTCCACAGAGCTTTCAGGTACAGGAGCTGAGCACAGCATGCAGGTCCGCATCAGAGTGTGCTTTGTGACTCACAGTGTCTTGTGAGATCTGAGTTTCTGGTTTTCCGTGGGGGCTACAAAAGGCCTTAAAAAAGCAAAGGGAGTCTGCAGCCCCAGTCACTCTTCTTCCTTGCCTGGCAGTGTGTCTCTGATGGCGTGGTTTGGCGTGTCTGGGGCAGTAACATGTATAACCTTCTTCAGTGCTTCATCTTGATATTCTGACCCAATCCTCATAAAAGACGATGTGACAAAACCTGGTGCTTTATCACGGTGCCTCTCAGGGTAATATCTACATCTTTGCTCTGTTCTGAGCTCTCTCCACCCACAGCTGACTTTGCACCACGTTAGTCTATAGTTAGAAATGCCATGCTTGGAATGAATTATGTAACTGAGAGCAGCATCGCCTTCCCTGGAGGATATTAAACACCTTACAGCACTAACCCCACTGCTGAGACCAAGGCTACTTGTTAAAAAAATTGTTTGTTAGTATCGAGAGCTCTGCATGCTCTGCCGCCAGCCTGGGCAGGGCACGTTTTCAGCACCTGGGTGGTGACACGAGGTCAGGGGCAGGAGAGAGGGGGACTGTTTGTGYGCTGTCTCACATGTGTGTGTGCACATGTACGTGCATCTAGCTAAATTAACTGTCTCATTCCACATTTGAGTTTAAATGCACGGTCTTTATTTGCACTGTCGCTTCAGTCCCAACCTGTGTGGAGGGCGAAAGGCTGAGCAGAAGTCCTCGCCGTAATTTGTAATTGCTGCATAGCTGCACCGTTGCCATTACCTAGTGCTTTTTTCAGAGTACCTCAAATATTTTTGTATTGTGGAGTGAAATCTCAAGGTGGTTTTCATCTTGGTCTCCAGTCTTTGACTCCATACTCTTTTGTCAGCATTAAAACCCTGGAACACTGTGCTAGGTCTGGTTTTGAAGTGTTTAGTGGTTTTGTGTGAACAGCTGAGCCTGCCTTTTTACTATGTAACTGCCAACATCACATTCCCAAGGGAGGCTGGTGAAACATCAAGTGATAGCACGGTGTTTACTTTAGCTGATATTGTCATGAAAGTATACTGTTAGTCACTTACTCCACTAAAATGTTGGTGAGGAAGGTATTAGAAAATGTATGAAGAAGCAGGAAGTTTGCCCTGAGTTTTTGTGAGGATCCTGAAAAGGAGGGCATCTGCTGCCCTGGTCCAGGGGCAGAGCAGAGATCCTCTGTCCAGCTCAGTGCTCATGTGCTACCTAGGAGCTGGGTGGGGGCAGAGGTCCTGCCTGTTCATAACCCACCTTGTCTCTTTCCTCCACGATCGAAGTAATTAATGTAAGAAAACAAATGAAAACAGAATAAAACATGACCAGAACCATAGAAATCCTTCTCTGTACGAAGTATTGTACAAARGTAAGTTTGAAAAGATACAGATGATTTTAGCAAAGGAAAGGTGTCTGGAGAGAATGTRTGTTTGGATGCAAATTTCTGCAGGAAACTCTGGATGGGATTTTGCCTTCATTTTTAAATGTAAATATCTGTAATGGGTACGTAGGGTGGTTTTGTTTTATTTACAAAGTATTTCTTCCTTGGAACAAAAATACACCTGACGCTTTGACACRGAATAGAGTTTCTCCAATAATGACAAAGCAGGGACCTTGTTTCCAAGGGCTCTTGACCCAACCAGATTRGCAAATTAATGTTGTAGCATTCTCGGAGTGTCCTAGAACATCGGAGTGTCCAAGAACAGCACTACTCCGATGATGGAAAGCGGATCACCTAATGAGTACACTCTCCAACCTGTAAAAGGAACAGCCTTCTGTTTGAGGGATGTAATTTCTTCTGGCTGCTTAGGAGTTGTGGTGATTTTCCTTTAAAAAAAAGGCGGGAGGGGGAGACAAGACACAGGGAGAAGCCTAAGAATGTAAGTACTTTTTTTTTTTTTTAACTGTTTCACCGATGAGGCAAAAAGAAATATTTATTGAGATGTAATACAGACCACAATGAAGGTRTTGATTTTACACGTGATGCTGAATGTACCATTAAATGGAGCTGGGTGGCTGAAAAGGATGGTGCTGCCTCTCGAGCCTTCTGAGATACTGGTTGCCTGATCTGCCACTGATCTATAGCCTACATCCTGCCGCCATATGTGGCCCTCTCCTGTGGATACCAGTACCCTTTTCGCCCTCTTCTCCCCCCACCCACCCCCTCCTCTGTTTCAGCTCTTGCCTCTGTCAGTAAGAAGAGAGCTAATCTAAAAACAACATAGGGAACAGTGTGAACAACCACCATGAGAGTCACTTAAACAAATGGATTTGTAAAACTCGATTGTTCTAAGCCTGTCCAAGCCAGGACTACAATTTGAATTAAACATAAGGTGACTCCTTTCACTGAATCAATAAGTGCAAATAACATAGCTTGCAACCATGTTTTATTTCCCAGACAAAAATGGTTCTTAACAGCTTTCTGAATGCTATGCTTCAGCCACCTGCTGCTAAAGTTGTTTCCTTTTTCCTAGAAAATTTGATCTTCTACAACATTAAAACAGACAAGTATGCAGTCAGCATGCTTGTGCATACTTGGGGCTAGATGTTTCACGGATGTTTGAGAGCCATATTTTTTAATGTTCATTATAACTTTCTACAAACTTCCTTTTAGCAAGTATAAATGACAGGGATGGAGGGTGGAGAGATGGAACTGTGGTAATTTTTCTCTCATCCTCACTCAACTTTACCTGGGTTTTGGAGACAAAGGCAATCCTCCCTGTTATTGAGAAACGTGAGTTTGCTGCTTTGCCACGAACCTCTTCTTTGTTTTTCTAATACTTGTTTTCACTGCAAGATGCTGTTCTTTTGCTATTCTTCTCTGGTACATGTGCTCTGGTATTTGGGTTGCTGCAGGGACCTTAAAGCATGTATTTTGCAGTACTTGTTTCCATTTTGCAAATACACTGAAGCCCACTGTAATACTAGTTGATTTTTGCAGCTGGCATATAAATGTATTGTAGTCCCAACAGGAGAGTGATTGAAATGCAGACGCTGAGAACAGCTGTTTACAGTGAAATCCCGTTTACCGGTTGGTTTGTTCTGAGCACAGAGGAGTTCCCTAGAAAAACAGATAACCTCTGCTTTTACTTTTGACTATTCTCCTTCCTAGGGGAATAAATGCCGGACAAAGGTCCCACATTTGCTATTTCCACAACATTCCTCCAGCAAAGCTAACTATGATGAAAATTTCCTCCTCTAGGAGATTTTCTCTTTTCTGCTATTGCTTTCATCCTCTCCAGGCCACCAAGTAGTGTGTTACTTCATGCCTTCCCCTTGGTGTCCTACATAAGGAAAATTGTTACGTACCAACAGTGAGAAGTGATAATCTCCAGTATTAGAGATCGTTAGAATTTTATGGATTTACTTTCCATTCCAATATTCCCATATATTACAGAACACTACCACTTTTCAGTCTATTTCTCTGCATGCTTTATCAATAATTATGTAACTAGCAGGTAAATGAAGGAGGAGTGGAATTTCAGATCCTTTATTTTGAAATTCTCTTTCTGAGTCTAACACGCAGGATGAGGAAGGGAAAACGTTAATTCGCATGAATCAGCATACTCTTTGGGTGCTAATTTACACCACATGAAGATCTTGGGTGCCATATAGTTTCTGATTTTTACGTTTGTGTCTTAGAGACAGCTCTGCAGCTATGCATTAAAGCTGCTGTATGGACAGCAGGCAAACTGCGTATATTAACATGTTGTGGTTGTTAAATCTAAACCATTTTTTTCTGTAGAAGCGCTTAAGGGGAAAGAAAACATCCAAAACCTAGTCCAAATTGAGTCTTTATGAGAGAACAAAAATAAAAAGTAAAAGCCAGACAAACTGAACATGTTTTTTATTGTTATTAAAAAGAATATGGATCTGGACTGACAGCTTGTAAACTAAGATGCAACTTGATCTGATTTCAAATGGCCAAAATGTGTTACTATCCTCAGAACAAGCCATGGAAAACATGATGTTTTGTTAAATGATTCAATACTCAGGRCCTTGATTTGTCTTCTTTAGTAAAAGGAGATCATGCCTCAGAAGAARGTTTTGTATTTTCATGTGGTTACCCTTTGAATTAACCATTAAAAGCAAAAGAAAACAAGCTGTATCTCAGCAGCCATGCAGAGACACATGCTTAGGTGATCTATCCATGTTTTGCCCCTCATCCTCTCCACTGTTTGCTCCTTTTTAATCTGATAGCCGGTTACCCCTACCTTCTCCCCACATCCCTATTTGCTCTTCTATCCCCATCTCTCTTTCTCGACAACCTTCAATGTGGTTAAYTGAGGACTTACTTGGGTATTTTGGAAGAGGTGCAGTTTATCAGAGGTGCAACGGTTTTCTTTTTAAACTACAGCCTTTTCACAAACACCTCTTCCACCCTAGCTACTAGTGATTTAATCAACAATAAGGGCAATAAAATTCCTCTTTATTTACACTGGACTGACGCTTTCTTGGGTATAATGAGACAGACTTTGGCAGGTGCAACTTTATAGATAATTTGTAAAAGCCCAATAGACATTTATTACTCCCCTACCATTAATTATACATTTTTATAAAGTATGTGTTAATAGAGGTGGATAAATGTATACATGTGATTGTAAAACCAAATGAACAAGACATAAAACAAWTCTGACAGAATGATTCAGTAGGGAAAGAATAAGCAAAGGAAAGAGGGCTGATTATTTATACATAAAAAAACACATCAATATGATATTTGGGTTGCCCTGGCAGTGGAGTGAGCCAGGAGCTGCTATTACTTCTCAGCAAATGACACTAGGTATCTCTGCTGGTTCCCAAGCCTACAACTCTGTATACAGAGATTAGACAGGAGGTACTTAAGTAACAACTACCACCAAGTGAGTGAATAACTGTAGAGTATAACCAACTGCTTAATTTTTGACAGAAAAGCAACATCTTCTTAAACAGTATGTTTGTCATTCCACAGATATAAACACTATATTGCATAAATACTATACTTTYGCTCCCTAAATGATGTTTTGCAAGTATTCTTTAGCAGCCCCTAAACCAAATTGTTTATAAATGTGGCAGTGGAAAAGCTGCATCCATTAACTTTATCCGAAAAATAAAAAGAACCCTGCTGTTAGTTATGGAAGTAAAAAATAGCCGACAGTCATTTCTTGACTCTTGGTGGTTTTAGCGAACTATTTGCTGTGATAGAGGGGACTATGCAACCACAAAACTGCTGGATATTAAAAATAACTCCATAAATAGGTAATATAAAATTACCAATGTTCAACCAAATGAACATGGATGCGTTTAGCTACAGCTAACATGTAACACTGAGAGAACAGCTAAGGGCGAAATTCACAATCCTATGTGCAAAATGTAGATGCTCACTCAACAGYGACCCAGTTCATTACCTTGGTGCTTGTTTCCTCAAGAAATGTCAATGTCTTTTAGTTAGGTTCAGGTGTAATAGATTTCACAACCTTAAATGTAAAACTGTTGTGTGAAAGTTACATTTTCGATGTGATGGTGGTCCAGCCTTAATGCATGTATGTAAATGAACTCATAGAAACTRCAGTTTTAATTTGTGATTTGTTTGTAGCAGACCTCTCCTTCTTTAAGAATTTCTTCTTTGATTTCAACAGAAGCAGGCTCAGGCCCAGATTTTTCTGCATTTCTAACTGCTTTGCTTGGGGAATTTGCAATACTATTTCAACACAATTCTTAAGTTTCACCCCAAGACTTCAACTGACATTCTTCCCATGCACACAAATGTAAAACTCTCAGCTGGGAATAAGAAGGAGAGGAAGGACAGAAGGATTGCAAAGTTGAAAAGGAAAGAGAGTGCAAACTGTAGGAAGYAAGGACAGGGTCAAAACCAATACCCAGAACTGAAATTCAGGTTGGGAGCCAAATGGTTCATCTGTGTTTGATGGGGTGGAGGGAGAGAAAGGGAAGGAAGCRCTATGCTGTGAATCACATACTATATGATTATATATTTATAAATATATCAAAGATATAAAATACTAAGTAAGAAATTCTTATCCTTTAAGGAAGTTTGAAGCTGAACGTGAACACAACATTTGGTAGATAATCATAATCTTCCTTAGAACATAGTTAATTTTTCTCTGACATTTAGTATTTTACTGGCTTTGAAGGATGAGTGGTAGAGATAAGAGAGATGAAAATCTCTTATATCTAATTTAGAGTTACAATTGTTTGATAGTTTTTGTGTAAAACTTTTACTTCATTATTGCTTCAAAAGCTCCACGGATACCAAAGCAATCCAAAGTGACACACATTTGGGTCTGATTTTAAAATTGGTTCTGCTTTGCAATCCTAAATCACACTTTAAACAACAAAGCAAATGGTGGGTGTCTTGAGCTGCTTTGTATTGGAGATAGCAGTACAGATTTAACTTGCCTCGTGGTGGGGAGAATAGTGCATATGAAAGTCCCTTTTTGGGGTTCTGGTGGCAAATGCCAAGGTAATGGGCTGCCTGATCTTTAACAATAACAAATAACCTGCTTTCACGCTGTGCAATTGTGTGAATTCAGTAAGACSAGCGTCCTGTGTTTGCGCTTAAAACTGTGTTCAGAGCTTGTTGTTCAAAGGAAGAGTTAAGACAAAATTAGGACAAAAGGGACAGCTATTCGCTAGAATATCTGTGGGCTACATGACCAAAGGACACTTTCTGGGAGATACAAGACAGAAAACCAGATCTTCAGCAACAACAAGAGATTTTATTTTTCAACTCTTGCATGATAAAGGATTTGTAACATAAAAGTTCAGAGCAATCGGAGATGAGGAAGACTGCTACAAAGACTGTTGCATTCCCAACCCCTTCCATCACCAATACCATGAGCAGAAGGAGAAAGGGATACAATGCAGAATGACCCTAATTGTGAACTGGTCTTGTCTGGAAAAGGTAAAGGACTTGTTGGAGTCCTCCTTTTGTCCTTTTTCTTTTGAATGTTGTTTCAGGCTGTTTGGTTTTGCCTAAAAAACAAATTAGAGATGTGAACTGTTTCCTTCATGCCATCCAACAGGATACATCTCTGTGGTTCAGTGCAGGCAGTTGTTAGTTGTGCCCACTCTGACCTTCGTTAAATAGCTTCCAGATCTGCGCTGGCTCACAGTCTGCCAGTCTGGAGCACAGACAGCACTTGTGTGACTCCCTGTGCTGCTCTCAGTGGACATACCCTCCAACCTGAATGGTGCTTCAGATGTCAAAAACATGAAACAAATTGCTGTTCATCAGAGCCTGTAGGAATAGCAAGTAGGCACAATCCCAAAAGCGTGTAAATCATGGAGAGACATTTAATGCCATATAGCAGAACTCCAGTTAGGTGGGATCCTCTTACATGARGGAGCAAGACAAGATTTCAAATTATTTGTGCCCGGCCTTTGGTTTTCCTTGCTTTCCTGGCATGTGTCCTTTTTGTTCTCCTCAGCCCCCTCCTTCCGAAGAGAACGAAAGCCCCCRTGCTGTTTCACTGTTGTCTCCTGGCTTTCCAGGAACCCTTCTTGTCTCAGTTGTATAGACGAGACAGTCAAAGAGCAAAAATGCCACCACTTGGTTTTAATGACTGACAGAGGCACTTCAGTAATGAACCCAAATGCTCAGGTACATTAGCTGATAAAAAACTGCCTGGCTGAAATGTGCTCTCACCAAGYATCTGTAGGGCAATATTTGAATGGCAGATCGGGTCATATATATCACATCATCTTCCTGCAGGCTACCCACAGTCAGGAGAAGGGGCTAAATTCAAGGAATAGTCTGCAGTAAAGAATTTGCTCTTCTGTAGAAGCTTTTCTTCTCCATTTTTCTTCCGGTTTTTGCTGAGCACTTCTGGGCAGGCTGTTTTCCCAGAGGACTTTGTCGGTTGCCATAGGCTGCTATGGAGGAATAAAGTTCAGTCACAGTCTCCAGAGTAATGTAGAAAGGGAAAGCATTAATTAAAAAAAGAGGCAGCCTAATACTTACAGTCCTGTGAACAGACCCCAGGCAGCACAGAGTTGATTCTTCTGGTTCATTTCTCCTTCATACTTGGGTATTTATGCTGAGTCAGATAGATTAAACTATGCCTAAAGCAACACTCTTTAACTGGTTTTTTTTTAAAATGTGCTGAACACCTGTCCCTTATCTCTCCCATTGCATTTAAACAGTACAAGTCTCATAATAGCATTTCTGTGTCTTTTTCTGAAGAAATGGATTCAAATCTGTTGATATTTAACATCAGCTCTTTAGTGRGAGATGATAATTGGTTAAATAGAGGTGCCCTTAGGGTATTTAGTGGCTTTAAAGTAGTATATTTCGATCTGGTTCTGCTTGCTTTTCTAATAACAGCTTTCAGGCATTAAATCAGCAGGACATGCTCTGCCCCAATATAGTGATCCTCACCATCTAGATAACAAGAAAGTGGCCAACAGTTTATATTCCAAAGGGAAATCCAAGAAACAGAGTCATGGACAACTTAGGAAAAATTTGTTCATTGGGAAATTCTCTCCTGRTATTTGACATTTTAGTGGTAAGGTTACGTCCTGTGGTATACATGCTTGTATCTCCTCGTTAGAGATGCTAATACAATTGCAAAAGGATCTCATTATCCATAGAATCATGTACAGCTTAAAAAGAGTCCCAACCAGTTCTTTGCCTCAATGATTTTTTTTGCAGCAGACTTCTCCACTTAAGAGATCAAATTGCTGCATTGTTTTCAGTTTCACTGTCATATTCTTTTGTTAAGAAAAGAAGGTTTACCTGATTTAATTTCTGTAAGCCGTTAGTCATCACATATTACTTTGTTACCTTTGTTCTTTTTAAATACGCCATCTTTGCTCTAGTCCTACAAAAGTTTTTTCGAGTCTTTGGTACCCATGTCCCCACTTCTGAAGTACTTTTTCTCAATAATTTTCTTGACACAGTGGGTCACCACTGTGCACCGAGCAGTGGGGTTTCTGTTTATCATTCATTTTTCATGATGTCTGGATCATCTTCCAGAATCACCACCATTCATTTAGAAGTCAACAACRTACACAAGTAGGTCAAATGCTTTCTCACAATTTTTGTTACCTTGCATTTTATGTGTTGTTGTGCTCTYGGTTCACCCAGCTTTACCGCATCCCAGTGGAGTGCCATACAGTCTCTCTAGTCTTAATTAGCCATATAACTTTGTGGCATCTGCAGTTTTTTGCCACCTTGCAACTAATTTTTAGATCTCTCGTGGCTAATATGAACAGATCAACCTCACTGTGGGGCTTTGGGGCAGCCACTGACAACTTTTGACACRTTTTAATTTGACTGTTATTCCTCCTCTTTAATTTCTATTAAATTTCTAATAATCGCGGCCAGTTTCTATCCAGTGATGGGGCTTTAGCTCTGGTTTTGTGTTTCCTACTGTACCTGTAAGCCATAGAGAGGTATTMATTCTTTAATGCCTCCCTGTCTGGCAGCTAATTTCCTTTTGTCATATTAGCTATGGATACCAGRCCACCCGCAGTTGTTCCTGACTCCTGCAAGGTGGTAGGCTTGGCCTCTTTCCCAAGGCAAATCCTTCCCCCAGATTCCTAGGTCCCTCTAGAAAGATCATGAACTACAGAGAGCTGTATAAAACAATAACAAGAAGCTACCCTTCCYGGTAAGGGAGGAAGGCTTCCCTCCAGAGCGTCCCAAAATCCACTGAACAATGCAGTGTTATCTGAGGCAGTCTCATAACTTAAGGGAGTGCAAGCAACATTGCAGTAATATTACCATGCAAATAGAGATGTCTTACAGATCTAAACTGTCTCTGAATAAGAGCCATTCATAATTCATTGCTGGCTGGTCTAACAGTAGTGCTTATTATGATGAAGCAGTTTGGGGAAAACTGGAATCATAGGAAGCTATAGTGACTTGATAAATATTAACAAGTTAGGGGAAAACTGGAATCATAGGAAGCTGTAGAGMCTTGATAAATATTAACAAGTTAGTATCACACAGGACATAAATCATCCCACACACTTCCACCAGTTCTAAAACACTGCCTGTGCCTGCCCTTGGGTTTAACGGCATGGGTAGCTGCGCGGGTCTTGAAGTTTACTTCTAATTCAGGCTGGCAAGGGTGATGGAAAGCACTCASCGGAGGGCAGAGTCTGGTTCTTGAACTGTAGTTATTACGTAGCCTATACTTAATACTTAGCATTCCTTGAATGATAATGAGTTTTCAAGACTTACAAGCACCCACTGCTCAGGAGCTCTCTCGATCAAGGTTGTGCTGTCTCAGCCAGAGGACCTTTCTTCTTTGTAGAAGCAATTTTTGACCAGTTTTTCTTTCACACTCTGTCTCTAGCAGAGCATTGAGGCTGCAAATGGTGCAGAAAACAAGATCTCCAAGACCTGTAACTGGAAATATTTCTTCCTTTCCTTTACCCTTCCCCACTGGAATTAAAAATACAGAAAAGGTGACATTCATTTCTACTGATGTAAGTATTTTCTAATCCATATATTTGTGAAACTTTAATTTTAGCCCTAAGTTGACCTGACATGTCTTTTTAAGGAGCTTGCCCAAGGCCACGCAGTGGCTCTGTGTCAGCCAGGATTAGACCTCAGGAACTGTTGTCTTTCAGTCCACCAGACTAAGCTGCCTCTCACGCTGCCATCGGAGCTCTCCAGGCCAGATCAGTCTGATCAGTTTCTACACGGGGTTGATCTTTAAAAACATGCCTATCTTAACTGCCTGGGAAAAGATAATAACGCTTTTCTGTACCAATAGAGGGCATAATTTTTTTTTTTTTTTTTTTTTTTTTTTTTTGTGTGTGGTGGAATTAAATCCACACCTGTGCCATGCACTTCACAAAAAAAAAAACACTGAGGCACTGAAAGCTCCAGGGCTGCTGGTCTACTGCTGTACTCATCATTTCATCTTTATATTTGGACAGGATTTCCCTTTGCCATTTGGCTAGCTCCAGAAGTGACATGGGTGGCATTCACAGTAGCAAGAAATAACTCAGGATAAAAGATTGTGAACTCAATTAAAGATTCAACATTGTTTCTTCATTATTATTTTAGGCATCCCTGGACCATAAAACTTACTACCCAGAGATGATATTCTGTCCCTTATCCTTGTCTCAAGGGCTGTGCAAACCAGATGGTGCCTGTGTTCCTGGCAATATCATGCTCCTTAAGAGGCAGTGGAAATCTGTTTCCAGCCAGGGTCCAGCTCCAGAATTGGGCCCCTTCTTCTTTCTTCCCCACTTAGTCTGGCTTCTCCTATGCTCCAGGACAGGACACGTTGYATGTAGCCTGCCAGCCTGCTCCGGGGCTCATTGAATGACTGCCTGACATGTGAGGTGCAGTCTGCGAAAGAGGGGTTTCAGGGCTCTGCTGCACCTGGCAGCATACCACCCCCCAAAGCCTTGCACCAGCAGGAATACCGATGCCACACTGCCTTGTGCCGTGCTGGGGCTGTGCCTCTGTCCTAATGCAAGCACAGCCTTCCCTGCTCYGACATCCAAGGGATGAGGTTTGGGGGTCGTCCTACGCAGAGASATTTGGGATGGTGATGGCATGGCAAACGGAAAGATCAGAGTTTTTTCACAGTAGTTGTGGAAAAAAAAATGTATTTGGAGCATGAGAAGAGGAGACTTAGCAGCACAGAGGTTTTGAAACCACTAGCTAAAGGTCTGACACTAACAYAGTTAACAAAGCAAGATAGATTACATAGATTTCTCTGGATCTGCTGGGAAACTGCTGCTTATTGCAGTTTTCCAAGGCCCTTTAAAGCCCTCACTGTACAGATCCGGACTAAGTAGAAGGCCATTGCAGCTCCTTTTGTGATGTTACAGGAACTTTGCCAGCCTTCAGATTTTCATGATATACACACAGTAGCTGTGGGAGAACTTCTTACCATCTGTAGGTAATAACAGTAATGTCTCGCACTGTTACAGTGCCTTTCATCTGTGGATATCAAAAGGCTTTCTAAACATTAACTAGTTAAGTGACATCACTCCAGTGAGATATGYACTTCCAACTTGGGTGGTTTGGGTGATTTTTATTAATCTAAGAGCTCTGAAAAGGCTGTCAGCCTCCTTGTGCTTACAAGGCAAAGATAATGATAGACAAGAAGATGTGGTGGTTTTGGAGCCAATGGACTAGGAYACTTTAGGTAGGGAGGAATACTTTAGCTAGTGCCATTTTTATACATTTTGACTGTGTTCTTAAAAAGCCTTTATTGGTCTAAAATCTGAGTAGCCATGTAAAAGGAAATAAATATGCATCTAGGAATAGCTGAAAGCAATGCTTTTTGTAGGGGAGAGAGTATAAAAAGTCTTGATGTTGAGTCAAGGTAAAACAAATGCTAACCAAAATAGTCCCACATTTTATGGCCTATGGTGGTGTTCCAGCATGCCCCTGAAAGCTGAGATTACTTTTGGAGCTTTTATCATCCTGCTAGTAGATTTACTTTTTACTGAAGGATGGGAAAAAATCYTTTCTGGCAAAAATGCTCTATTCTTAGATGGGTTGATTATTTATATTTCTATCTGAGAAACTTGGTGAAATCCCTTTGGCCACTTTAAAGGGAATTACCATTTTCCCACTGAAGGTGTGAGTTTGGGTGCTGCTTGTACTCAAGTGGCTGAGTTCTATCCATCGTCTCTCAGGGTTGAGGTGATGAGCCCTCTCTTGTTGCAATTCAGCCTTTGCTGAGACCTTTCCAGGAGAAGGAAGGAAAGCCATCACCTCTCAAGAGAGACTGGGCACCTGGCAGAATTCAGCCCAGGTGACTCTGAAGTGTCCAATCTGTACAACCAGGAATGCAACCAGGGCTTACACCCCTGTGGCATAGCTTTTTCCTTTGCTGGGAACTGATGGATTCTTGAGGCAAAGCCCACGAGKCTCCATCATCAGTACTGTGCTTGCTAAGGCAGCTATTTGAAATTCTTTGATGCCCTTGTTTTGCAATGAGCTCTACACAGGCGAGAGCTCTTCTACCCAAGAAGAAAATACACTTGCCTCTTAGGCCAAGTGAGGTGAAGCTCACAGTGGGATTGCAGCCRCACTTTGTGTCCTTTATGCTGAACTTTGTAAAGGCCAGCACCTTCACAAAGGTAGCCCAGAAGAGGTGGCCAGCCAGAGTAACCATCTATCCAAGTGTATCTGCTTGTCAAACTCCTTTGCATTCTTTGGTCAGAGTTTTGGKTTTTTTTAAGAAAGCACAAGATCAATAGTGKACATAGCTTAGCATGCTTTCATTATATTACTGTGATTAGGGGATAGTACAAGATCTAGAAGAAAAGAACTGTGAATAAGGCATACAGAATGTGTTAGAATTCAGTTACACTCAACAGCGCAATATCCTGATATTAAACCAGGTTCCCTTAATTTGAATCAATAGACTTTCTATACTTTTAAGCATGCAAAGAATAGCATTGACTTCAGTGGGACAGTTTGAATCCCTAATGTTAAGGATGTGTTAGAATCCATGGGAGGAGGGAAACTAAGTATGTATGTGATCACCTCACTTTCCCCATACCAACACTGCTTTAATATTGATGTTGAAAGAAAACAGYGGATACTATTTAGCCACTGTGTGTCCAAGAAGTTACAAGTCCCATCTTAAAAAAAAGAAAAAGTAAAAAATAATCCACTGAACATTTACTGTGTGAAGCCATCACAAGAACATTTTTAACACCATAATAAACACCCAACACTGCAGCTGAAGTGAACATACATCTTAGCAGAAGTGAGTGTATATATAATTATCAGTTCATTGTTTTGTTGTTATCATGGCCCGAGGACTCATGCCATTKCAAAGAAGACACAGGTGACAGTCAAGGTAAATGCAGGATAAAATGTTTATGTGTTGTGATTTTCTCACATAAAMTTGTAAAATCAGAGTTGAGTATGTGTTCAGTGAGTAATGCATGGATCTTCTTTTAAAATACTCTCCACAGAATTGGTAGGTGTTTCTGACTGATCCTGCTGGGGCTGGAAACTCTCTTGTGYCCTCTGGCAGTTGTTCATCTCACAATCGCAGATTTTAGCATTGACCCACAGACCCCACTTGAGCCCCCGTGTTAACTGGGGACTTTCCATCAGGAGAGGGCTTATGCAGAGTCCTAGTGTTGTTTCTCAGGAGCATGGAAAAGACYTTAAGGAGTGCTCCTAGCCCCTTGCTTTGCTCAGCTGGAGTTGTGCCRAGCTGCTCACCATTACTCTGAAAAGCAGAGAGCAGAGGGCGGCCATCAATCTCAGAGGAGCACAGCTAGTCAGCCACCCTCAGCAGCTGGTGCCAGCTTCAGAATAATTCTGGYTAGATTTCTCTTGAACTCTTCCTTTTGTCTCCTTTCCCCCTCCTTTTTTTTTAATTAATTACAACCCTCAATATCCTACTGATGACAACAGGATGGAGGCAAGGGGAAGAAATATTTTACATAGAGAGCTTGTTTTCTATTTATTGTTAGTGCATCTGGATACCTTTAACACAYATACAATGCACGTATAGTTCTTGCTGTAACTGCAACATAGCTCACTTCTCATGAAAATTTATAGACYCTTTCAATCTTTAAAGACAATCCCAACAACAACTTTAAATATGCTAGAAAAATCACACTCTAGGATGAGGAGAGAGTCACAACAAATTTTTTTGGTGCTACATTGTGCTTCATCCCAACTGTTGGCTGGCTTTGAATTTAGAAATGAAAGGCAATCCTTATCATTTGAGTACCATCTGATAAACTAGTGTACTATAGGGCAAGTCAGTCCTATTTCAATGCTGTAAACCAGGTATTGATGCTCTTGAAAAATTACAAATRTTGGTGGTCGATGAATATTCAGTTTATCCATTTTCTCCTCTGTGAATTTGTTTTGGAACAAAAAGGAAGCCATAACGAGAATAAATCAAGTATTTCTTTACTCAAAATCTTTCTGCAGCTCTCTTATCCTACTCTGGATGCACAAAGAAGTTGGGAAAGGATTCTTATTTTGGTCCAAGAACAAGCCTCAGGTAGTGTAAGGCTCCTCAGCATCACCTGTCACTCAGCCTGTGTGAAGTGCTGAGATTGTTGCTCAGGCAAGCAGTTGCAGGCAGGCAGTGCATGCCCCGTGCAGGGTGCTGCTGCGACAGGATCCGGGCAGCTGAGCGATGGCCCAGGGAGGAAGCACCTCATAGCTGTAGGGGGGTGAGGGTAAATGCTGAAGAGGCTGGGAGGCTGGGGAATGGGGATGGTCAGCTTTCTCTGCCTGAGTGTGGAGGCTGGGAAACTGGTAGGGGTGGGAGGATATGGGCAAAGCAATGGGGTTCTAAGACATCTATATGAGAGATTCAGGTGTGTGTGCAGCAGGTCCYGGAGCTGCACTAGTTATTAGAGGTGGTTTGCAGGCCACGTAGGTGTCTGTCATGTAATTCATTGCTAGTTTGGGGGTGGGAGGTTTAAAAATGTACATTCAGAGGCAGTAGATTTGAGGTCAAATAATGACATTCCAGTGACATTCTGGGGAACTGCAAGCTTTCCACAATGGTATCTATGCTGAGCTATTCTCCCTCTAGATATTAAAAAAAAAAAAAAAGAAAGGAAAGAAAACCTGCCATGATTTTACTTAATGAGAGCATTATTTGCAGTAGAAACTCACTCTCAGCCACCCTTCTAAGTGCTGCCGTCATTTAGTGTAAATGGTTTCATAACAGCTTGGAACAAAAATGATTTCAAGTCAGAGATGTGTCACTCAGAGCAAATCCAGAGAGAAGTCAAGTGACTATCATATGTGAATCACTGAATTTAGCTGACTACAGGATATAATTACCTCCATTTATTGTGTTTATGAACATTTCTTTGTGTGAAAAGGTGTTTTTTCAGTTTTTAAAATGCTTTTGGTGGACACAGATTGAGATAAATTGCAACAGAGTTGAAGGAATAAATTCTTGCACCCATATCTCCACAGCTAATGTCATTAATTGTATTGAGTAGCTCAGTACAATTATGCTTTGTATTCCTACAGGTTTTGTTTAAAGCAAATGCCGAAGACAAGATAAAGGGACATTATTAACACAGATAAATTAGAGGGAACACCTTTCTCTGAGCRGTTTCAGCCATCACATTTTCAGCCTGTGTTTTGTCTAATTGTTAAACAAGGAGCACAGTTTTAGATTAATGACTGAATAGCCTTTTCTAGCTAAGGTTTACCTTAGGAAATAGAGGAAAAAGTAAGGCTATCTTCTCACCGCCTCATTGCTTGGTAGTCCTTCTGCCTTCACATCCTTGATGCCTAAAGGGTCTGTTTCCAGGTGAAGGAAAACTCAGCTTTCCTTGCTTTTCACCAGTGATGTTACTTCAAAGGTTAGAGGAAGGGAGAAGATTTGCATAAAACAACCCTTAAGAAGTAATGTAGAAAAGTGACTCACTCCTTTCCTCCAGACTCTCTCGCTATATTCAAATTTGAGGAGAACTCACAATGTGTTTTTCTGGCAGTGCAGCACACCGCTTTGAGGAGAGGGAAACACGCAGTCTGCTGCAGGCAAACATTAAGACAATAAAGCATATGAGCATCTGGCTGTTTCATACAGTCCGTTTCAGGGAACTCTTTCTTTCATCAGCCCTAGGGTGTGCAGTACACCACCCAGGGGTTTCCCGTAGCACATTAGAAGTGGACAATACTTGCCCTTGGTTACATGCTTGATGTTTGAAAACCAGAAATATTTCCGTTTTTGAAAAACCTGGTGTGCTGACTTGGTTTGGGAGTATTCCAGAAGCTCCGCATGTACAAGATGAGCTTTTCTTCCTGGGAATACAAAGATGAGCTGCCATGGGGTGTACAGAGATGAGCTGCCATGGGCTGTAGCAGTCAAAGGTTTTTGTTCTCCTGACAGGAGGACTCTCAGGGTAGGACACCATGCCAGACACATCAATGCTGCCTGCGAGTGTCTTCAGCTGCACTGTTCAGAAGCTTTAAGCAAACCAACTCTTTCCAATGAACTTTGCTCTTGATCCAAGGCAATAGTTGTTGGACTCCATGCTTATTTAATCACACAGAGAGTCATTAACATTTTAAACATCTCTGTTAACCAGGAACAGCCAGGAAACCCTGATTTCCAGATTGCCTGTGGGTAGCAGAGAAGCAAGCATATTGGTGATTGCCGTGTTTCTGGATACATTTCTTTTGCTTTCCATTGGAGGAAACATGACCAGAAATCTCTTCTGCCAAAATGTGTCCTTACACCTGCCTCTATCCAGATTATGTCTCACTTCAGGCACACAGATTGCAAATGAACAAATGCTGTGAGGCCTGATATTTCAGTAAATGAGGGTGAAGAAAAGCGCTGGCATGTTGTGGCATCCAAGGGCTCCGGTTTCCTGATTCCCATGTCTATCAACCAGCGTGAAGGATATCATCCAGCTCCTGGAGTCCTCATTAATGCCTTCCRCACTGGGCAGCAGGAAGGAAGTTAAAGAGTAAATGCTGGCTTTTACGTTTTTGCTACAGAAGATGCAGTTTCTTAGACTGGCACCAGCCACTCGGAGACACACTCAGACGAGCATACAGATACAGTCAGCCTATTTTTCTGTTGTTTTTTTAAAGTACCATCCATCCCCCTTGAAAAGCCCTTCCTTAGTGCACTGTGTGTACCTAGAGGTATTCTGCAGGCAAGCCAGCACTTGTCTGCAAGAAAACAAAACAGCACTGTGCTATTGCTGCCCCGAAGGTCTGGCTTCACAGATTCATATAGGAGAGAGGGTGTAGGGTTAAGGAGAAGGGAGGAGAGGGGATATAGAGGATAACAGCCTCTGCCCTACCTCTATGAAAAGATTTGGCTGGGATGGCCTTGTGTTGGCTCCCAGAGGTTCAGCTGCCGTACCACTCTTACCCACGCGAGCCCCCCTTTTTAGTCAGATGTGGTCAGGGACAAGRCTGCACAGACATCTGCTTCTTCCTGGCAGTTTTCCGGGTGCCCCCATGCTGTGCCCAGATGTCTACTCATCATGAGACAAGAAGCACAGGCATTTGGACTGTGAGCCTGACTTCAAGCCCATGTGGTCCACCCCGGCTGAAGGATGCCCCTTCTCTAGTGGGGTCTGGTGCGGTGCTCCTGCTCCTTCTAAGTTGTCTCCGCTTCCTCGCCAAGTTGTCTTCCCCTCGCGGGGAAGAATTTACGACAATGCACACCAAACTTTCGCACTGAAATGAGTTCACGTCGAGCTCGTACTCGAGATTTCTGCATTCAGCTAGCTCTCGAGCAGTATGATTATCACTTGGGTCTTTTCTGATAAATGGCATTCACAGGAATATGCTTATTAAATAATTTGCATTTTTTCCTGTTGATGGAGAAAGGGGACTGAGCCATAACTATCAGAGCCCAGAAGGAGATGCCTCTCGCATGCTGGTTTCATGAAATATCCSTCATGGGAGATGGAGGTGGGCCGCACAGGGCTGCTGCAGAGTGCAGGGGACTATGCTGCCCATGAAAGTTTCTCCAGACTTCTGTAAGAAAACATAAAGGTTAGCCTTTTTCTTCTCACTTGCCTCTCYGCTGCTAGCCATTTTGTTAAGTTTTTGCATTTATGTTTCTAATTAAGTTAACAAGTGAATTGTGCCATTTAATTCGGCACATCATATCTCTTTGTGGTGCACAGTCTACAATAATAAAGTGGCATTATATAATGATTCTATTTTTCAAGCTTTGAGTCTAGATCAAATAACATATGATATCTTTGAAGACATTTTTGTTGCTGTTCTTAAAACATATGAATATGATAGTAGTTCTCTTCACACTCTGGAAAGCAACCCCACTTATTTGCTTTGCTTTGCTTTGGTTTAATTTGATAGGAAGTCTACATATAATTATATCTCTCCCTTTTGTCTGTCATTTTTCCTGGAGCCCAAGCAGAGCATGCTCCTACACAAAGCAGGCAATGAAAAGAATGGCATCTCTTGAAAGAGATTTTGCCTGTTGCTTAAAAGCAATGTCTGTTTCCAAACAGAAATATTTTAAGACAGATTGACTGCTCTGAATAGGTTGGAAACAGACTTTCATTACCTCAATTATAATGCCTTGATAACAACATTTGTGAGATTAGAAATTGAATTAGCTAGGTAGAGATRTATTTGAAAATAAGCAGAAAACATACAATTCATTCTAGAAGTGCAAACTCTAAATCTGTTCTATTCATTAAAAACCTACTTGTTGCTGCATAATTTATTATATGTTGTGTAAATAAATCACATTGATATGAGAAGAGAGAGGGAGGGCTGTGTGTAACATCTGCAGCCATCTCAAAGCTCTTGCAAATGAGTCTTTCACAACTTCCTTTCTGTTGGTTGCATACAATGTAATATAGTATGAAATATAGATGATTTGAAATCTCCTTGCTCAAGAGGAGGCTGTAGGGTTTTCAGTTAGAAGAGTAAAAAGGGAAGAGCAGTATATGCAACTTTGCAAAGGATGGCAGTAGGGTCTTGTGCAGACTGTATGTGGAAGGTGTTGTTCARGTTTCGTTCATCTCTAGCCCGTATGATGGGATTAAGAGAGTTTCATTTCCATTATCCATGCTGTGCTTGGCACTTTACAAATGAAAGTTTGTTTCTATCACCAAAGGATTTACATCTAGGTCAAGACTTTAYTAGCCATTAAGTGAGCTTGCATGAATTAGAGCTGGATTTGCCGATGGTAGCTGCAGGTACAGCTAGGTTGTAACAAGACTGCATTTGGAGATTTGTAAAAGGAGCAGAAYTGCAAAACAGCAGATGGGAACAGAATTTCTGTCACTAGCATTTGACATCAGTCTCTGGTCCAAATTGGGACTGGGTGGAGGAAAGCACAACTGCACTGATGTCAGTGGTTTCAACTATGTGCCCAGCTGCTTTGCACTGTTGGAAAAGCCTACAGCAACTAGAACAAGCTAGTGAATCTGACCCATTACTTTTAAGTGGTTTGCTGAACACTCTCACTTTGGGGTTTTGTTTGTTCTTTTTTTCTTTTTTTTTTTTTTTAATGTTGAATAAATCCCAACTGGCTTGTCAGTTTTCATAACATGTTTCGGCTTTGTAGTATTTGGCATAGACATGAGTGAGCGTGAACATTAAAGAGTCTATTTCTTATCCAAACCTTTCTTTTCTTTTGATTTCTAATGATAAATACTGCATGGCAGAGCTAGTAATTTTTTGTGGCTCCATTCTGATCAACAGAACAACTGAATTTCTGAATGGGCTCTCCTTCAATTTGAAATAGTGTTTTCTCATTGGCAATATTAGGAATTGACTTGAAAGAAATGAAAAGTTACAAGATTATTATTCTCATCAGACTTACCTCTAGTGTCTAAGCATTGATTTTACTGCAAAGAGTAAACCTCAATGCCTTCAGCTGATTAATGTCCCGTTCCCAATTTGCATGCATGAATAGTATCTACCCAAAGGTCAGAATAGAGGAATGAGGTGAGCTACGTTGGTACCTCTTCCTCAGCCATGGTTTGGCAACAAAGAGAAAGAGACAGAGAAAGAAAGCATGTGAARATTCATGCCCAGGGGAAGGGATCAAAAAGGTCATTTCCAGCTCCATGATGTGTATGTTTCTTTTAATCAGTTATGATAACCATCAAACATACATAGCMGCAAAAATAAAGGCTTGTCTACTTCTGCTTATTCAACATTTACCAAATTTAGCTCATCTCAAAAGACTGGTTTTTAATTTGTGATAGGGCTTTCTGGTGCTGTTGTTTTCGGAGGCAGAGAAAGCACGCACATGGCAAGGGCAACCACAGGGAGTGATTGCCAGAGGATGTTGTGGTGTTAGTAGGAATGAGAAAGGAAGATGGGCAAGAAGTGTAAAAAGTGAGGTAAATTGACCTTAAGAGTCTGATATTTCCAGCCATTAATTAGTGAAGGAGGTAATTGCATAGTTGAAACTTAATTTAGTATGATTACATAAGTCCATTTCTTGGAAATGATGGATGCAGAGAGGGCCATCAGTTTTTCAAGTTACTTTAAAAGAACAAACCATGGAGCAATTTCTACGGTAACCAGCTGCTCCTGAAAAAAAAAAGGAAAAAAAATCCATCAGGAAAATGTTCCACGGATGCTGCTTCTGCACTTCCAGTGTTGAGGACAGTAATTTCCACAGTGCAACGGGTCCCTCTTGCTCTGCAAGGTTTCCCATGCTGCCTGTCAGCTCATTTCTCAGTGATGCTACAATGCTGCTTGGACACGTCAGAGGAACGTGAAGGCCCCTGCACCATTGCCTTAGACCACCTGAGAATGAGGCACCATGCACGAGCAGAAACTCACGTCCAAGTGGAAGCTTATAGCTGAATGCTGTCGGCGATTGCTTTGTATTGCTTAATTTTAGGAAGTGGTTTTAGGTGATTTAAAGCTTAGGTCTAAGTCTTGCAAGCACTTGCATGTGGCCGGAATCACACCAACCAGATCACCGGGTCAAGTTCACTGCGGTTTTAAAAATGCCTGAGCAGCACGTCTCCTCTCAGAGGATTTGTACATAAGAACTGTGGAGAGAAGAGAGGCTTATACGGTGTTTAAACTAATGGGAGGTCTGTCTAAYGGCTAAGTATATTTCAGCTTGTGGGTAGCAGGGTATTAAGACAGCTTGAGAGGTCACYTACCTGTGTCCTACAAAAGAAAACAGAAAAGAAATTTGTGAAACTGCCATTTGTTTGTCCTCAATTGTCATACAGGATTCTCCCATCTTTCAAAACACTAACCCAGTCCGTATGTTGCTGGAAATGCTATGTATTTTGTCTGTGTTTCATGTTGGGACCAGTCCAAGGCCCCTGCCCTGCCGCCTCCTTGGAGAGCCAGGCTGGGGATGGCTCAGAGGCAGCCAGGGACTGCGGCACTGGGGTTCCTGCCGCATCAGAGGGGGCCATAGAGGGGCACGTGCATGCATGGGAGGAAAGCGATCCTCCCAAAATGTCAGCTGCTATCTCTGCACCGCTCCTCAGGCAGTGGCTGGCAGGACAGGTACAGCTTTTAGGGTACCTGACCTTACCTCGACATCCCAGATGCAGCCCTTTGCCCTCTTCTCTCCCTTCCTTGTAGTGGGGGAAGCCTATTTTCAGCCTGGTCCCATCTCACCATCATCCATTTGGCAGCAAAGCTGCATTCGCTTACATTTCTGAGGAGCTTCAAGCCAGCCTCGTCTAATATATGTGTATTTTGCATATTTACAGTATCTTGTTACATTCCTTATGAGTAGTGACATCTCCAGGTGTAATGTATCCAGGATCAATAAATGTCATTAAAATGTTTATGTACGTTGTAGCTAAGAGATTGGGAGTGTTTGAATAAGTCTCAAGTTAAGTGAGCGTAKCAAGTTGACAAGCATTTGTTTTAAACTATGATTGTGAGGGCCAGATCTCAAAGATGGTTTAGTTACTCATTCATCTGAAACACCTGTACTTTTACTCTCTGACTTATTTTGATTTATTAAAAGAGAAAACAAAAAATTATTGAAAAGATAAGGCCTAATGAATTTTCTTGCTCTAGGCTATTAAAAATTGACCCTTTTATGTTTGCTTAAAAATCTTGAGGGTTTTTTTGATCACTTTCAACATTTTTTTAATCAGCAAAATTCTTAAAATGGTTCCCAATTTATTTGATTGTATTTTCTATTTACCCTGAGTAACAAACTTCAGATTTTGATAAATGGTGTTTCAATGTCCATTCAGATAGTGTGAGATTAAAAGCTAATTCTTAAGGAAATTTTGAAAATGGACGATTGTGACAATATTTTAATCTGAACTTTAATTTTGAAAAAAAAAAAAAGTATTTGTTTCCAGAACATTTCAAAACTGTGTGGGAGGAAAATGTGAAGGAGAACCCTAAATAATCACTTTCTGCATGTCCATGAAAGCAGCTGATATCCTTGACAACCAAACCAAACATAGTAGGGAGGTTTCTAGCTTACCTCAGTCTATTTTCCATTTACCTGCTTCAAATGTATTTTACCTGTCCCTTCAGCATGTGATGTTGCTACATTTCAACTCAGAAACAGTTTCATTTGCAGTACTGATATTCTTTCCACTGCAGCAACTAGCCAACCCGTGTATAGAAAAGGTCTCTACCACCATTCCTTCCAGACTTTGAAAATATTGTATATTGTGTGACATTTTCCCTGCGCATGCCTATCCCTCTGCATCCACCCAGTCTGCAAGGAATGACACAGTGTTTTTTGCAGTGAGTAGCTTTTTCCCACAAGCAATTCTAGCATCGAAACTAGAACATGTTGGTGTTTGTTCCCAGCCCAGTTACACCCCAGGATGTGGGAGCACGCTCTTGTTCTCCTCACAGATCTCCTCCTATGGCCTGTGAGCATCTAATGAAAGAAACTGGTAGGTTCTACCTTGTCCAAAGATCCCCCTGGGGTGTTGTACAAAAGTTAGCACCTGATCTTTCCCAAATGAAGGGGTAGGGGAAACATAGTGAAAATATTTTGAGATGTAGAGCTCAGTAGAAATGCACATTARTGAAGTCTCAAACATATGCCTCTGTCTCAGCATCATACATCTTCATCTCAACTCTCCCCCTCCAGTTTGACATCCGTGCCACTTGCATACAACCTCACATACCCCCAGTGCCTGTTGCAAGAAAATAAGCTACTCCACTTTGTTAAAAACACAGCCCACAGTATGATTCATTAATTTATCATTATAGCAAATACTTGAAGCCACATCAGCTTTATGGCTACCATAAAGTGTCCCACCTAACACAGAAAGAGAGCACCTTGCAGTACCTACCTAATACTGAAGTGATAATTGCACCATTGCACTGTTTCATGAGGCAGTAATCCAGTGCCTGAGCAGATAAACTACAAGGCTGAAAGGCTGAGTAGTTTATCTTGATGAGGGAACTATACTGTCACCAAGTAAAACAGCATGATGGTACTATGGCCACTTTTCTGTGCTTGGAGTAGGGATTTTTTGTTTTATGATGTGGTTTGTGRTTTTTTTTTAAGTCTTTCAATGTGCTTTTACCCAATTACCAAAATTAAATTAAAACCTCTATGGATTTGGGTTTAATCTCATCGTGTATTTGAAATAGCTCGCAAGGAAAAGATGCTTGTAGACAACACAAGCATCTAAGGGAAATGTGTTTGAATGTTGTGTGTAGGTAGGCAACATTAAAGAATATGGCCTGCAAAGCAATGCACTGCTGGACTGAACCCCTTTGGCTTTGTGTTTGGTTTGCCTAATTGTGGGTTTATGCCAGGTTCTGATTTTAATAATAAAAAGTGAAACAGTACCAGCGAAAGCTTAGCAGGAGATCAGCCAGTGCAGACACGCACTGTGACCGCAGAGGTTACTCACCACWCTCTGCACGGTGTGCTGAGTACCTGGGGCTGGTACAGCTCGGCGGGATCTGTGTATCAACCGTAGGAGGCAATACTCACTGTGCTTACGTGGGGATGGGTATCTGTGATTTCTGCCACTGCTGAGGCCTGGGCAAAGCCCCCGCAGGCTGCCTAGCTCCCTGCCACATCACAGGGGGAAATTTCAGCTCCCCAAGGGTTGCTCACCCCTTCCACAGAACCGCACAAGTGTGTACAAGGGTGTTTACGTGCATGCAGGAATGCATTCCTCTCACAGGCAATAACCTTGTGTGTTTTTTTGTTTCAGTGCTTCTGTACCTAAGTGGTACTTGATGACTTGGTCACCTTTCTTAAGCTGCTGGTTTTGTTATATGAAGTGTCCATGCTGAGCTGTACAAAATCAATAAATAACAACAAAAGGATATTTCATCTCCCTTTCCTGCAAGCCTCTATTCCTCTTGACATACGCAGAGAATATTGAAAGGCAAAATTTTTTCCAAATTAAATGATAAACAGTGCCCTTTGATAAGTTTTGCTTATGTAGGAGATTCTGAAAAGAAAACAAAAATGTCTCTCTCTCTTCCTCATAACTTCTTTCCTCAAGCTTAATAGAAAAAGATAAAATGAGAATCATTACAATGGCATTTGCCACTTTGCAGGCAGAATATATTGCAGGTGAGCAGGCATTCACCTTCAGAGATAAAACTGAGTCAGAGAGAAAGAGTCCACATTGCCATTAGAAGGAATGATCATTCACGTTGCACTGGATGTTTTTTATGCCAGCCGTTTGTCAGCCAAGCAGCAGAYATCTTTCTGCTGCACTCTGGCCCCATAGTTCAAACAAAAAGATGCCATAATAGAAGAGGCTATCCAAATCATGAGAGTTATTAAATGTCTTTCCTTTGCACCTAAACCTTTCTTTTCTCCACACAGGATAAATGATATGGTCCCTGTAATATTTWAAAAAAAAGAAAAATAATWAAAAAAAATTGCTATTGTGTATTACTGAGGGAAAGTAGGAAATCACAAGAAGAGGATGACCTCAAAGTAAAGGCCACTCTGCAATATGGTTTGCAAGGGGGTACAAGAGACCAAAATGCTAGATCATCCTCTTGTTCCTCTGTGTCACCTGCAGAAGTGTGGATGGCAGCCTGAGTTGGTTAGCAGCCTCCATATGTCCCCCGTGTCCCCTGCCCTCCCAGAGAGCTGGTCGGGGCTGGAGGTGGATCTGTGTCTGCTTTACGGTCAGCTCTGGCAGCCGTGCAGTCATATGCTGCCCCTCGTTCAGGCATATGCTGCCCCTCGTTCAGGCATCGTTGCAAGGTCTGCAGTCAGACTGGGGTCCCTATTTTTCTGTGGACTCAAACTCTCAGAAGTGCCTGTTACATCAGGATGCCCATCTTGAGATTAGTTAGAAAGGCTGGCTTTCAGAAAGTGCTGAACACATCTTTCCTTTTGCCCTCTTTCCCTGCCTCCCCTTGAACAGACCCCTGTCAAGGCTCTGAAGTCAAGGACCTCCAATCRCTAATCCATTTTTAAAGACTGTGGTTGGTCTATAGGTATTTCTGAAACACCATCCCTCTTATCTCTGGTCTCCAGCTAGAAATGTAATGCAGCACATAATTGCACAAGTGTCTCAGTAATGGTGCAAATTCAAATTAAATTGTGGGATATTTCACACTGTGCACATAACTCCTAGTGTCTGTTTTACAGGCTGCACAGTTTAGCAGCATGCTTTTTAAGATGTGACACTACAGTAGACATTAAATACAAGAAAAATAAATGTACGGTCTTTCCCAGCAGTACAAGATTTTTTTCCTTCCAGGGATGACACCAATGTATACCAAAACAATCCATTTAATTCAGTTTAATTCTTTCTGGCAATAATGTCTAAAAAAATAGTACAAGGAAGGCAACCAAAGAAGCCCTTGGCCAGCTAAGTTAGACTCGGATTTTTAGAATAAATATTTACTCTCTTGGAGTCAAATAGGAGAAGAATATTCACCGTTCCCTGAGCCCTCTCCCCTCCTTGGCTGCCACAGCTCATATCCTCTTTCCTTCTATGGGTCACACTGAAAAGTGCTTTCTTCACAGGTCCACTAGCATCTGCTGTTTTAAGGCTGAGGACTGCCCCTCAGCCACTGAGCCTGTAAGGATGCGGTGCTCTGCAGTGTATGCAGCATGAATACCATGTTGCCTGTATTCTACCCACCTTGGGAACAACAACAATCCAAAATCAGACCATGACCAGCCAGCTCCTGGCATCTAACCACACGGTCAGCTTTGCTCTRCCTGCCTCTCACAGCTATGGATCACACTACATTCACGTAGCCAAACAAGTAACGATAAGCAGCAAAAAACCCAGCGCTTATCATTCATTATCTTTTGCTTTCCCTCTTCTCCAGTTTTCCACACATGAAGGAGGGGGATAAAAGAACGAATCTCCATTGTGCCAGCTCACTTWAAAAAACTACTTTGGCTCAGAGGCAAAATTGTTCTTGATTCAGCCCAAACAGATTTGGGCAATGACAGGTTTGTGTTTCAGAGCACAGGAATGTTCAGGCATCAGCAAACTGCCTATTTGCTTAGGTTTATTTTTTCATATGACATAATCTCCTTCCAAATAATGCCTGCCATCATCTTGGATGATGCTATACCTACATGTGCTATTCACAGTAGCACTTTCAGCACTGACATTTCAATGCTAAGGAAAGCTAAAGGAGGGAGTTCATTACAGAAGCTGCCTTCAGGCTTTTGGCAAGATGTAGTGAGATGCCAGTTGTTTCCAGTCATTTTCTGTGGACGAGAATATACTGGAGCACTCAACCAAGTAGAGTATATTCAACGTTATTTCCTTATGGTACTTACACCATATTTTGTCACAAGTGCAATGAAAAAGTTCAGTTGATCATGCAATCTCTTATGAGTTTTTTTTCTAGCGTTTTCTAAGCCAGCGGTTATTCAAAATGCAAGAAACTTTTGAAGGCTGCCTGCTGCATGTGGTACTCTTGCCTTCTTTCCCTCACCTCCCCATTAACAAATAGAATRGGAACAAAAATTGAAAGGTATTCAAACTTATGTTACCCATCATAAAAGGCAGGTGATATGAAACTTTTTTTTTTTTCTAAATCTCCCAGCTATATTATTTCTTCTAGCGTTTAATCTACTAGAGTCTTGTTGTATGTTGCAACGGTAATGTATTGTTATTTTCCAGGCACTACTTATATGTCATCCAAGTATTTGGAGGGATGATAAAAAATTGGGTTTAAGCACTTATGTTTTAACT
Source organism: Oceanodroma leucorhoa (assembly GCA_030449065.1). Taxonomy (NCBI): domain Eukaryota; kingdom Metazoa; phylum Chordata; class Aves; order Procellariiformes; genus Oceanodroma; species Oceanodroma leucorhoa. Next base: position 32,766,759 of record JASVER010000001.1, read on the forward strand.
ACTGTAGCCCTGTCATACCTTAGCCCTATTTGGTTTTACCATGAGGCACCTATCCACCTGTTTAGATGCAGCTTTCTTCCTGCTTTCCCTGACCAGAGCTGGGCACTCCATCAAGGAAGGGTATGCCCTGACCTYCCTAGAGAGCGAATGGCACTAAGCCTTCATCTGTTGCTTCCTCAGAAAGGGACGGAAAGGTCAAGAGAAATTTGATAAAGATGGGAAAAGTTGGATAACACTTCCTAGGGGTTACCCACACACACTTGCTACACCGAGACATCCTACTTGTTCCTGTTGCCACCGCTCACAGCCCTGCTCTGCTCTCCTCACTTCCAGCACTACCAGGTTGTTGTTGCTTCTGGGTGGGCTCAGAGCTGCTTCCAGCCCATCGCTGAGTACTCACGAAAGGCAGCGATGGTCCATCTATACTGTAATTGAAGGTATGCAGGCCTCATATTGCAGCACAGCTGAGCAAGGTGTAGTCCAGCTAGCTCCAGCACAAGTAGAATGAAACCAGGGCAATCGAGCCCTGTCCCAAGATGACCACTGGAAAGAAGCCACCGAGGCGAAGGGCTCTGGAGCGGGGGATTACACCAGGGACCCCTTCCTAAAGCGGCAAAAGTGTGAAGGCAAACACGCAGGGAGAGAGAGGGTGCCCCAGACCCCCAACCCCCAAGCCGGAGGAGGGAGCTCCTGACAAGCGGCAGCCCTGACTCAGCGTGAGCGGGGACAAGGGTGACGGCAGCCAAAGCCCCTCACAGACAACAGCAGCCCCAGGGAGCGCGAGTGACCAGGAGCGCAGCGAGCAGGACTTGGCACGCCAGAAGGGTGTGGGKCGGCGGTTTGTGCTGGCAGGGCATGCAGGGAAGGCGTGCAGGAAAGGCACAATCCCCCTCCCAGCTCTAGAGGCTAACTCAACTAGTGGTCATCACCTTCCCAGAAGAGGACCTAGCCATGGTTTCCACCTGGCCGAAAGCCACAGCCAGAAGGAGTGTGGTGACCCAGCCGCAGCTCCCACACAAGCACGCAGCTGTCCAGGTCTGCGGCTGCAGGGAGTGCCTGAGCCTGTCACTGGTGCCGGAGGGCAGCGGAGTCAGCACCTGTGCRCGGTGTGACCAGGGGGATGAGCTGCTCAGCCTGGTGGCAGAGCTGGAAGAGGGAGTGGAAAGGTTAAGGAGCATTAGGGAGTGTGAGAGGGAGATAGACTGGTGGAGCCACATGCTGTCATCCCTGGGGCAAAGGCAGCAGGTGGAGGCTCCACAAGAAGCAGAGGGTCCCCTTCCCTCTTGCCAGCAGGCAGAAGGAGGGGACCTAAGAGATGGGGGGGGGGAATGGAAACGGGTCCCTGCTCAGGGCACCAGGCGAATCCCCTCCCAGCCTCCCTCACCTTCCCAGTTGCCCTTACACAACAGAGATGGGGCTCTGGAACTTGAGGGCCAGGCAGATGAGGATATAGATGAAGGTCCATCCAGGGGGTGTCTAGGTCGAGTCAGTCAGCCCCGCACATTATGACTGCCTTTGTTAAGAAAAAGAGGAGGTTAATTGTCGTAGGCAATTCCCTTCTGAGGGGAACAGGGGGCCCAATCTGCCGACCGGACCCATCCCACAGGGAAGTCTGCTGCCTCCCTGAGGCCCGCGTTACAGATGTTACTAGGAGATTGCCTGGTCTGGTGCGGCCCACGGACTATTACCCGCGGTTGGTTATGCAGATTGGCAGTGATGAGGTTACGGAGAGAAGTCCCAAAGTGATCAAAAGGGACTTCAGGGCACTGGGGTGATTGGTGGCAGGAGCAGGAGCACAGGTGGTGTTCTCCTCAATTCCGTCAGTGGCAGGGAAGAATACTGAAAGGAACAGGAAAACACACCTGATTAACATGTGGCTCAGAGGCTGGTGCCGTCGGTGGAATTTTGGCTTTTTTAATCATGGGGAGGTTTACATGGCACCGGGCCTGCTGGTGGCAGATGGAGTTCAGCTGTCTCAAAGGGGGAAAAGGAGTTGGTGGACTCATTGAGAGGACTTTAAACTAGGTTCAAAGGCGGAAGGGGATAAAACCAGGCTCGCTAGAGATGAGCCTAGGGGTGGCATGCCAATGTTGGGGGTGAGATGAGTAGCCCAGCTCAAGTGCATCTACACCAATGCACGCAGCATGGGCAGCAAACAGGAGGAGCTGGAAGCCATTGTGCAGCAGGATAGCTATGACTTAGTCGCCATCACAGAAACATGGTGGGATGGATGGCTATAAGCTCTTCAGAAGGGATAGGCGAGGAAGGAGAGGCGGTGGGGTGGCTCTGTATGTTAGGGAGTTTTTCGATTGTACAGAGCTCAACGATTGTGATGATCAGCTCGAGTGCTTATGGGTAAGGATAAGGGGGAAGGACAGCGAGGCAGATATCCTGCTGGGAGTCTGTTATAGACCACCCAACGAGGATGAAGAGGCTGATGAAGCATTCTACAAGCAGCTGGCAGAAGTCTCACAATCGCTAGCCCTTGTCCTCATGGGGGACTTCAACTTACTGGATATCTGCTGGAAATACAACACGGCAGAGAGGAAACAGTCTAGGAGGTTCCTGGAGTGTGTGGAAGATAACTTCCTGACACAGCTGGTAAGCGAGCCTACCAGGGGAGGTGCCTCGCTCGACCTGCTGTTTACCAACAGAGAAGGACAGGTGGGACATGTGGTGGTCGGAGGCTGTCTTGGGCTTAGTGACCCTGAAATGACAGAGTTCTCGATTCTTGGTGAAGTAAGGAGGGGGGTCAGCAAAACCACTACCATGGACTTCCGGAGGGCTGACTTTGGCCTATTCAGGACACTGGTTGAGAGAGTCCCTTAGGAGGCAGTCCTGAAGGGCAAAGGGGTCCAGGAAGGCTGGACATTCTTCAAGGAGGAAGTCTTAAAGGCACAGGAGCGGGCTGCCCCCATGTGACGCAAGAAGAGCTGGAGGGGAAGGCGACTGGCCTGGCTGAACAGGGAGCTTTTGCTGGGACTCAGGGAAAAAAGGAGACTGTTGGAAGAAGGGACAGGCAACCCAAGAAGAGTACAGGGATCTCGTTAGGTCACGCAGAAAGAAAATTAGAATGGCAAAAGCCCAGCTAGAACTCAATCTGGCCACCGTTGTAAGAGACAACAAAAAATGTTTTTACAAATATATTGACAAAAAAAAGAGAGACAAGGAGAATCTCCATCCTCTACTGGATGCCAGGGGGAATATTGCCACCAAGGATGAGGAAAAGGTGGAGGTACTTAATGCTTTCTTTACCTCAGTCTTTAGTAGTCAGACCGGTTATCCTCAGGGTATTCAGCCCCCTGAGCTGGACGACAGGGACGGGGAGCAGAATACACCCCCCATAATCCAAGAGGAAGCAGCTAACAACCTGCTGCCACCTGGACACTCACAAGTCTATGAGGCCAGATGGGATCCATGCGAGAGTAGTGAGGGAACTGGCGGAGGAGCATGCCAAGCCACTCTCCATCATTTATCAGCAGTCCTGGTTAACAGGGGAGGTCCCGGACAACTGGAGGCTTGCCAAGGTGATGCCCATCTACAAGAAGGGCTGGAAGGAGGATCCGGGGAACTACAGGCCTGTCAGCCTGACCTCGGTACCAGGAAAGATTATGGAGCAGTTCATCTTGAGGGCGCTCACAAGGCAGGTGCAGGACAACCAGGGGATCGGGCCCAGCCAGCACGGGTTCATGAAGGGCAGGTCCTGCTTGACCAACCTGATCTCCTTCTATGACCAGGTGACCTGCCTAGTGGATGAGGGGAAGGCTGTGGATGTGGTCTACCTGGACTTTAGYAAAGCCTTTGACACTGTCTCCCACAGCATTCTCCTGGAGAAGCTGGCGGCTCATGTTTTAGATCGGTGTATTCTTCACTGGGTAAAAAAACCGTCTGGACGGCCGAGCCCAGAGAGTTGTGGTGAATGGAGTTAAATCCGGTTGGCGGCCCGTCATGAGTGGTGTTCCCCAGGGCTCAGTGTTGGGGCCGGTCTTGTTTAATATCTTTATCAATGATCTGGACAAGGGGATCGAGTGCACCCTCAGTAAGTTTGCAGATGACACCAAGTTGGGCGGGAGTGTTGATCTGCCTGAGGGTAGGAAGGCTCTGCAGAGGGATCTGGACAGGCTGGGTCGGTGGGCCGAGGCCAACTGCATGAGGTTCAACAAGGCCAAGTGCCAC